>OZ026615.1:33357602-33419477 GCA_964020975.1 Hermodice carunculata | reverse complement strand
CATGGCATGCAGTAGTGCCCTCTGTGGACAATAAGTGTAACGAAAGTGTAAATGATTGCAAGTACTTGTGAATTTTTTTCTTTTTTCTTTTTGTATTGTGGTGTCCGTCTGAATGTCTGTTTTTATGGGCATCTGGCCTGAAATAAAATTTATCTTATCTTATCTTATCTTAATCTGAACCTTTTTAGGGCAGTCTTGCATCTTTTATTGCTTCCAGGTGTGGTTCCATGTTAAAATGGTTTTTGTAATGTTGATACCCTCATTATATGCAGACTGCTTAATCCGATGTAAACGGCCCAAAGTGTAGTGTCTTGTCAGTGTTTTCTGGTGTTGATCTATGAAGGTCTCATCATTTGCAATTTTTTGTTCATTCCAAACGTTTAAATGTCCCAGCTCATTTAGCAATTTTCTTATTTTTGTACACCAATTTGGCTGCCCTAAGGAATCTAAATTTTTCAGAGTATTGTAAGAGTTTTAACAGGGTTCATTTCAGGCAAGTTCAAAATTCTTATCCAATACTTCAACGTCTTAACTATATTTCTTATTATGTACAGCGGGATTTTGTACCTGTCTCGGTATCGGAGGGGGTGGGGTGTGGGGGTACTTCCATGTAGGATTGTACTGGGTATGTGCCGCGGGGAAGGCCCTGTTTTCATTACCCCCAGGATTATAAAAAAAAAACCCCAAATGTACACACCTTGATTACGACAGAGGTAACAATTATTTGAGTGAACTGGTGATATAGGATATAATTAATAAGTTCGGGGGGGGGGGGGTTGTGGTAAGTGAGAACATGCTAAAACTTGTTCAAAATTGGAATGTTGGTCGACAGAAAGCACCAAAGCAGCACTCCTTTCAACACATCACAGGATTAAGAAAGAGTACCTTTTTACATCTGGTGTAGGATTAAGATAGGGTATTGTATAAAAATGTCCGAGGCACACACCCACCCTGGTGTTGAGTATGCGCCTCCTGCCCCCCCCCCCCCCCCCCCCCCCGCCGGGCTCGGCATACACAGCATTACTCGTTCGTTGGGTACGCACACTGAGGGTGGATTTACGAAATTTCAACTGGATTTTTTCAATCTCAGGTATACACTTCTTATCAAACCATACTTCCAAGTCATACTCTAAGATAGTAAGTAGTATTTGGGAGTAAAAAAAAAAAAAAAAAAAAAAAAAAAAGCTACTCAAGGACTAAGCCTGCCTGCTATGGGACAACTCAATTTATAAATCTGAAAGATGTTGATGTTGGGATGTCAACCGCGTGTTACCCAAAGCCACGTGCCCAATTACTGTAACTGCACATGATACGGGTCATGGCCATCCATGGAATGACAGATAAGCAAACAAGTTGTAATCAACCACATCTTCTGAGTGATGTTATGCAATTGGGATAGGGGACGGGGGGTGGGGTATGAAGGTGAATGCATGTGCATTGATTATCATGTTACATATACGTGAGCAGTTTGAGACTTTGACCATTAATTCACGTTTTCTGGTTCCTTGTAACACAAGCAACGATTCCTTGTAACACAAGCAACGATGCAGGGGAATAAATGCATTTTGAAAACGTCTTATTTCTCCTATGAAAAAAGTATTTGGCTTTCATCTCTTTGGAGGCACACTTGCCTCCCTTCCTGTGAAGAAGAGACTGCGTGGGTAGCCAAAAAAGAAAATGGAAAGAAACAAAAAGAAGTAAGGAAAAAAAGAACAAAAAGACTGTGACAGACAGTCCTGTGCTTAGCTGACCTTGCATGCACAGACTGAAATGGTTCTGTGACCTTCAGAATATCAAATTCACCTTGTTTAAGGCAATCATCACTGTTTTGCAGTATCAGTGTTCACTCACACAGTTCACACGAGTCATTTTTAAATGAAACGTGGCAGAATCCAGTATTACAAAGATATATGCCAATATAAAAGTTGATCTTTCAAGGTCACTCAAGGTCAAAATTAACAATACCAAAAGAAACCACACACTTTCCTATCAGTCTTTTGGTAACCGTCCATGGGCCTAGCATCCACCATTACCGAGATATAGATTAATATGTCAGAATTTCTGCTATTTCTTTTGTGCAGTAACAATGCTAACATGTATACATACCGTTACTTATTTTTCCCTAATTTTGATATGTTCTTTAAAATCAGAAAATAACAGAACCACAATGTAGTGAGCGAATTTGGTGGATATCAAGTCCAAGACCAAGTGCGCGAGGTTGAAGATAATCTGATACACAGTTTCATAGGAGAGTCAAAAAGCGCTCCCTCCCCCCCCCCCCAAAAAAAAATCATCATAAATAGATGGACAGACAGACAGATAGACACACAGACAGACAGACAGACAGACAGACAGACAGACAGATAGATAGATAGATAGATAGATAGATAGATAGATAGATAGATAGATAGATAGATAGATAGATAGATAGATAGATAGATGATAGATAGATAAAAATAGAAATTTTAAAAAACCTGTGCCGCCTGTTGAACCAGTCTTTTTTCTTATGTATATGCACTATTTAGACCAAGTGTTCATTTTCATGTCTGAGTGACATTTTAAGTATTACACTTCACTACTATTAGTAACACGCCTTATCTATTGTCGTTCATTTATATCTTGTGTGATTTGAAGTGAATTTATCATGGTTTGAGATATGAATGTCACAACTCAGTGCAGGCAGTCTTTTGTAAAAAAACAAAAAAACTAAAAAAAAAACACCACCCCCAAGAAAAAAACAAAACAAAAAAACCCACATTTTTGTTTTTTATTTATTTATTTATTTTTTTCTGTTTTCACTTGGTAACTCCACACTAAATTTACATGATCCCAGATTATCAGGCACCCAGGTTGATTAGTTTTACTCCTCTAGAAGCCTTCATCACCGAGGTGTAACCAATTATGCGAATACATGCATGGGAATATAAAGTTTCAAGTCCAAATCCAAATCCAAATCCACATCCAAGTCCAAGGGCCAAGGGCTAAGGGCTAAGGGCCAGGGCCAGGGCCAGGACCAGGTCCAAGTCCAAGTCCAATTGGCCAGTTTTGGAAATTTTGTGATTTTACAGAAAAAAGAACAACAAAAATCGTTGAAAAAAATCACTGGACTGTGACTATTGAAACAAACTTGGCAGAGACCCACTCAGACTATAATTATTCCCCCCCCCCCCAAGTTTGAAGTGAATCTGGTTGACTTCTTTTTGGAGAAGTTTGTGCCACCCAGACTATATTCCCCCCAAGTTTGAAGTGAATCTGGTTGACTTCTTTTTGGAGAAGTTGAGATTGTGAATTACCATGATTGCAATCCCTGTTGACTTACATAGTAATCAATAGGAATTTATACAAATACCAAAATCTGTTAAAAATCGGGAATCTCATGTACCGCCACCTGTTGAACAGCTTTGTTTGACCCTTCCATAAGGCATATTTTCATGAAATTTCAGAACAATTTGAAAGATGCTTTTGAAGAAGTCGAAAAGAGCAAAACCCACACCATAATTTGTAAGTTGTAACCAATTAGAAAAATGTTGCAGCAATGCCTGTTAAACAAGTTAAGGTCCCTTGGAGTGTCCCTATGTAATTTGGAAGCAATTGGAGCAGTGGCTTTGGAGAAGAAGAGTTTCACAGATTTTGGAAAAAAAAAAAAACCGTGACCATTAAAACAAACATAGTAGAGACCAACACAATTCACGGACCGACAAGGACCAAAATTGAACAACAGGGATGTCTGAACAGCCCATCCTCGGCTGACATTGATATTTTCAACCGAAACAAGACCTGTCATGTTCCATAGTTATCCAGAACTGTTTCTTGACAATTTCAAAACCATTGGCCGAAAAGACTTTTGAGCAAAATTTCCAAGATTCTCCTCCCCAATAAATAAATAAATAAATAAATAAATAAATAAATAAATAAATAAATAAATAAATAAAAAAAAAATAAATAAAAAATAAATACTCAGTAAATAAATCGATAAATAAACAAATAAATAGATGAATAAATAAACAAATAAATATAGATAGATAAATAAATAAATAAATAAATAAATTAATTAATTAATTGATTAATTACCAATAGGAATGTATGTATGATAAGTAACCAAAGTAAAACAAAAACAAAACAAAAAAACATGTTAAAAATTAGGAATCTGGAGCATCTTCCATAAGCTACATTTCCATCATGTTTCAGCACAATCTGAGTAATACTTTCATAGAAGTAAAAAATAGCTGTAACATACAAAAATTTGTACAAAAATAGAAAAGTTACAGTGCTATCTGTTGAACAAATAAGATTTAGGGGTGCCTATAAGTGTCCCTACCACCAATGGTTTTGGAAAAGTCGAAAATGTAAATTGTGAATGGATGGACAGACAATGGATAATCCTTTCACCTCAGCTGACTGGCAAGTCAGCCAAGGCAAAAATTCATTAGCAGGAAGGCTGTAACGAACAACCTGTCCCAAGTTGACCTTGACATTCCACCCAAAATAAGTCTCACTCTAGTCTAGGGGAAGAGAATTTTGGAGAAATAAAAAATGCGAGTTTCCATTGCAATCCCCATTGACCTGCATGGTAATCAATGGGAATACGCATATTTAATGCATGTATTCCTATTGACAGGAACACAAATTGAGTGACAGTTTGGAGGTGAAGTTGAAAATCGCCTTAACACACAAAAAATTGTTTAAAAAATGGGGGAAAAAATCACACCGTCGCCTGCTGAACAAATTAAGGTCTGAGGGTCCCCTAAGTGTCCCTCGGCAATTTTGAAGCAATTGGCTTGGCAGTTTCATGTGAGATTTTTTAAGATTTTGCCACAAAATGAACAAATATCACAATTTTAAAAATCGATGTACCATGACCTTTTGAACAAACTTGGTAGAGACTCACCCAAGGTACATTCCCACCAAGCTTGAAGTGAATCTGGCTGAAGGTTTTGGAGAAGTAGAAAATGTGTATGGTGGATGATGCTGAATGGAAGGATGGATGACAGATGCCTAACCAGCACTTAACCTCAGCTGACATGTCAGTCATCTGAGGTTATGTGGTAAAAATCAGGGATCCCCAGTATGCACCTGATGAGCAACTTTGCTTGACCCCTTCACAGGATAAATTTTCATCAATTTTGAGAATCATTCAGAGACACTTTAGAAGTTGAAAATAGCAAAAACCACAAAAATTTGAAAAAACATTAGAAAAGAATTTCAACCCCTCCTCTTGAACAAATTAAGGTCTAGGATGCTGCCAGAAGTGTCCCGATGCAATTTGGAAGCAATTGGCCAAGAGGTTTCAAAATTATTTCGCCAACAAAACAGAAAAAAAAATCCCTCAAATCACTTAAGTGTCACCATTTGAGCAAACTTGGCACCGACCTACCCAAGCCAGATCCCCACCAAGTTTGAAGTGGATCAGACTAAATGTTTTGGAAAAGTCAAAAATGTAATTGTGGACAGGCAATAGTTGGATGGATGGATGGATGGAGACCCATCCTATAAGCTCAGCTGACTTGTAACAGCAAACAAACACCTGGTGAGGGTGGCATCAGGAATGCACTCTGCTCGTTTATTTAGGGACAAACACGTCGTACATACCAAAGCCTTCACAATTTGTATGATGAAAATGCTATCTGTGGCCTTTCTAAAGGGGGTGGCCTTTCTTCAGAGGGACCTCATCAGTGGGGGACCACTATAATCCTTTCTTTGTTCCTTAAACTGGTTTACACACCAGCAGTGCCAAAAGTCATCTTTCTATTCAAACATGTGCCTTGCTGGATGGCCAGAATATGAGTCCAAATTGTCGTCCATTGTGCTTTAAATACAGTTGTGGACATACACAATGTCATCTCTGTAATCTTTGCTGTTCATAGATATGAATTTGGTACTTTTAGAAAGACCTTAATTAATTTTAAGATGTCAAAGTGTCTTGATCTTAATTCATACATACCCCCCATTAAAACATGAATATTCATTAATTAATGATTAACAATCTTGTATATTCATAAACAAACAAAACAAAACAAAAAATAATAACAATAAAAAAAAACCTCACATGTTTTCTGCACTTACAGATGTTGGGAGAAAAATTTACTGTATCTTAAAATACATGCAGTAATTGCAGTGGCATTAATAATCAGAATTTTTATGTTATATGGAATGCAGACACAAACCCAAAACAACAGGTTTTGTGACAGTGAGCCACACCTTTTATTTAGTTGTGATAAATGAACAAACACAGATGTGTACATCAAACAAACGTGAGCCATGTGCACCAGTAATGATCAAGTTTAATACCATAACAATGGCTTCAAAGGTTCCCTGGCACACTCTTTCCTTTGACATATATCTAATAGAGTCCTTCTAGTATGGTGTGTAGAAATTGGGACTGCTACTTTCCAGTTTTTAAGGGCATGGCAACCAACATGGAGCATGTTTCTTCATTGCCTGGTTGGTACCAAGGATAAACTAAATATTTTTCTCTTAGCAATAACCCATTTTAAGCCTTTTTGTAACGTTTACATTTGCTTGACAGAAAATATCAACAGAAAGTGGGTGTTGTACTGAAATGTGAAACTTTGCACCCTGGACTCAACATGACCAAGTGAGTTAAGATCAAACAGTATGAATAATATATACTTGTCCAATACTATATAATCATGCTATAATCATGACATAAGACTCAGAAGCTTGGCAGCACTAAAATATCTGACCAAGACAACAAGCACTCACATATAAAATGATTTTTTGACACAAAAATATGCCTTGCTATATACGTACATGTAATAGAGTGGAACTTGCTATATACATGTAATACCAATTTGATCACACAACATTTAATGCTTACTGTTTGACTGAAAGACTGAAGTCTTTTTGTGGCACATAAATTCTAATATTACAAGCACAATTTAACTGACATAACTGTACAAGTGACATTATATTGTATGACCATGTTTAAGTTGTCTGATCATTCTTTTGTGTTCCCTAAATTAACACTTCCCCACTCAAATAATCCATACATGTCCAAACATAATATGCATCTGCTTATTATTTATCTTAAATTTCACATTAATAGAAAAAAAGTTTTGCCGAGAATTGTAGATCAGACATGTCATGGTGGCACTCTCCTGGTTGATAGCGGTCCTTGGTGTGGGTTGGGTGCATTGTGCCCAACCTGCACCTTGGAACAATAACTATGGGCTCAGCTCAGTCTTATGCTGACCAGCACAGGATTAAGGTCCCATGTATTGTTACCACCATCCACTATCTGATTTGATGTTTGAAGCACAGCTAGAAATTATAAGCAAAGTTCAATGCATATTTTCCATTGTGGATTTTTTTTTTTTTTTTGGATACCATTTCAATATAAAAAATAACAACATGGACCTAATATAGGATATATTTAGAATTTAAACAGCAGCTCTTTCTCCAATGAATTTGATGAAATTTACATTCTATCCCAGTCACATGCGCATGCAAGACCAATTTATCTTTTTTCCTGGCATAAACTTGTAAAGAATCCCAGCAACTAAGCCCTCATGTTCATTGCTGATGTTGGTTGATGTCAGCAGCCAGTGCATTGTGTTGCATCAATCTTGCTTTTATAAACAAAGCATAACGTGAAGTCTGCCTTTAGCAAGATGCCTGTCGCACACACTGCATGACTCCCTGAGTGGGAAAGCTGATTTCTGTTAAAAGGGCAGATGGGTCTGTTACTTGAGGCATTTTTCATGTTTAAGTTGATCAGTTTTCCAGTTGTTCTATCACAACATTACTACATTGTCAGAAACAAGGGTAGAATGGGGTTTAACCACTTCCGGAGAGGATTGGACGTCCAACTAAGCCCTTCGGTGAAGGCTAATAAATTTTCATTTTTGTCACTTCCAATGTACAGATAAATAGATGGCTAATATTTGGCTACCATTATGGAAAAGCACACCATGATTTGACAAGAAAATACTATACCATGAAGCAATTATTTGGGCATATGTGTAAGTTTTGATCACATGAAAGATACTTTAATCAAAGGCATGAAATGACAAGGTTAGAAAAAAATTATAATAAAAAGACATTTGATGATGTAACATATACAAATGATGGAATCAGACTACATTATGCATGTATATAGATAAAATGATTGACATTTTCCTCATTTGTTCCCCATGAAAAATGGGAATTCAGAAATGGAAATCCACAGGAATTTTTCCATATCATATATTAATCATACCGTGTAACAAAACTTATTTTTCATACATACAAAATTATCTAAAATGAAACAAATTAACACTGCACATAAAAGATTTCTATTCTTCATAATAGCTGGCTTAAAGACATTCTGCAAACCCTTACAGACAAAGGGAGACATAAAGTTAATCTGCTTTGTTCACAATATGCATGTATATATTCATATCATGCTTACTTTCCTGTGAAGTCACTTTTATATTCCTAATAAAACAGGTTACAAAAGACACAAAAATAATCCATAGATGTATGTTTCTTTTCAAATTCTCGTCATGAATCATTTTACAAAGCTGACGAAATGTTGACAAAACAAGACAGTATGAATATGAATACAGTCATAATTACCATATGTACAATAGTTACAATCAAATTCATGAAATAAATGGTCGCTAAAAATTTGCCATGTTCATCATATGACAGAGCTGTAAACTTGTTATTGGATCTGATGATATAAATGAAGGTCACCAGATGTTAGGGATGGTTCATCACTTTCATAAGCACACAGACAGTGCGGGGGGGGGGGGGGGGGTCAATGGTGGTGTACTCTTCTAGTACTGAAAAAAAACCTAATGATTAATTGATCAGAAACAAACATTGTAATTGCCATTAGATATTAATAAAAAGACTGGAAATACTTGCATTGTAAGCCCAATAAATCTTGCTGATACATTTATACATCAAATAAAAACCAAAAGTGGAGCGCATTTTTCATATATTTTGTTTCTGTATTGTCAATGGAACTAGAATCATCGTTTTCAAATGTTGAAAAAGACTCTTTTTTTTAAGGGGGGGGGGGGGAGGGGAGGGAAGCACCTGTAATGAAAAAGAGTATGGTGTACACTCTCTTAAAAATGATGAAAATGGTTGAACCATCCCCAAACTTCACTGCTAGATCAAGTGTATCAGATATAAGTACTGTCAATGAGATATTTCAACAAGGCCTCACAAGCTGGCATTGTAACAGAAGCACATTGTACATGTTGTTACAGGACATTTTCAGACTTATTATGTACAGGGAAATAATTTACTACTTGTACGTTTATATTTTGCTGAAGCTATTATATATGTACATGTATTTCAGATTTGTAAAACAGATTTTTATTCATGTTATATTCAACAATCTCAAAATATACACAAGTTGATGTGGCATGTACAAGAGAATCCATCACAGGTCAACTGGGCAATATATCAGGGTGTGAAACAATCATGCTTTAACAGCTTTTCATGAAGCTTTCCCTTGTGCATACTGCTTTACTCTCCCACTGCAACTTTTGACACAAGTCAATATGCTCTGAATTGATAGGATAATACTAGACTCATGTTCTTTGTAAAGCAACCTTTCGTTTAAGTATCAGCATGCTTATAGTTGCCATAAGACATCAGATACAACGAAAATGACCCAGGTCAACAATGCACCAAAAGGGAGCCAAGGAAAGCTTTTGATTTGGTCAAAACTTGGCAGTGACAGAGTTAAGCTTCCAGTCAGCAGCAAACATTGTTGACCAACTGGACATAACGGAGTATTTTTCTCACATCTAGCAGAGTCGTCAGATTCTGGCTCAAGAATATATATTGCGTTGGATTACTAGTAAGCAGACTTCACAAACACATGAGCATGCTCGAGCCAATGGTGCACCAATGTTATCATAGCATGGACGTTATTTCAGGGGGCACACAAGGGGGTAAGGGCAGTCCCAATATGTTAGCACAGGTAATATTTTTGCCCTAGTAAAAGGTACAGAAAATCAGAAAAATTATGAACTAAAAAAGAAGATTTGCTTCACAGCAAATCTGTCTGGGTGCCTTCAAAATGAGGAGAGTTTGAAATGCTACATATTGCCATTGTTCAAAATATCTAAATTTTGGGTATTAGCCTAATTTGCATAAATTAAAATGCTACAACTTCGCTTCTTGGTTCATTGGATGTGGCCATGTCACAAACTTATAAAGTGAAGTTTGAATGACACCACTACCTATAATAGTGTCGAGGCTATACAAGATTTTAATTGTATGTGTTTGCCTGATTTGCATGAATAAAAAGCCTACAACTTTGGTTCATTGGATGCGGTTATGTCACAAACCTACAAATTGAAGTTGGAATGGCACCTCTATTTATAATAGTTTTGAAGCTATTCAAGACTTAAATTTTGCATATTCACCTAATTTGCATAAATTAAAATCTTACAACTTTGGTTCATATTTCATTAAATGTGGCTTTCCCACAAACTTACAAATTGAAGTTGGAATGGCATCTCTATGAATGATAGTTTTGGAGATATTCAACTTTTAAATTTTTCAATGCCCCCAATTAGCACAATTTGAAATTCTACAACTTTAACTTAATGTCCATTATATTGGCAGGTGTCACAAACCCATTTATGCACATTGAAATTTTGTGTCTATTTGCAATAATTTGGAAGATATGGAGCTTATAAAATTTTAATTGCCCCTATTTTGCATAATTTTGAACATCATGACTATTCCAAACCAGGTGCACAATTTCACTAGTAGGTCAGTCACCATGGCAAGTTTAATGTTTTTCAGAATAATAGTGTCCGAGAAAAACTCCAGACAAATTTATTCGTAAAGAAGAAAGAAACAAAGAAGAAAAGAAAAAAAATTGGGAAAACAAAATGTCTGGGTTGGCACCACATAATAATGGCTGATACGAAGTACATGTGTAGTAGTCCCCCTTTAGAAAGACCACCCCAGGCAAGACCTTAAAGTGGTCCCATAAAGCAGACGGTCACTCATGGAAGGTAAAATAACATGGAAAAGATAGACCTTGGGACCTGGACAATGTGGTCTTAATCGGCAGGTGGTCTCTAAAAAGAGAGTTTACTCTATGGAAAATGATGAAAAGGATACAAATTCAGTAAATGAAAATGCCCAGCACACGTGTATGGAAAACCCCTTTATCCTCTCACACAATAGTTTCACAATTAACCTCAGTCTGTACTCTACTCACCAACAATACCGTCAGAATGTTGCCTGCGCCACAATATAGCTTGTCAACAAGCCTTCTAATTCAAAATAACCACAATCCTAACTTGCCAACAGGTGGCCTACGCTGTATTGCACATATAGCCTGCTATTAGGTTATAAATGAAGCCATTTCAATGTGGTGGAGAAATGTTTCATGTTACTTACCTAATCAAATCAACACAATAAGAGAAACAAATAAAACAAAACATAACTAAGCTACTCAAACACATAATATCTGCATGATTGTAAGTTTGGACATAGCAGTGTCACCTGTGTGTTTATGAAATCGAAGTAAATGAACAGTGGTCCCTCTCTTGTAAGACCACCCCATTTGCAACCCAAAGGGGGTCTCTTAAGGGGGTGGCCTCTGCGGAGAGGACAATATAATGCATAGGAATGGTGATCTTTTAAGAGAGATGGTCTCTGGTGAGAAAGGCCTTACAAGATAGAGACTACTGTACGGTGCTGTCATTAAATCTGTAAGTTGCCCACATACAATGTTTGTCAACTCTTCAATTTTTTGTAGGAAAGTGTAAAACAATTTTCCAACAAATTATGTCTCAATCTGTACCATGCCATGTACTGACTGTATGCCTCTTAATTAAGTTACTCTCACATCATAAGTGTTTCATCATTCTTGAAGACTCTATATGTACATGTACAAGTTTTATCATGAGTATTTCACTGACCAACTAGGGTAAAGATAACAGATTAACAGATTTGAGTAATTCCCTTGCAAATGGAAGTTAATAGTACTGCGACCAAAATAAGAAGTTGATTTAATAATAATAATAATAATAATAATAATAATAATAATAATAATAATAATAATAATAATAATAATAATAATAATAATAATAATAATATATTATTATTGTTGTTATTATTATTATTATTATTATTATTATTATTATTATTATTATTATTATTATTATTATTATTATTATTATTACTATTCCAGGGTTGCTAACCTTAGAGGAAAAAACATGGGGTGATCCCCCTCCCAAGCCTAGGGACTTTTGAAAATTGGAAGCTGAATAGGAACATTTTCCTGAATTTTGACTCTTTTCTAAGACTTATTTTTGTAAAATATGTAGAGATAAGTAGGGACTTTAGAAAAATGATGAGAAACAGGCATCTTAGAATTTCTGTTAATGCAGAATGGGTTGAAAAATATGTAGATCTTGTACAAAGGTAGTAGCATTGGCAACACTGCGGTTCAGCTATCGATGCCAAAACTAATCTACAACAACTCACGCCTGTGCTGGTCATCTAGGATATCTACATGTATATGTATATTATGTATATAATAAATTTTATTTCCTGTAAACACACATAATCCTGAGACTTTCATCAAAACAGTTTGGAACATCCTTATTAGTTCACTGCCATCATCATACATGTAAAACCAAAATGTTACTACAACCCAACTTTTTAGTAGATGGTGATCCAGTATTGTAGTAGTAATAGTTGTATTTACCAGGTGTTCATAATTGCCAATTGACTTTAATAAAAAGCAGGTGATTGATATTATCAATTATCTTATATCAGCCAGCAATATAGTACTATCATTGACTTTTTACCAACTGGAAATACAGAATCATCAATGGAAGATTTACATGTTGGTAATACAGTGTAATCAATGGACTCCTTGACCAGCGTGCTCAACTTACTGCTGCCAACCATCAGAGTGGTGACCAAGATTTCAGAATGATAGGCAGCATGGTTAAAATACCTGAGTAAACTGCCCTCTAGAAACAGAAGTAATACTTTCTTAGAATCACTGATGTATTTCTATGTATTTTTTAACATCAAAACACCAGCTCAAATAATTCTTGAGTTATTCTCGAGTGAAGTCAACATTTACCAATGTCACGGTCAGCAGAATGCAATTCCAGTCTAGTTGTTAACATGGATTTATGCCGAATAACAACATTAAAACATTTCTTGAGTTATCACTCAAAAACTGTATGCACCAAAACTATCCTGGTGACCTTGAGAATCAGGTCAAGGTCATCCATACGAACAAATTAATTAAGCTCCCAGTTTAAGGTACTCCCCTGTCTCTTTTGAGCAATTGGTGCAACCATTTAAGAGATCACTCATTCACATTTTTTGAAGAAAAACCCATTATAGCCTCAAACTCACTGACATAACAAAGTTGACAGAGACTATCCACTCAGTTTGACGAGGATCTGGTTTATGGTTTTACACATACATTTACATCAGCATGCCAATACAAGCCATACTGATATGTCCACTTATTGATCCTTATTCGAACAAAAATAGAAAAAAAATAAAAAATCTAAAACCAGCAAGCAACAACAGCATCATCTAGCTTAGGAACCTGGTACAGACTTAGTCAAGGAACAATTGATGAAAATCCATCAAGTGGTTGAGGACAAAGCAAAAATTAAAGTTAATCCATGTAGTAATCATAAAAAAAAACCAAATAAATAAATAAATTATATAAATAAAACAATTAAAAAATATTTTAAAATAAAAATAAAAAATGGCAACAGCACTGTCAGTTGACTAAATTAAAGTCTATGAGTACTATGAAACATTCCTGAAATATTCCAAAATTGCCATTAATTTTAAAAATCACTGGAGCATAATGTATTGAAACTTGATAAAGACCCACCCTAAGTACAACCCACCAAGTTTTAAGAGGATCCATTCACTTGTTTTGGTGAAAACTACATATGCATGTATTGTTTTGGTGAAAACTACATACGCATGCATTTACACCAGTATCCATATACTAGCCATGGTATCAATTGTCCACTTATTGATCATCATGTATACTATTTCAAAAATTTATAAAAATCATGATACAGAACAGCAGTACCATCTTTTCTCCTAATTTTCTTCAGATGAACTCCAGGATCACTCTTATAAAGTTTAAGGGCAATATAGAGGGTCATTCTGGATTAAAATATCACAGTTGCTAAACTGATAGTTATAGTTTACACTTACCCAGCAGTGTTCCTGTGCAATTTTGATAATAATAATAATAATAATAATAATAATAATAATAATAATAATAATAATAATAATAATAATAATAATAATAATAATAATAATAATAATAATAATAATAATAATAATAATAATAATAATAATAATAATAATAATAATAATAATAATAATAATAATAATAATAATAATAATAATAATAATAATAATAATAATATAAAATCAAAAAACTAAATCTGAAAATCATTGGAGCATGATTTTGTGGAAGGAACTCCCTAGAAATGCAATCAAGGTAGTTCTATGTTAAGTTTAAAGTGAGTCTGGTCCATGTACCTTTCTTTCTCATTTTTCTTTTTTTTTTTCCATGTTGAAAAGGTCAATTGTTGATAAAGAGACCATGGACAATGCACAGTGGACCACAGACAATTGATCATAAGAGAATTCTGGCTGACTGACAAGTCAGCTGAGCTTAC
Source organism: Hermodice carunculata (assembly GCA_964020975.1). NCBI lineage: Eukaryota > Metazoa > Annelida > Polychaeta > Eunicida > Amphinomidae > Hermodice > Hermodice carunculata. Next base: position 33,404,808 of record OZ026615.1, on the reverse strand, counting down.
AATATGAAAAATTAAAGTATCTCCATCACAAATCAAATTTATATATAAACTCCATTTATAATTTTATTATTCATGTAAAATAATCACTAAAACAGTGGTATCTGCTGCACGAGGCCACCTTCTCTGTCACAAAAAATGGCCACATTGAGCAGGTGGACTGTCACTGTCAGTAAACTAGCAGTGAAATTATTTCTTGTGAGCCGAAAATGTGGCCAAAATAACAGATGACCTCTCAGCAGCAGTGGCTGTATACAGCAGCTACCAATTACAAATTCCTTCCTGTTTGTGTGCAAACATGGTGACCATACTAATCTGTGTATCGTTAGCTTTCGGGTGTCGTACAGTAAATCCACATACATTAAGAAGTACACAGCATTTAAATATGGACCTCAGTTGTCAGGGGATAAAAAAAAAAGAAAAAAAAATTGCCCAACAGACAACACTAAGGTATTGCCGTTTGCAGGAGCTGTGACTATGCATCAAGATTTGGTCTGGGACGAGTGATCATGATGCATCTAACTGTATTCATCTTCATGATTTGGCCTTCAACCCTGCATGGGTCTAAACAAATTGGTACCCTTCATGTCTTTTGTTGTAATATATAGTAAGGTGGGTATGCTTTAAAAATTACTTGTTGGAAGTTATTTACAGGAAGCAATATCGGCAAGTCCAGGGCCCACATGTCTGATACATGTTTATGACACAGTATCTAGGGTAAGTCTGCGTGGCATTCCACCCAGTGGCAGTTCATCGAGATCACCATCAGGACCCTCATCCGTTGGGTCTATTTCATCTTCAAACATATGCTGTAACAACTCTCCGATCTTCTTCTTGCCTACAATTGGAAAATATAATATGGAGAAAATTTTTCTCTGAAATAATGAAACTCACAGATGCACTTCATCCCATTTAAATGATCGCTACAGCTGGCCTGTGTCCAAGTTCATCCCTGCCACTATTAAAGCTGACAAAAACAAAAGCAAATTAAAAAGCAATCTGAGATTGCTGGTTCCATGCCCCCCTCGCCTTATTTATAACCTGGCTCATCACGGGTATCATTTCGGAATGACTGTAGTCTATAAAAATAGGCTATCACTGTGATCCAGTTACTTGACCTAGTGACCTAGTTCTGTTTCATGACACATCTGTAGGTGAAGATATATGTATTAGTTACATAATGTTACATCTTGACCACCATTTGCCTAGAGCTCTGTGTGTGTCGAACGCCCATGTATCAAGTTGAGTTTGATGTTTGACTCACTTGGTTTTGAAAACCTGACGGTCCTGTGGCGCCATCTCTCAGTTCTTGTGGAATAGCAGCTTTTATGCAATACAATTCTGATGCTGAATGCAGACACTGACTGAACATTATTCACTTTATCATTGTTTGCTCTGAAATGTGGCCACTGGCACTGAACCAGATCAGAAAAATTGTAGGTGCAGCCACTGTCTGTGTGCCATACAAAGTAAACAGCATATCCCAGGAATGACCGTCTTGTGTAACATAGCCAACTACTTGTTATGTGGTGATGATACCCAACAATTCTCACAATGGGTGGGTTATCAAAATGTAAATATAAGTATTTAATATACTTAAAAAAAAGTACACTGTGAAAAAAATACAGTGGTCAATGTCATCAGGACCACCCATGCAGCAACAAAAAAGTGGTATTAGTTACGTACATGTACATGTAACGTTACCTCTCGACCACCATTTGCCTAGACCTCTGTGTCTGGGTTGAACGCCCGTGAATTGAGTTGAGTTTGACTCACAATGATTTTGAAAACCTGACAGAGTCCTGTGGTACCATCTCTCGGTTCTTGTGGAACAGATGGTGACTCCTAGTGTGCTCCCCATATCGTCCTTCCTCTTTGAGTGCCATTTCTGGGTGCCTTTTCGAGTTGAAGCCGGAAAGCAGTGCACACCAGGCTATTGCCTCCTTTTGGAGACAGGCCATGGGTGTTGATCCAGTGACCACTTTGTCTACATCCTTGTCCTTGTTGGATTGCAGACATAGACAAAGACATAGACATAGACATATCTTTATTTCAAGTTGGCGTGAAAGAACAGAGTAACACTAGCCACTGGCTACTTATGCCAACACAAAAGCTGGATTCATGGAACCACTACATGGTGGCTTGGGATGACCATCCACACTGCTATGGTTGTAGCCTGCAGTTGGGTCAAGTTTGCTCTCGTGAGAGAAGTTGCAAATACTGTCAGGATTGGGGAGAAGACAAATGGCTGCTGTGTGAGCAGGCATGGAAGAAGTCAGATCGTGGGAGGTATAGGCAGCAGGTTGCACCTGCCAAATGTGGAGCTGAGATGACGGACTCCTATGGAAGTTGTCCTGTTCAATAATTCACAAAACCCTGGGTTTTGTACCAAAACCATGGGTAAAACCCACAAAACCCAGAGTATTTAAACAAAACCTAGCGTATTGTATGTAAAACCGTGAGTTTTGTAACAAAACCCTGAGTTTTGCTTGCAAATCCCACACAAAACCCTGGATTTTGTAAACTACCTAGGATAACAAAACAAATATCATAATTTTTTAATTTTGTTCAATATGCACACAACCCTGGGTTTTGTAGACCAGACTCTGGGTTTTCTTCACAAAACCCAAGCCTTCAGAGGCAAGAAGTCAAGAAAGCCTCGGCATTCCTGACTCTTTATTCGGGAAAGCAACTTCTCGGGACTGCCAACCACCACACTGTTGGACTCCGCGCAGCGCCCATTCGGTGGCTACCTCTCTCCATATTGTGTGCAATGGGAGTCTATCACGGACGATTTGTTCGTCCTCAATATCCTGAAACATAGCTGCACACTGCCTTCTGATGAAGAGAGGTCTCTGTTAAGCCAAGAACCATGGTGGTTGGCTCCACTCACCTTGTAACCTAAAGCATTGGCTTTCCTGGAGGCGGTTCAGATGCTTCGGAGCAAGAGCGCCGTAGAGCTGGTAGTGAATCAAGGTTCACCCAACTACAACTTATTCTTCTTGGTCCCCATGAGGGATGGAGGATGGCACCCGGTCATAGAACAGTTGATGCTGAACACCTTCCTGGAAGTTCTGCACGTTTGGATGGAGACCTGCCAGTCAGTGGCCGCAGCCCTACAGCCCATGGAGTGGTTGACGTCCCTGGATCTCAAGGATGCTTTGTTCCATGTGCCAATCGCAGAGATTTCACAGAAGTATCTGCGGTTGGCATTTGTGGGTCAAGTATACCAGTTCAGGGCACTTCTGTTTGTCCTTGCCATGGCACCACTGGTGTTTACTTGGTTCACGCAGACAGTTGCTGCTTACCTTCACCGCTTGGCAGTTTGTGTTCATGTGTGTCTGGACAATTGGCTTACCTGAGTGCTTTAGTGCCTGGATTTGCAGTGTCACACACAGACCGTTTTGGAACTCTGCCAACGCTTGGGCCTGATAGTGAACCTATCCAAGTCCAGTCTTTGGACGGAGCAGACTTTCATCTTTCTCAGCATCCAGTTCCACCTGGTTGCCTACATCTATAGCCCTCCCGAAGACAGATGGGGGAGAGACTTCAGTCTCTGCTCAGAGCCTTTCTAACTGGCAAGGTCTGCGTGGTGCAACAATGGCTTGCCCTGTTGGGCTTCCGGTCCTTTATGGACTCCAAGGTCCCACTTGGTCATCTCCAACAGCGTGCCTTGCAGCACACTCTGCGTGGCAGATGGACAAGAGACCAGGGCTATCAGACCCCAGTGCCAATTCTCAATGAGGATCATCCGCACCTTCAGAGGTGGACTGTGAGGGAGAACGTAATGAGTGAACAAACACTAGAACCTTTTCAGGCTCAGCTCACCATTTGCACGGACTCTTCTGGTGGGAAGCTCATGTGGCCCTTGGCTGGTGTCGTTTGCATCTCACCACATAAACTGGTTGGAACTGGAGGCGATACGCTCAGTGTTGTCCATTTCCAAGATCAGTTGCAGCACTAACAGGTCCTCATAATGTGTGACAACAGGACCGTGGTAGCCTTCAACAGGCAAGGTGGGACGTGGTCCAAGAAGCTGATGGGGTTGGCTGGACACATCAGCAGATGGTGCTATCACCAGGATGTCCACACGCAGACAAGGCATGTCCCGGTGTAACACCGGGACATTGGAATGGAATGTCCTGGCTGACCAACTCTCGAGAAGGGGTCAGCCAGTAGGAATGGAATGATCACTCTACCCCAGGGTTATTCAAGCCATGTGGGCAAGATGGGAAACTCCACATGTGGATCTTTCATGACTCGTGAGAATGCAAAACTGCCCGTTTACATCTTGCCTGTCCCAGACCCTCATGGCCCAGTAGTGGACACTCTAGCCATGGACTGGAGCAACCTGTGGATGTTCGCTTTGTTGCCTTGCCAGATCCTTCCGAGGGTACTGCACAAGGTTCGGTCCCACGATTACAATCTCATACTGGTAGCCCTCTGGCAGCCCCGGAGTGATTGCTTGCTAGGCCTACTAGAATTAAGCATTGAGGCTCCCCTACGATTACCGGCATGGCCGAAGCTTCTGGTGCACCCGTGGACAAGTGTGTTCTACAGGAACCCTGAAATAATCAACCTCCACGCTTGGTTGTTATGTCACAGCATATCCGTGACAGAGACTTCTCAGAATCGGTCTCAGATAAAATTCCCTCAAGTACTGGATGTGGAAAACTTGTTTTCTATAAACACTCGCTTTGAGGGCCATGAGAAGTGAGATCCATGCTCTGGCTTATGATCTGCTCCAATGGTCATCTGACCACTCCCAGGTGACCCTGAGGCCTCACTTGGGCTTCCTTGCAAAGAACCAAGTGGCTCCAGATCTGGCTATGGCCTTTAAGGGTTTTACCCTCTGTCCTATGGATGCTGCCCTTCCTCCTAAGGAGAGAGCTATGTGCCCAATGAGAGCTCTTCGCTGGTACTATTCCCGAACGGTCGGACTCCGAGGACAGAGGTCTACCCTGCTTCTACCACTAAGTAACCTGAGTAAGAAGCAAGTTTGCAGAAACATGATTTCGCCCTGAATCAAGCAGATGATCCTTAAGGCATATGAGACTAGTCTTGAAAGGCCTGGTGTCTTACGACTTGTCTCAGCCAGAGCTCACGAGGTACGAGCCTTCAATGCCTCTTGGCGTGCCCTGCAGAACATAATGGTTGTTGACATTCTGCAGGCCTGCCACTGGCGATCGTCTACAACATTTGCTGAGCACTACTTGTGTGACATAACAGTGCTACAGGAAGGCTTGTACATTCACTTTGTGGGTGTAACAGGCTCCTTTGCTTAGGTTCAAATACTTGCCTGTTAGGCTTTCCAGATGCCATCAGAGCAGCCACCAAATTGCAGTTTATGGGCCCTTGTGGTTTAGATTTGATGCTGGCCTATAGGTTGGCGCATTTCTTAGCGAGATGTGAAGGCTTAGTGCCTAATTGACCTAATCTCGGACAGTATCAGGCAATTGGCCTGTTATCCTGGCCTGTTGCCAGTATGATATGGGAGCCTGCTGCCCATGGAACCATATAACCCCCCGCCCCTGCTAATTTCGCGAGTAAGTCCTGTTTGATATCCAGGATAGCGTCTCCAAAGGTCTTAGACCACTGGTACACTGTTCTTTAAACAGAAATATTTCAAAACACAATACTTCAAAAACAATTTTAGGATATGACTTGTGTCAAATTCAACACATACTTTTCTTTCTCAGTCTAAAGCGTAGCCCGGTGTCAGTGCCCATGCCAGGCGGGGCATCAGTGGTCTGGTTTGGCTGTTTTGCTGGTTGTGCGTTAGTATTATCGGGTATATCCTCGATTGTCTCCATCTCATCAACTAAGCCTTTCTTCTCAGTTTTTATTACTTTTCTGCCTGTTGGCTGCCTATACAGAAATACATGAAAATAAGCATTTACTATATAATGTGCAAATATCTAAAATAGTATGCAGGCCTACACTTAATACATAAAACTTTACCGGTATTCCCAATTCAACTGGGAGTACACGTATGTTGTACAGGCAGTCTCCGTTACACTTCAATCTATTCAACTTTGTATCTATATGGTATATATTGAAAATACAGTGCGTCTCTGATGATCTTAGAGGTAAAGTTCCAAAATAATAAATACACATGTAGTTTAATGTATGACCTGCATATTGAGATGCCAGATACAACAGTCAGCAGCAGGCTAGACTGATAATGGTCATTTCATATGATATACATGTACATGTATGCACCCAACCAATGGTAAAATTATGAAAATAATATTCAAAACTAATTCTGTCTTTCTCTGATTGTATATTTTCTGCATTAAATTGTGCTTAATTCGATCCATGTATAATGCACATAGAACTTACTGTCCCTTGCCCAGTCCCATGTCTTTAATCTTGGCCTGCACAGCATCTTCAAATTTGTGCCTGGACAAAGTGTACTCCAGAAGGAAAATTTCCAGCACAAAGGCAGTGAAGATACTTGAATAAAAAAGCAAGTTAAGGTATTAGCTTTGTAATTTCAACCTTGAGAGGTCTTTATAGTGTAGTTTATATAATTTTCACAAGCAAAATTATCATTGCATAATGTTTACTTATTACCACTTATATAAAAACCTGCTGGTACTTTCAGACCTGTATCCACTATTGGGGCAACCTACTCTACTAAGCTCCATCTTTGGCTCAGCGGGGCTCTTGACAGCTGTGCCCAGTGGTGCCACTTAACTCATTGCCTCGAGGCAAATTCAGTATCTCATACAATATCCCAATTCTGCGGCCCAGTGCCGTCAACAACTGGTAATTTCAACCTGTTGTATTTACATTTTTAGATAATGCTCACACTGGGAAAGTCCCATTTTATATTTTACATTACATTCATTCAACAAATTGACCTACCATTAACACTAATCACACATTAATTTTGGATACTACCTTTTAAAAATATAGAATCAGCACTAACCTACACTGGCTGCCATTTTGAAAATTGTGGAGTCTGCAGCTAATGGTTTGTAAAGGAGGATAGTAATATTCGGACGATCGGGGGAACGGGGAGAGGGGGTATAATATATGAAACCAAAAGTATATATTTTGCAAATACAGTGGTCCCTGTCACCAGAGACCACCCCTACAGCAACAAAGAAGTGGTCTTATGAGACAGGTGGTCTTTCATGACAGGTAAATTAACAGAAGTATAGGACTTGGGAATCTGAAACACGGTCTCTCATGAGAGAGCTAATGGTCTCTCACGACAGGGGTCTCTCGTGACAGGGACTACTGTATTTCAGAGCATCAATAATGATATGAAATACATGTATGCTGTGGCTGGGATACACTTTGATATCCAAATTAACTGTATTTTTGTGCGCCCCCCCCCCCCCAAGGAAAAAGGTACAATCTCAAAATGTCCCTGATGTGCCCGATATCTACAACACAGACATTTTCTTGCTTAGTTTCGAGATTAAAGCAGGTGAAGTCCTCCGTGCACACACCATTATTATCAATCATTTGAATATGATTGTGTTTTGGCATAATTAAATCTAAATTTGGATAGTGGTTCCATGATCTATAGCTCTTGCTATGCTCCATGTTCAAAATGGTGCATGATTCGCCGTTGGCAGTCAAGGTATCCTGCCGCATTTGCATTTGTAACTGATGATGATAGCTGCTTCAGACACAACTGAGTGGGCAGATTATTGTTATAAACTCAACAACGCAACAAACAACTTCAGAAGGAAAACATGGGTGTTATAGTGGTTTGATTTCCACATTCATTGCACTAAAGTTGGATCATATTGATAATTTGGGTCAACTATGTCGCAGAATGCAACTTTAAGATAGTATGTCATGTTTTAAAAGTACTTTAATGACCGTTTGCCCCGGTAACTTGGAGAATGGACACCTTGGATCTAGCAAAATATTACAATAATGAGCACTGAACAACCATGCAGGGCTATGCTGTTTCACCATGGAGGAATAAACTATTCCCCCATGGTTTCACCGAACTGTGCATAGCTATGCAGCTATGCTGTTTCCCCAGCTCAAGTTAACCCACAAGTTGAAAAAAATGCTGTGTTTGAGTTGACTCAACTGCAAAATAACGGCTTATGACAGCCGATTCTGGATAAATCTTTCAACCGGGGCTATGGCTGTGCTGTTTCACCACACATGGAGCTCCATGCACCGTACAACCATGGCTATGGCCTATGCAGCTATGCTCTTTCCCCAGCCCAAGTTAACCCTCCACTGCTGACAAGTTGAAATAAAATACTGTGTTTGAGTTGACTTTACTGCAAAAAAACCGGCACACAATGGCCACTTTCTCAATAAAATCTTTCAGCCAGGGTCAATCAATTTTTATTAGGGAAGGGCCACTTAAATTTTTTTGTTTTATATTTCATAAAAATTATTTAGGGTCAGAACTTGGGCCTTTTCAATTTCAGTGGGGTCCGTCGGATTATCGGAACCACACATATAATTTTGTTAACCTTAGGTAAGTTGGACATTTGTTGAAACATGTTTACAATGGATGTTCTTTCCCCATTTACACATTACCTCCTTTGACATCAGTTTAATTTATTACCTGGGGACAACAGAAGGCACTTGTTTATTAAAAGAGAAATGATAACCATGTTCATATAGATTTAAGACTTGCTGGCCAATGCACGTGTAGTACTGTATTGTCATCATAACTGCCTCCATCATTATCTTCAAATGACAAAGAATACTTACTTGAGCAGCACAACCACGACAATCATGTGGAAGGAGATAAAATAGAGCCGTGCTGCCAGATTAGTCACCAGAACAAAGCCTTCACTCAGCAGTATACACAGTCAAGGATCACTTGTAACAACCATGCAAACTTTGACACCACAAGCAACAGGATATACAGCAAAAGTAAAACATTTTCATTTCTTAATATAATAACTGAACTTGCATGCTGACGCTATACATTAGGTTAGCAGTGACAACAGCAGCTTTCAAAAATTGTAACATGTTAGATTCAGATTGAATTGTGACAAAGTACACACTTTCTGAAAGCTAATAAACTAAAAATTCTGTTCATAAAAAATTTACAATGTTAGATGGTGGCAATGTTGACACAACAGTCACACAAAAGATCATAATTCACCATAAAAATCAATTCAGCTCATTTGATTTTGAAGATAGGACCTTAAAGCTGGAGCAAACGTAAGTTCATGCAAGGCTGTCCAACTATTGCTTTGCCACAAACAAATGCAACAGAGACTTCAAAAATTGAGACAACAAATTTTAAGAGATGAGCGGCTTGTTTTGTTGTTGTTGTTGTTGTGGTTGTTTTTTTTTACATTATTTACTGTAACATGCCACTCTTTTCAGCCAAAAAGGTGTATGTGTCCCAAAAATTGTTGCCAGAATGGCTCATGTGAAGCCCTAATTTTCCCCAAACTTCATGAGCTGCTCTGGGCTTTGTCCCCTGGGCTCCCGTTGGGGCACTACCTCTGGACCTCACTGGGTGCCTGGGCAGCCCGTATACCTGCGGGCAAAAACACAGTTTGCTCCAAGCATTCTAGATTTTGATCCAGCATCTCTTACTTTGGACAGCTTTGTTATGCAATGAATAAAAAAAGTTTGTCTCTGATTTTTAAAAATTTAGAGCCACTTTGCCATCAAAGTCAGTGAAGAGTAACTTCCTTTGATGTGTCATCATTACAACTTCAAACACCCTATTTAAGAAACATCAACTAGTATTTAACATTTCTTTTTCTATATTGTTATGCAGTGTTGCCAACCCTCCCGAATTATCCGGGAGTCTCCCGAAAATTCAGGCATGTGCTGTCTACCCTCCCGACTCACGAATTACCCCAAGAATCTCACAAAAATCACCACAAATGGCATTCTAAAAACATAATATGGTAAATTTTAACAATTATGCTTTTCACAGTGACATTTTTGAGGCAAATTAAGCTACTGTGCACCTTGCAGCATACTGAAACTTGATCCAATTACCCTCAAATGGCACAAAAATGCATAACTTGATGTCTATTTTTGTAAATTTTCTTCCATGGAGCATGCCTCCGGACCCCCTTAGGAGGACTCCACCGCTTACGCCACTCAACATTTCATAATCTCCCAAAAATATACATTTACCAGGTTGGCAACACTGGTTATGAGCATATTTAAAAAAGCTGTACTTACACAAATGGACTGGTATGCAGTGAGTTCAAGCTCAAATCTATATCTCTACATTAGTCAAAGTGTCAAAAGGATATCATGCCACTGATTGACGACCATGAGCTCAAACAGCAGTACAATGGAATGAAAAATGTCATTGAAGTTGTTGTTACAGTAGCGCTTGATGAAGAACTCTGAGCCATTCAGCTTTTGGTTCCCACAGAACAGAGTACTGGCATTTAAATTTGTATATCCATAATATTTTATCATCCCATTGAATATTTCCATGCCAAGAATGGCATAGATATAGTAGAACACCTGTGAAATAGGGACATAAAAATATATGAAATCACCATCAATTCATTTAAACCATCATCAATTTTCAATCAAGACAACTCTGTCTCAGTGAAATAATTTTCCTTTCTGGATCTAATAAAAGTTGTGCATAATGCCATATCACAATATAAAACTACTCTTCATCTTTTTCAAAGTATGGTTTATGTTTATCTTGTGCAGATGGAGATGAGAAAGCAGTTTGGCCGAGCCACATGTATGCAGCTTCAACATTTTTGTTGGTTTGTTTTGTTGGTTTGTTAATTGTTATATCATTATACCTGAGTTGATCTTAAAACTGTTATGGCATTATTTCTATTTACAAGACTTCTAAATGTCCTATATCTTTCAATTATACACAAAGCACAAAAATTCAAAATAAACATAAAAAGAATCACCTGTTGACAAAATTAAGGTCGGGCAGTCCCAAAAGTGTCCCTATACAATTTCAAAGCAATTGGCCTGGCTGTTTTGGCGACAAATTTTACCAAAAATTAACAAAAACCTTTGAAAAAAAAAAGTAATAAAGATAGCTGCAGCATGACCATTTGAACAAACTTGGTAGACACCTACCAAGTTAAATCCCCACCAAGTTTGGGGGTGAATCTGGCTGATAGTTTTGAAGAAGTCAAAATGTGAATTACCATTGCAATCCCCACTGGCTTACTTAGTAATCAATATAAATGGATGCATTGTATGAGTATTCAAATTTAAAACAAAAAATATTAGAAATCAGGTGTATGGAGTATCATTGTGTAGCTATAGTGAATGCTTTATTTGATCCTTCCACAAGATACATTTCCATCATGCTTCAAAACAATCTGAATGACGCTTTTGGAGAAGTAAAAAATGGTAAAAACACACCAAAAATCCTCTTTTCAAAAATCACAGTGCCATCTGTTGAACAAATTAAGCTTTGGTCCCAAAAATGTACCTGTGCAATTTCAAAGCAATTGGCCAAGTGGTTTTGAGAAGAGTTTTTACAATTTTACTGAAAAATAAACAAAACAATTCATAAAAATTTTACAATCATTGGACCATGATAATTTGAATAAATTTGGTAGAGACCCTCCCAAGATACATCCCCACCAAGTTTGAAATGAATCTGGTTGACGGTTTTAAAGAAGTTGAAAATGTGAATTACCCTTGCAATCCCCTTTGATTGCAGAGTAATCACCAGGAATGTATAGGCAGTAACTGACAAGTACCCAAACTGAAAACTTCATTGAAAATCAGGGGTCACAGATATCACCACCTAGTGAACACAGTTGTTTGACCCTTCTACAAGCTACATTACCATCAAGTTTCAGAACAATCTGAGAGATGCTTTTGGAGAAAAAGTTGAACATAGTAAAAACAGACATTGGTACAAAAGTTAGAAAAAAAAAAAGAGGAACCACCTGTTCAACAAATTAAGGTCTAGGGGTCTTCAAGGGGTCCCAATACAATTCAGAAGCATCTGGCGTGGCAGTTAATATTTTATCAAAAATAAACCGAAAAAGTAATTAAAAAATCTAAATATCATTGGAGTATGATCATTTGAACAAAATTGTAGTGATCCACCTAAATGTAGATCCCAGCCAAGTTGAAAGTGTAACTGTGGCCAGACGACAAACGATGGATGGACAACGGATGAAGACCCATCCTATAAGCTCAGTTGACTCACAAGTCAGTTGAGCTACAAATGCCCATCGTTTGCACGTGGCTTTGTCATCATGCTAGAAATTTAGAATATTGATTTACCTGTATATTATATGCTTATCATACACTGTGTCATAAATCCAACCCTTTATGCCCAAAAGTAACCAAAATTGGCTGGTGGTCAAATGACCTCTGCTTCAATGTTTTGTACTGATTTCAACAGTAATGCAAAATAATATGGATGAAAATTGTAAACGAGATCTATCAAGGTAAATGCCTCAGGTGCACAGCTTTCTGTGGCATGGGTTGGGCACCTAACACCCAGCCTGCACAAAGGAAAGCTGCAGACTCAGTCTTGATTCAAAGGGGAAAGGGTTAACTAATAACATGTAAAGACATGACACTGAACCTCTCATTTTGAAACAACAGAAAAACAAAAAATACAAACACACAGACTGAATTCAACTGAAAGAAAGATTTAGTAAAATCATATATGATAAGATCGATGGTTTACCACATACCATGTTATTTTACAATGTTCTACATTGTGATGATGTGGGGAGATAATGTGTTTCTGAAGTGACTGTTCTGCTATTCGTACAATGTTTGTGGTGACAAAAATTGCTGTGAAAATGGTTTTATCCTTTTATATCTTAAAACTGGTCATTAAAAAATCCTTGTCATCAAAAATTATTTACTTGTTGGTTCAAGTACCAGAAATTAGTTACACTCACAATATTATATCACTATACATGACTTTATTTTTCTCATCAAGTCATGAGCAGCTGAATGTTGGGGGCAAGACATTAAAGTTATCCTAAACAAGACCATACATGTATGTGGTAAGCCAAGTCAAATAAACAAAACAGAAAGTAAGCTTACAAAGATCACAGCTCCATAGGTCAGGATGGATGGACCAATGTTAACGATAGTTGTGATGACAATTTTAAATCTGTCAAAGCAACAAACAAAAACTAGTAACACACATAAAGAAAAAGTAGCTAACATGGGATATTAAAAATCATCCATCGCAATAAATTGCTGGACCAAAAGTATCACGGCTTTTAATTTGAGAATGAAAGTACCTTGATACTGGCAGGTATATGTGAAGTATGTAGTCATTGCTACTCAGTAATCAGTATTACATGTGATTGTACTTCCAAAATATACTGAATAAAGTAATGAGATTAATTTTCCCAAAGAAAACAAACATTGTAGCAATATGTTGAGTTTTCCTTCTTTCTTTTTTTTTGGGGGGGGGGAGGGGGAGATGTTTTGACATAGATCCTTTTATGCAATAGGGGCAGCACATGGATCCTGTAGACTGACTTGTACACTGTAAGTGCTCCACTTATTTCATTCACTGTTTGCAGTGACACCTTGTGGTCCAGTTTATCTTTGGTGTGGGTGCATTTTTTTAATGTCCCATGTTAGCATCCCAATCAAGCACTACCAACTTGAAGAGAGCAACATAACAGAACAAATCAAAAACATTACATAAAATATAATGACACAAACAAAAACTGTAGTCTAGTGAAAAGCTCAAGAGGAATTACACTTACAAGAGATCCTAAGTAAAAGCTCTATACAGGTATGACCAGTCACTTGATGTACATCTACCAACATGAAGAAACTCTAAGATCTAAATCATTGTAGAACTTACACATTGTAGACAGGCATCTGGCACACAGGATGCACAAAAGAGCATCAAAATAACTTATTTGATCCAAACTATATTTTAAATGGCATGCAATATCATGAATATTCTACAATTGTATGAAAAAGGTTTGCCCACAGTCCTATTCGCCTGGCTATTATTATGTATGGGTTTCAAGTGAGGGTGACCAGACTTTGAGCAGGGTTAAAATCAGATCTCCATACTGCGGTGAGAAGGGTCTGTATACACAGGCAAGAAAAAGGTCAAACATTGAGCTTTTCCATCTTCTTTTTAAAATTTAATTTAGAAAGTACATAGAAGCTTAAATATAAACCTAAATCAGAACAGAAACATGCTTATAATCTAAATGACATGCTCCTTCCAGCTGTACACCTGAAGTTCAAGACAAGCTCTCCTTCAACGGCACAAAAGACAAAAATACCCAAACATGCATTGCACTATACTAAATACTAATACATGTAGTTCAGTACAGTGACAGTAAAACTGTCTAACAAAATCAGACAGATGTCTCAGACTCAAAGTGACAACATCAAAAGAAATTTGGTCTGTGCCCTGGGAGAATAGATCAGACTTATCTCATGTGATAGCCGCAGATATGTGGCCTTCGAGGGGGCAGCAGGGTATGGGCCCAGTGAGTTGGAGGGCGAAGCTACTGGAGGGCCTCGGACTGTTGGCCCCCTCGCAAGGCCACAGGTCCACCTGTACTCAGTTGCTGTTAGAAGCTACGATGTCAGCATCTCACATTGACAACCATGGTTGTTTGCTTTTCCGAGGGGACCAACAGTCCGAGGCCCTCCAGTAGCTTCGCCCTCCAACTCACTGCGCCCATACCCTGCTGCCCCCTCGAAGGCCACATATCTGCGGCTACTTATGTGATAGAATGAACAGTATGCATGGTTAAGAATGTCTGGATTCTGTTTTTGCAGTGGTTTTAGGTTTGAAACTTCCCTACTGGAAAAAAAATGGCAATCAGAATCTTAACCATACACATTACCAGTAAGATGTGTGGTACATGTATGTCAGCATTAACAAACCACAATCATGATAATCACAGGTACAGAATGTAATTTTTCACACTTCCAAACTGATGTACTGTAAGAACTTCACCTGGCAGGATTTCAATCACACTCAATAGCAGAGGTCACAAGTACCAATTATATGTCTAGTATTCTGCTGAATACATAATCCAATACACAGAATTCTTCAGGGCTAGAGATATGTATTCCCATTGGATTGCATGTTAAATTAACCTCAAAATAAAAAAACCACTTTAAAGCTGCAAGAAAAAAATTTATGTGATCATTTCAGCTATGTATATAATTTTACCACACAAATTTTGCTGTTTCTGCAATGAGTGATTTTTAAGTTATCAAGCTGTAAATTACAATGAAAAGTAATGGGAATACACAACAATATTACACTCAAAGGTGTGCACTTCTATACTCATTCTGTGCCATGATCTTTCCAAAAATATTTCCTCTGTATGCATGACATAACCCTGTACCTGTGTAATTTTCAGTTTATCGCACTAGCAAAGCTGTATAATAAATGGTACTTCCCAGGGCACAGTGCTACCTGCACTCACAGATAAATTTCTTATTAAGCAATCTTTTCAATTATGAAGATCACTACTTCCTTGCATTTTTTTCCTTCTCATTACGCTCCTTTAACTTTTTTTTTTCAGAAAACATATTTCCCACAAGAAAATATCATATAGAACCATTTTGAAGGACAAGTGTTGATTTTCATAATTTGGGATAATGCAATGCATTGTACTATATATACCAAAATATCAAACAGACAATATGCACACTTGGATTCTGGGCACCTCAATCTTGCCCATTGCTATGAAAAAAAACACAGCAAATAGTTTTATTTTTATGGCCTGAAAATACATCAAACTATAGACAAATAAAATCAATGCATTTTAAGTAATCAATCAGTAACCATCTTAAAATTGCATTTTGACAAAATATTATATATCAGATGAGTAGCCTACTTATATGCTAAGAAGTTCTAAAGAGTATTTTCCAAAGCTCATGTCACTTCTATCACAGACCTATGCAGATTAAGTAACCAAAGCATGGTGTGACATGATGTTAGTGACACAAGTTCTATACCGGCACTCTGCAAAAGATGCTTCATGCACATAAAGTCCCCCTAAAGCTCAGCTTCAAAGAATCTGCAGTAATTTGACAGAAGCTGTGGTAAGCATGCTTGTATTAAACCATATTTCATACAGTAACACGCGTGCATGTGTTTTCCAAAGGAATCCACTATTTCACAAACTTTAAAAAAAAACGACATCATTGTGTGGTTCTTCCCCTAGAAAATGGTATAGGATACCTCTCAGAGAAATGTTTAAACGACAAGTGTGTCCTGAATATCTCAGGCCGATTACAGGTCAAGACTACAGAGCATAATACAGTGGTTCCCCTCTCAAAAGCACCTCTTTTGCAGAAGAAAATTGGTTTTATATAACAGGCAAGGTAATGGTCTTGCCTGACGGTAAAACTGCTGTTGAAAAGCTCTGTTTTATTTCGCAGTAAAAACACAGCCTCTGGTTTTTCAAGGCTGTCAAGACAGTGTACCACTGTACTACACCTGTCATCTGATTTCAGAATAATTGTTTCAATACCCACCCACACTTAAAAAATAGTATAAGCCCATAATTCTTCATTGGCAACTTGAGGGAACCACTGGTCAAAAGAGATCATCTGATGCCTCATATCTCAACTGATTGGTCCAGATATGTCAGGTGATTACTGTTGACCACATGCAGTGGTGCACTCCAGAGATTCAAGTGTTCTGGGCTTATTCCATAAGGAACACCAATTAAGTGATTAATATTTAGCCTAATGTGGAATTTACTTATCAGTTTACTGGCTTTGGATAGCATATTCTCTAGTAGATTTAACCACAACATGATGATCATAAATGAAACACTACAAATTACCCATGCTGAGAGCCACTTAGCCATTTTATTTGTCCTTCGAGAGCCCTTAATAGAAAATATTTACACATCACATATGCAACTTTATAATCTGAAGTGTTCCTCTGATTACATGTTATTTGATGTGGCTATATGAGACTATACACATGCAAATGGATGTACTATAGCTTGCTGCTCTCTAAAGCCACATACACGGTATGATTTTCCTCATCCAATTCCCACCAATTTAATTGTATAAGATTAAGTAGCTAAAGTTGGATCGTGTAAGCCCCCTCCTGGCATGCACTGATAAGAGTTCCAACCCCATCTGAGTAGATGGACCAAAATAGGACCAGGCTCTATAGTTTCAGCCGAGATCCGGTGAAATTGTACCCCATCACCCCTCTGATTGAGATGCAGTCAACATCGTCATCAGAACACAAGTACAACCAAGATGGCCAACTAGTGGACTAGGAGTAACAAGTGATAGTAACTGATTGAATTTTGTAGTGTGCATCCTAAAGAAATTAGTGCAGTTGGTTGGGTCATTGTCTTCCAGTTCCTTGAGCAGACAATGATACAGATCCACTTGTGGTCTGTTCAAAATCCACTGCTTCATCCACATTGTTTGATCTCTGCCTTCGTTTTCTTTTCATTTTTTTTTTTTTTTTTGGTACACACTGCAACAGCTAGATAGCCCTCCCCGCAGGCTTAAATAGTTTGTTGTTTCTATCATCAGCCATGTTGTGGATACTTTGATAAATTTTGGCAGATTGTTTTATTTTTAGAACACGAATGCAGGGGTCATGGACATTTAAGAACTGATGACCCGGGCAGTGTTTTGTCAAACTGGAATTGGAGGAAATTGAATGGAAAAATTGGTGGGAGGCTGATTGTGTGTGCACCTTTGTTGTATATGCGTCAAAAGTTAGTTCTAACCGCAGGGGGCAGCTGGATCCAACTTAATCATACTGTGTATGTCGCGCTTTACACATTATCTGTCAACTTTACCCTCACAGAAATTGCTCATGAAAGCAAAGTTCACAAAGTCATGGAAAAGTCACAAGATGTAAGTAACGATTACGTGTATTTTGACTTTTAACAGTGGTCACATCGTACATGTACAGTTGTGTTTCAAATCATTCTAAGCTTTGGTTGTCAAAATAATAATCTGGGTTTGGTATATCTAAACCCCTGTCTAAGGTTCCACTGACATTTTTATGTGCAAGATTTAATTAATAGGGATGATTTGCATGCAGGTATGTGCATTCTTGTGTATTCTCAGTCCTTTAATAAAAGGAAGGCTCTCATGAAATATCGTGTTTGGTGTAACAATTTTACTGTAACAATGATTTAACATATGGAAAAAGGCAAGAATGATATTTCAACCTATTTGGCTTATTTCGTAGAAGGGAATCCATTAATTTGTCGTAATCACAAGAAGTACAGGGTGCATGGAACTTCAAAGGAATCTTCAGGCATCATGGGTAAATCTTAAAGGATTATGGGGAAAAAAACAGAACTCTTGTCAAAGACTAGGCTCTGCAACTGTTTACACAATAATTTCAGGAAACACAATTGCTAGTTCACATGCCAGATTGCTACTCTGATAGGCTGGGGTAGCTGTGACACCTTACTGTGTGGTGTGCTGCAGCTTGTACATTCCTATTGGTTGGAATATTTGCATGGTTTCAGCTAATGGTGGATGCCTTGCTTATATAATGTAATTTTATGTTCCTAAAAAAAGAATGTGATGCAAAAAAAAAAAATGTCTGAATTCTTCAACACATATCCAGTAATTAGGGTGACTATGTTAATAAGCTAGAATTTGAGGTTCATGAGAGCCTTCCTAAAATAAAAACTGGCTATCTTCTGCAAAAGAAATGAGCAATGGAGCCTCGCCAAGATTTTAAACCTTATTTCAACACTTTACTGCAAACTCTATTCCCCAAATGTGATTATATATTACCGAGTTCAGCAACAGTGGAAACTTTAGAACAGTTAAAAGGGTTTATACTATCAAGCTCATTGTGACATGTACATGTAACAGACAACCATAAATATATTGTTGAAAATGCCAAAGTCTATAATGTGCATGACAAATAAAACACACAACTTTTAGTAACTGTGTCAGGGTCATGCACTTTGTGGAACCATTAATGACCAGATCCTTTTCCCTGTTATCTGCACAGGTAATGTTCTGTTTTACATGCATGTTCTAATTTTGCACCATGAAAAATTTCCCTCTTCCTGCAAAAACTGCAGACTTGTTACATTTTACAGGTTTAGGCTACATGTACATGCAGATTCAAACACATATACATTGTATTATTAATTAAGTATCCTCATGTACATCTTTAAAAACACAAAGAAATTAAATTGTAAAGATGATCATTGCAGCTGGTTTGAATTCAACCCAAGGATAAAACCCCGGTAACTGACCTTTCTACACTTCCCATAAGTCGAATCAAGCGGAGCACTCGAAATACAAGCAAGAAGTCCAGAGTCCTCTCATTGTTTTCATCTGAAAATAAACATCCAGAATAGTTTTCCCACCATCTTGGAAAAATTTATTTAAAAAAAAAAAAAAAAAGACATTTAAAAACAACAAGTGAAATGTATCCATAGTGTGAACTCTCGCTGTGCTCATGTTTACAGAGTCAGTAACATGACAGCATATCACACCTGTTTTTCAGCCCAAACATATAAATAAAATTACCTACAAAAAAAAAAAAAAAGGGGCTGTGTCAAACAACTGTATTTTATACCATATTTGTCTGAGACATTTCTGAAAGTAAACTTTAAAAAATTGCAATACTTTTGGGGGGTAAAATGGTAAATTGAAGGAACAAGGCAAGTGATTTTTAGCTGCTGGTTCTTAAGTGAAAGCTTGCAATTGTGATCAGCCAGTGTGAAGAGGGAATTGTTTTGTTCAAATAACTTGAGTGCACCCCTGCCTCAGTGACTCTTCACAGAGAGAACCTGAACTGTTATATTTGACCATGGAGAAATACAATAAATACAGAAAGTATGTGCCATGGCAACATAAATACTGTAAGCATAAACATGATGAATTTGCCACAATTGCTAAACAATCAAAATTGGTGTTTATTTAATTTTTCTGAATTGCTTGACTTGCAGAGAATTAGACAAAGAGAAAAAATAAATGTAACACATTCCACCACAGCCTGGGACTGTTTGGAAAAATAAATATGTCAGGAAAATTTGTGCTTGCACAGTGTGTGTGTGTGTGCGTGTGTATATATATATATATATATATATATATACTTGCATACATACATACACACACACATACATATACATATACATACATCATTACAACTCAACTATGACACTATCTGGTCCTTGCGAAAAGGGTCAGATGTCTTATATGTCATATGAATGATCAAGTCAAATCTGAAAATTTAATTTTACAGTTGATCATGTTTATATCAACTTACATCTCAAGAATTGAGCATTTTACTCAAAGCACTTCCTGAGGCTTGGAAAAATATTCTGAATTCACAGATTGAACATCTTCCTGTACTTTTGTTCTTACATGTACTGATGATTCCATATTTATCAACTGTGGACGAGGAAAAATGTTTAACATTATTTATCCTCATAGTAATTTAATTTACTCTATATTAGTAAGTTATAAGTTGAAAAGCCATGCATTCAGAAAAATGGACTGATTTATTTATTTGAATAATTAGAAATGGGAGAATGTAAGGAAATTTACTTACTGAGACATTTAGAAGAATAAGATAAAACATTTTTTTCAAGGTTTTTCAATGTGAGTACTGGTAGTTGTTATTTTAATGGAAACTGAAAGATGATCCAAAATGTTTACTTTGTAATGAGGAGGATACACATGACCACTTATTGTTGAACAATTAAGACTAAATAGTTACCAAAAAAGAAAAAAAAAGTTATGGGAAAAGACACAATGCATTTGAGTTTATTGGAATAGAAAATTTAGAATTTTCTATGAAACTTTTAGTATTGAGCTGTAAAATTCATTACACAAAATATTTTTGATGAATGAAATCATTATTATGATAAGTTTAATCATTTTTAAATCTTTCTACATGAAGTGGGATTAAAAATGTGGGAATATATACAGCTTAATTAGAAGAGTTACAAAAAAAAAAGAGGAAAGGCTCATGAAACAATTGATAAATATGAATGTGCAGACATGATTAAATTTATGAAATTATTTCAAATTCATTTTAGTCTGCCAATAGAATGAGATTCATGTAAGACAGAAATATATGAAATAAACAGTTCTGAGAGTTCTGAGATATAAAAAAACAACAAAAAACACACTAAAAAAAAAACTTGCGTCTCCAGGAGGCTGCATATAGGCTTTAAGGAAAG
Source organism: Hermodice carunculata (assembly GCA_964020975.1). Taxonomy (NCBI): domain Eukaryota; kingdom Metazoa; phylum Annelida; class Polychaeta; order Eunicida; family Amphinomidae; genus Hermodice; species Hermodice carunculata. The sequence continues at coordinate 33,383,722 of OZ026615.1, read as the reverse complement.
CTGCTGCCATGCTTGCCTGCATAGCTTAACAGAATTCAATAATACTGACATAAAAAAACTGGAAAAATCATGAATTGCCATGACTATTTACAAAACTCAACAGGAAGATGTAAATCATGTGAATTTTATAAGCAGTAACAGATGGAGAACAAATAAATGCTTGTGATGGCTATTAAGAAGATTCAATATAGATGCATATGTGAACTGTTTGTGAAGTCACCACAATGTATAACAGCTCAAGCAAACAGTATCACTGCAAATACCTGCATATAGAAAATGTTTAAAGGTATATCTGGTGGCAACATTTAAATAATTTGTGTTATTATGACTGGAAGCTTCAATACTGGGACACTTATTAGAAAAGCATTAAAAGAATTGCCCCTATTTATGCCAAATATTGACTAACTTTTAAAGTTTAAGATTATGTATTTTGACATCAAACATGGAGGCTGACTCATGGATACTCTGTCAAGTTTAAAGGTATTTAGTTTAAGATTATGTATTTTGACATCAAACTTGGAGGCTAACTCATGGATACTCTGTCAAGTTTAAAGGTATTTAGTTTAAGATTATGTATTTTGACATCAAACTTGGAGGCTAACTCATGGATACTCTGTCAAGTTTAAAGGTATTTAGTTTAAGATTATGTATTTTGACATCAAACTTGGAGGCTAACTCTCTCTCTCTCTCTCTCTCTCTCTCTCTCTCTCTCTCTCTCTCTCTCTCTCTCTCTCTCTCTCTCTCTCTCTCTCTCTCTCTCTCTCTCTCTCTCTCTCTCTCTCTCTCTCTCTCTCTCTCTCTCTCTCTCTCTCTCTCTCTCTCTCTCTCTCTCTCTCAAGTTAAAGTATTATTCAAGAAGTTGAAACAAGAGGACTATAACAGTTCTCTGCTCAGCTGACCCCACATGCACAAACTGAAGTGGTCCTGTGAACTATGATATCAAGGTCATCTCTGTTTCAGACCATGATCACTATTGCTAACATGTACATATTCCTTTGCTGATTGCAAAAAAAAATATGGTAAAATCACAGCACCACCTGTTGAACAAATTAAGGTCTAGGGGTCCCCACAATTATTATTTGAAGCAATTGGCTGAGCCGTTTCTCAGAAGATTTTCTAACATTTTGCAAAAGAATCAACAAAATTCATTAAAAATCCAAAATTCACTGACCATTTGAACAAAACCTGGTTGAGACACATATTTCAAGTAAAAATGCTTGGTTTTGGAGAAGTCACAAATGTGAATTTCCTTTGCAACCCTGATTCACTTGCATAAATAGAATGCATGCATCAACCAGCAAGCACCTGAATTGAAAAAAAAAAATCATTAATAATAAGGCATCAAGAACAAAATAAGAGCTAGGAGTCCCTAGGAGAGTTCCTGTGTGATAACAAAGCAACTGGGTGAGCAGTTTTGGAGATTTTCTTTAAAGATTTGCCCAAAAAAAGAACAAAATATCATAAAAAATCCAAAAACCAGTGGAGCGTGACCATTTCAAAAAAATCTTGGTAGAGACCCACCCAAGTGGTACATTGCCACTAATTTGAACTGAATCTGGTTGATGGTTTCAGAGAAAAAGTCAAAAATGTGAATAAGCATTACAATGCCCATTGACCTGCATGGTAGATAATAGGAAGAGTACATTTACTGATAAATACCCATATTGAAAAAAATCTTTAAAAATCAGGAAATCCACATCAGTGGCAGCTAGTGAACAACTTTGTTTGATCCTTTCACAAGGAACACATCCACCAAATTTCAGCTTAATCTAAGTCACAGTTCTGGAGAAGAATTTGAAAATAGCAAAAACACACAAAAAATCATTAAAAAAAAAAAAAAAATTGCAGCAATACCTAGTGAGTAAATTAAGAACTAGAAGTCCCTAAGAGTATTCCTGCGTGATTTTCAAAGCAATTGGGTGAGCAGTTTCAGAGAAGATTTTTTAAATTTGCCCCAAAAAAGAACAAAAAATTAATAAACAATAAAAAAATTACTGGAGCGTGACCATTTAAAAACTTGGCAGAGACCCACCCAAGGTACATCCCCACCAAGTTTGAAGACAATTTGGCTAGTGGTTTGGGAGAAGAAGTCTAGAATGTGAATTGTGGACGGACGATGGACGACCGAGCTTCCTAAAACTCAGCTGACTGATAATTCAAGTCAGCTGAGCTAAAAATGACCTATTAAAGGCTGACTATCTTTGACAGACACTAAGTGACAAAATGGGGCAATATTTTGAAAATGTGAAACATTCATTTTAATTTTTTCTTATCCTTGGGCCTAATGTATATTCAAGGTTGATATATATGCAATTATAAGATTTGGTTGTCAATGAGTATTTGTGTGAAATAATGTTGACAACTTGTGTGATTGTTGGTGAATGCCTATGTTATTGCTTAATAAGAGTACCAAAAATTCAACATTAAGTTTGTTAGCTTTCAGTCTATATAAACTTTACAGCACTTTAATGATAAATTTAGTGTCTAATAAACAAAAACTTCAGGTCACTGGTAGCCAGCATTATAACAATGATTCTTGGACCTGTATGCACAGCTTGTTTACACGTTAATCAAACCTATTGAGAGTGTATGTAAATTATCACACAGCATGGGACAACTGAAATAGGTGGACCATATGATCCAACCAAATATTTGAACATTTGTCCTTCAGTGTGTGAAATTTTCATGCAAGAAGGTACACAAGTGTATGGAAAGTAGCTATATGGGAGACATAGTGCCACCATGATTACTGTCAAGGGGGAAAGCCCATAAAGACTGATACTCTGCATAGAAGCTGGTAACATTCTTCCAAGCACATTTTTCATGTTGACATGCAAACTCACCAAGGATGTAGCTTCTCAATTCTACATTTAGATGCAAAGATATTATGGTAAAACAAATCTATGTATAGGACTTTTTTAAAACTCTATAAACATGCAAAACTGTTTCCATTTGTCAAATAGCAGTAGCTGTCAGAGTAAATTAAACTCTAATGAACTCACTATTTTCCTCACCTTATTGACAAAAGTCATATTACATATTCATGTATATGTACTCGAGAAATTGCAAGCAAGCAAAACATCAATATTTTATTATTTATTTATGGTACAATCATTATATATAGTTCCCAAGCATACAATTTTACCAATTAGATAGAAAAACAGAATTCCCTTGAGTTTTATTTTTTCAACTTTAACCTTATAAGTTGTTTAAAAGTTGGTTTCATGCAATTTTGAATGTTATGTGCAAAATACTGTCTTATTTTCATTAATTAATTCTTTCCACTATGAATGGAAGCTCTCTGAATGGATAGCTACTATGCATGTTTGGTTGCAAGATGATGACTTGGATTCACCTTCTGTGGATAAAAGACAAAACAAAACAAGAGGGCTGTGTCAACAGCCCATGCTCAGCTGACCTAGAAATTCATAACACCAGTGGCCCCAAGACCTTGGGATAGGGTCAAGTTCACCCATGTACTGTGTAAGTCTGCCCGTCATCAAAGAACACTAACATGGTCCTGGGTCAAATAGTTCTCAAGTTATCAATGTTTCATGTTATCTTGGGAATCAGGTCAAGGTCCCATACATGCTGTCTAAGTGTATCCAGAACAGAGGACCACTACCTTGTAAAACATCAAAGTCTTGGCTGAAATGGTTCTCAAGTTATCAGCTGAAAAGTTAAATTCACTGAAATGGCCCTGTGTCTTTGTGAAGGAGGTCAATGTCACCCACATACTGTGTAAGTCTTGCTCTCTTGCGCAGAATTGTCTCTATGCTATTTCAAAGTATGTGCTACACAGTTTTCGAGAATGCAACTTTTTAAGATTTTGCCAAAAAAAAAAAACAAACAAAAAAACCAAAAACAAAAATGAACAAAAGAATTCATGAAATGTTTAAAAAATCCCTGGAGTGTGGCCACTGGGATAGATTCAATAGAGATCCACCCAAGGTACATCCCCACCAAGTTTGATGTGAATCCAGGCAATGATTTCGGAGAAGCATTCGAAAATGTAATTTACCATATTGCAACCCCCATTGACTTTAATACATAGCAATAAATAGGAATACATGTACATGCATCAAGTGACATGTACCCAAATTGACAAATTTGTTAAAAATCAGGGATTCACAGCAATGTTACCTGTTGTATACTTTTTTTTTTTGGCCTTTTCATGCTGAACATTTCAATGAATTTCAGCATAATCTGATAGACAGCTTTGGAAATGCAGTTGAGAATAAAACACATAAAATTGCACACAAAAACAGAAAAAAATGCAGTGCTACCTGTTGAACAAATAAATGTTTAGGAATCCCCAGAAGTGCCCCTATGCATTTTCAAAGCAACTGCCCAAGCAATATTGGAGAAGATTTTTAAAGATTTTGAAAAAAAAAAAATGTACAAAGGATTTCATTAAAAATCCAAAAACCACTGGAGCATGACCACTTGAACAAACTGGGTAGACACCCACCCAAGGTACACCCCCCATAAAATCTGAAGTGAATCCGGCCAGTGGTTTTAGACAAGAAGTGAAAAATGTAAGCTACTATTGCAATCCTCAAAGTACCCAAATTGAACAATTCATAAAAAAATCAGTGTTTGAAAGTTTTGCCATCTAACGAAGACCTGTGTCTGGTCCTTTCACAAGAAACATTTCTACCAAGTTTCAGCATAATCTGAGTGACAGTTTTGGAGATGAAGCCATAAATAGCCAAAACACATAAAAACTCATTTAAAAACTGGAGCAATATCTGTTGAACAAATTAAGATGTAAGGGTCCCAAGATATGTTTCTATGCATTTCAAAGCCATGCGGGGTTGGATAAGATTTTTTTAAGATTTTGCCAAAAAAAGTTAACAAAAAGTCATTAACATTCCCAAAATCACTGAAGCATGATCATGTGACTGACTGACTGATGAATGAATGAATGAATGAATGAATGAATGAATGAATGAATGAATGAATGAATGAATAAATAAATAAATAAATATGTGGTAGAGACCCATGCAAGGTACATTTCAAAGTTTGGAATGAATCTGGCCAGTGTTTTTTTTTTTGAGAAGTTGAAAATGTGAACTGTGGCCAATGGACAGACAGACAGACGGACGGACGGACAGACGGACGGACAATGGATGGCAGATGGATGCTTGACCATCACAAGCTCAGCTGACTGACACGTCAGCTGAGCTAAAAAATCCTATGTTAAACACTTCCAAACTGTGAGTATTTTTATTATACATATTGTTGGTACCTTGGTACATGTAGATCTATATGCAAACTCAACCATCCTGAAATATGAAATTGTGAACTTTATCATAAATTTAATCTCGTGAAATGACACCTACCAGCATTTGCCATCAATCTTTCTATAAGTGTAGCTACAAATGCAGCTCCAATAACAACAAAATCAAATCTAGAACAGAAGAATAGTATACAGAAATCAGAAGAAACATAATTATGCACTGTAAAATGCCAGCTGATAAACATAAGTAATAAATGTGCAATCCATGTCTCATGAAACTGGGTTTCTCTTTCTCCTACAAGTGGATTTCACTTTCACTTGATTTATAACATTTGAATTATGAGCTAACCATTAAAATTGTTTTCCTTTAACATCGTATTTTCATGTTCAAATTTTCTTATTGTCTCATGAGTTGTTTCATCTGAATACAGACAAAGACAAAAATGCCATCGGGTATACATAGACTGGAGAGGCTCAAAACATGTTCTCAAAGTGACCTGTTAATGACCAGCTTTTTTCCATAGATTGCACAGTCTGTCCTAAATTTATAATTTGTTTTGAATATGATAATGAAAAAATTAATGTTGAAATTATCACATTTTACATGAATCATGTATAATCAGTGCCTGGACTGGAAAAGGAAGGTACAGAGAGAACCAGGGAAGTGGAAAGAGATGGATATCAAATCATTACTTGACATTCAGTTTCAAACTGCCTGATGAATTTCATAGGCTTCATATGCTCAAGTGTCCCAGAATTCAGTGATCAAGAACAGACTCATGCTCCTATGTTCACAAAATATCATGCAACTGTACACATGATGCAACCATTTTTAGCAAGTCATCATTCACATGTTTCCAGCAGAAAAGCCAAATTTGCATATCAAAATTAAAAGGCAATCAGAGATTGCTGGATTCAGCCCCCCCCCCCCCCCCACACACACACACTTCATTTATAACTTTGCTAATCACAGGTCTCATTTTGGAATGACTGTTGTCAATAAAAAATAGGCTATCAGCGTTTACCCAGATACTTGACCTAGTGACCTACTTTCATGCATGACACCCTCTTCTGTGCAGATACACAGGTGTGTAAAGTTTCATGATTCTTAGTCAAAGGACAACAGAATTACAGCCCGGGCATAAAGTGTAATGTAGTTTTACATGAGTGTTTCACTGTGACCCTGATACTTGACCTTGTGACCTGCTTTTTCATGACACATTTTTAGGTCAAGATATATGTGTGTGAAGTTTCATGAAACTAAGTGAAATATAGTAAAGAAATTATGGCCCAGACAAGATTTTACAAGAATATGTCAATGTGACCCAGATACTTGACCTAGTGACCTATTTTTGGTCCATGACACACCCTTATATATAAATGCATCTGTGTGTAAAATTCCATTGATCTAAGTTACATAGTAAAGGAATTATAGCCTGGACACGATTTTACAAGAATATGTAACTGTGACCCAGATACTTGAGGTAGTGACCTAATTTTGGTACGTGACACTTTATTTTATGTCCAGATGCACCTGTGTCTTAAGTTTCATCAATCTAAGTTGAAGGACAAGTGAATTATAGTGTGGATACCAAAAGCAGACAGACAGACCGATGGACGGACTCACGCACGGAAAAAAGCAATTACATGTACTATATGCTCCTCCTACGGTAGGAGGGAGGCATAATAACTTCGGAGGTTCCCTGTACACACTGCTTTCTTGCAACAGCTGTTATGTTTCATACATGCAAACATTATATCTCTACTAAGGGATAGTAGCAGGGCATGACATTAAGGTAAGCCTTATTGTCCGGGACAAATAAATATTCAGACAAGACAAGTATTAGCAAGAGGATCATAATGATCCTGTGCTCTGCTGACTGGGATCTGCTTTTATAGTATTGGAACACATGGACTGCACCACCTGGTGGCCAAAATAAGAACAAGTTGACCCCAGATGACCCTATGTGCAATATCAAAGCAATTGGCTTCGTAGTTCTTAAGATGAAGAAATTATAATTTTTTTCAAAAAATAAATTTAAAAATTCATAAAAAATAGAAAAATTATTGCATCATCATCTCCTTCGCAATCTTGGTAGAGGTCCACCTGGGGATCATCCATGTGCAAAATCAAAACATTCTATGTAGCTGTTTTTGAGAAGAAGTCGAAAATAAAGAAAGTCTAACGACAGACGGAAGGACGGAAGGACAGACGGACGACGGATGCAAATGGATTCTATAAGCTCTGCTGACTGACAAGTCAGCAGAGCTAAAAATTGAACCTTGATAGAGATTCAACCCATTACTTCTGCGGGACAAGTGACTAAAATGTCAAACCCTGAGTTGCAGCTGGAGAAACATTTATTTCATGAAATCACACACATCCACTAACACATGCACACACACATGTGCACACACACAACTGCCCAATTAATGGTCATATTTAAATGACAATTATACCACTCTTATCCTCTTTTGGTAATTCAAATCCTGAAACAAGATGCATGTGCTTCCATGAGCTTTCTGTCTAATTGCTGGGTGCAGTAGTACATTCCACATTGGAAAAACCATGAACTGCTATAAGTTATCTAGTGTGAACATCACAAGAGCTGAGCAAAGCAATTTTTGACAGGCACTTTGTTTCATGTTTCTTTGTAGTTGTCATGTTCAGTAGAGAGTAAAACAGATTACCACTGCTGGCCTGAGCTTGTCTATCTATCTCTTTCCACACCCCAAAGAGAACATTGGCTTTCTAGTGTGAGTTTACTTGTTCTAGATGTTTCCATATTATACATGTACATACTGTTTCTGTTCAGTGGATAATTATGAAACACTTTACTTCTACAATTACAAAAAAATGGCACTGGAAAACTTTTATTTTCATGCATGTCATAAAATATTGCTGTACTTACACATCCCAGAATTTGGTGAAAAACTTCTTTGGTCCTTTAGTGTAAAGCTTCAGTATAATTTCCAGCAGAAAAAGAGCCAGGAAGAACCATTCAACTTCATCCACACCAAACCCAATGCAGATTGCATTAACCAAAATCATGAGGTCAAAGAAGTAGCGAAAAAATCTGAAAACATGAAGCAAAGAGGAAAATAAAACAATGGTACATGAGTGAAACATACATGTATAAATAGGACTGTGACAGTCTTGTGCTCAACTGACCTTCCTGCACTGACTGAAGTGGTACTGTGAACAAGAGACTGATATCAAGGTTACCTTTGTTTAAGACCTTTGTTTAAGACCATCATCACTATTGCTTATATGAACATACCCCCTTAATGATTTGTAAAAATTTTGAATATTTGTTAAAAATCAGAAAATGATAGCATCACCATGTAGTGAACAAATTTGGTGGAGATCAAGTCCATGTGAATTCCCAAGAAATCTGAACAGGATCCAACTTGCGTTTGGGAGAAAATCTGGTAAAATGAAAACACACAAATTTTTAAAAAAGCCAAAAATTATCCACACCTACTGAACAAATTAAGGTCTAGAGGTCCCCAGAAGTGTCCCTATGCAATTTCAAAGCAATTAGCATAGCGGTTTTGGAGAAGAAGCTTCTTTTATGATTTTGCCAAAAAATTAGCAATTCCTTAAAAATACAAAAATCATTGGATCACCATGTTTTATAATTAAGTGAGTGGGGTTGCCAGTTTTGGAGAAGTAAAAAAATGTTAACTAGCAATCCCCATTGACTTACATCATAAGCAATGTGAATGGGTGCATTAACTGAGAAATAACCAAACTGAAAAAAATTGTTAAAAATCAGGGATTCACAACAAGAGCACCTGCTGCACAAGTTTGTTTGACCCTTCCACTAGCTACATTTCCACTAAGTTTCAGAACAATCTGTGACAGTTTGGGATAAATCAAAAATAAGAAAATAGAAAACAAGAGTGCTGTGTGAACCGCGTGTCTTCAGCTGACCTTGACATTCAACCTGTAAAAAGTCCCACCCTGGTCTAGTGGCTTCTACACAATTTTGAAACAACTGACCAAGGGGTTTTGCAGAACAAGACCTAAGAATTTGTTAAAAAAAGAATCCCCCCAAATTTGTAACAAATCTAAATCAGGAACATGACCATTTGAAGAAACTCTGTCCAGAACCACCAAAAGTACATCCCCACCAAGCTTGAAGTGAATCTGGTTGATGATTTTGGGGGAAGTCAAAAATGTCAATTGCCATTGCAATCCCAATTGACTTACATAGTTATCAATAGGAATGCATGCTCCAACCAATAAGTAACTAAATTAAACAAACGGGCTGTGTGAACAGCCCATGCTCAGCTGACTTAGACTTTCATCACACTTGCAGCACTGTGAACTTGGGATAGGATCAAGGTCACCCTTGTTCTGAGTAGGTCTGACCTTTATAGAACACTAACATGTGCAACATTAAGGTTCCAGTTCAAGTAGTTCTCAAGTTATAGTGAAGAGTAAAATTTATGTATGTTGCACTGTGATCCCAGAAATGGGGTCAAGGTCACTCATGAACTGCCTTCATAGAAAAACATTAACATGTGCAACATCAAGGTCCTAACTCAAAACAGATCTCAAGTTATCAATGGACAGTAAATTTCGTGTCAGTTGTCCTGTGACCTTGGGAATGAGGTCAATGTCCAAACATCACTGGAGCATGACCATTTGCACAAAAGGTAGACACTTATAAAAGGTACATCTGTACCAAATTTGGCACAACGAGCGAGAGAGAGAGAGAGAGAGAGAGAGAGAGAGAGAGAGAGAGAGAGAGAGAGAGAGAGAGAGAGAGAGAGAGAGAGAGAGAGAGAGAGAGAGAGAGAGAGAGAGAAATGCCTGTGTTAGCACACAGACATAATTGCAACACCACCTGTTGAACAAATTAAAGGTCCTATTGATTGAATGGGTACCACAAGTTAGAAAGTGGATGTTTAGGGTCATTAGAAATGATATCTGCAAACCAAAATGTTAAATTTCATTTTTGAATAGTGTTTTTTAGCTCCAAAAGTGCATCACATTTGCAACAGGAAAGAACGCAAATTTTCTTCCATCATGGCCCAATGTGGGAGAGCGTTACTGACGTCACAAACGCAACCTGCTGGCCATGATGTATGTGTTCTAAGCCAGAGTACCTGTAGTTTGCCAAGAGTTATGGCAGATACAACACAGCATAGAGATTTCGGAGAGTATGAATTGAGTTTTTTATGTACATGGTCTGATGACACTGAAGAAGAATTGATAAGAATAGCTGAAGCAGCAGAGGAAAAGACCATTCAGCCTTACACATGAGGGGACACCCAGAACCCTATCGTCACCAGCCCTACAGAATTTCAGTTAGGTATCTACATGTATATTGTGGTTGATATCCTTTATTATGTACTTTTGCACACATCCCTATTACATCATGTGTCAATATTACATCACTTGGTGTAGCGTAAAACATAACAAGCTGTGGTCATCCAGCATTAATTTTCAATTTCTAACCTTCTCTTTTGTAAAAACGAACTTCCGTAATGGAAATAAAAAACAAACATATTTATTTGGGGGTGGCAATGACCCAGGATGATGGATATAGGCAAGGGGCATCTACTCTTAATATTTCTTGGCAAAGCCCCAACTACTACCATGAATTTAGGAGCAATTTATTGAAAACGAACTTCCGTAATGGAAATGTTTTTCTATAACTATGATAGGAAGATGATCAACCATGTGTTTCAATCTGGGGAATAATAATGGCCTACTAAAGAGCTAACAATTAAATGTTGAAAACAGATCTCGCAGAACACTGACACACCAGGGATCTAGTTTATCTTTTCTTCAGCATTCATCCATAATGAAAACTGGTTAATGCCTTTAAGGTGTGGTTTGTAAAAGAATTATGGTAAAAATCTGGTATATTATGTGCTCAAATTTCAGAACATACATCGATTCACCCTGTTAGCATATAGTCAGTGTACCATAATCACGGATTTCCTCAAATTGTCTTACCATACTGTTCAGAACTCAGGAACATTTGAAGCTGACATCACCTCCGACTCACATATATAGCAGAAGTACCTGATGTTGCTCTAAACCTACAGTAATCCACACACAATGCACTAATTTCACAAAGCATACAGTATGGAGCCGATACTGCGGATATCCTTGACACAGCATCTCTGATTTTAAGGACAACTTTTGTATTATGAAGGTTTGTTTTTCCCATTACGGGGGTTCTTCTACCAAAAACATGCTGCCTGAGTTTATTGACTGGACCAACTTAAGATACCTTCAGTTTCAAACTCAAGATTAAGTAATTTTTCAAGCATTTTAGCCAAACTTTGCTATCCCATGCGTGTCTATGGGGTACAGACAGCTACTACAACATGAATTGATGAGAGTTTATTACCTTTTGGGTTTTTTTTAAGCAGGTTTTATTTATTGTCTGAAGTTCACGTCATAAAATGTCAACTGCGATTTTTTTGGTCTAAGATCCCAGATGTAAGGTTCCCGGCATTTTGTACAGAGGGCGCGCCAGGATCCAATACAATTACAGAAATTTGTTTTGCTTACGGAGGTTTGTAAAAATCCATTTTCTGCTCAAAAACAAGTAAAACCTGCAAAACCAACCCACAAAAAAGCAACCTGGCTGACTGCTTGTCTGTATTTACAAGTGTTTTGCACCAATAAAACACTTATAACCCACCCAAGACTACTCGGTGGAGGGATATTGAAGGCAAACCTCCATAACAATATTCCAGTATACAATTGTATAAACCAGAACCATGTCAGAATGGCTGGGATTTTGGCTATAATATTTGGTAAAATTCTTGGATGTAGTAGAACTTAAAATTTGGGTACATCAGAACTTGGCCAGCTAATCTGGACTTTGTAGTTGGGGGGGGGGGGGACTTTTCCATTATGGAAGTTCATTTTTTGTGACTTTTTTACTTTTGACCTCTATGGTGACTAGCTATATATAGGCTATTGGTGGCAAATGTTCAGTATTCTTAGGATTTGAGGCCAAGACCTGTTGGGAGCCATACATAGGAAAATATTTCTGTATGTTTTGCTTGGACTGCATAAGACAGGAGCCCAAAGGGTAAAAATAGTGCCAAAAGGCCCCTTTTTTCAGTTTTTCCATCTTTAGGACCCTCTAGCGCCCTGGCAAGTCAGTTAAAGTATACAAAACTTTACATTATCTGAAAGCCTTATATGTTGCCTTGAATATGGACCACCCCCCTCCCCACCCCCCCAAAAAAATATTGAATAATGCAGATGAAGAGACTAGATTTTGAAAGTGCTCAAGGTGTGAAAATAGGCCATTGGCAGTGTTTAAAAAATCTGACCCATGTCAAGATTGCTGAATGTGAAACTCATCCAAGTGCACAGTGGGATGCTTTTACAGCACAAGTTTCATGATATAGAAACAACATTTGTTCAAAAATTATTGTGTCTGTAAGGGTAATGGACAGAAACAAACATGATGACAATACCACACTAGCCATAAGGCTAAGGGGATAAAAAAGTAGGGTTTGGTACATGTAGCAATGACCATGATGACAAGAAAAGAAGACAAATAAATGACATCATAGATGTTTTCATCTTACCTGTGTCTTACCACTGTTTTCAAGAGCTCACTTGGTTTTGACATGTACATGCCCGGGCAATACTTCTCCAGAAACGTCATTCTGTCTTTTACTTCAGACAATTCAACTAATAATAAATCTGCAACCTGTAGAAATTCACGTCGCTCTGTGAACAAAAAATAATATCCGTCACTTTTAAGCCACTGATGAGTCTAGCATAGGATGAAACGTGTCTGACCTGCAAGCAGTGTCTGCAAAAGAACAGGCATAATTACCATAGATGGACACTTACTCAAGTCTTTTTTATTCCTCTATGAACTAAAATTTAAAAATTCTTGTATTATGTTCACCCTTGTTCTCAGTAAAGTACCAGTGTCCATGAAATTAAATAAGTTCATCTTTGCATCACATGCATGAATATTTTTGTGTAAAATTTAAATCAAAATCTGTCCAACCTAAGCACCTCTCTGCAGGAGAGGTATATAAAGAGAAACATGTCTGTAAGACTGAAAATACTGGCCATTTTAGCTTCTTTTTCATGAGGTATAAACAGAAAGATCTCTGTAAGACTGAGGAGAGGTATAAAGAGAAAGATTTTTGTAAGGCTAAAAATAATGGCCTTTTCAGCTTCTGTTTCAATTATGCAGTACTCAACCACTGTTATTTAACAGTAAATACTGGCAATATAAAAATGGTCTGAAATTCTAAATTTAATCTGCTAATTATAGTTTTACTGGTAACTTTACCTAACACATGTAGGAGATACATTATTAATGCATATAATTGCATCCAACATACCTTTCATTTCCATTTTCTGTAATAATTAAAATGGAATCAGAAATTCACAGAATCTGAATTCTGTGCCCTCCTTGCTGTATCAATGTGACCCTGGATCACATGTGTGTTAAGTTTCATGACGGTAAGTCAAAGGACACCAGAGCTATAGCCTGGATATGAAGTGTCAAGCACACACATACACAGAAAACTGCATGTGTTTACTATATGCCCCTCTTCTAGTAGGAGGGGCATATAGTAAACAATGGATACATCACTTTTGATACAGATACTTGACCTAGTGGCCTACTTTTTTTGCATGCCACACCCTTGGGTCAAGTTACAACTATACATGTAAATGTATATCATTTTTGGTGCAACTAATTATATAAGTCACATATAAAAATTAGAGGACAGACACAAAGGTATTGCAGTTTTACATGATTGTGTTACTGTGACACAGATACTTGGTCACTTAAATTTTGTTACATGAACTGACTGAAGGGGTCTCTATCTTGAAGGACTGGACCTCTAAGTATGTGTTCAGCATCAAGAAGTCTAGGACCTGACGCCAGCCTCCATCTCGCTTAGGGACAAGGAAGAGTAGGTTGTACGAACCCGGGTAAACTGGGATCCACTATCCACTCTATTGCACCTGTGCTCTGAAGTTTTTCCACTGCCTCTAGGAACACTGACGCTTTGGGTTCCTGGGCGCGAGATGCACAGCACAATGGAGGCCTGTCTTTGCCAAATGGCACAGCGAAAAGCCATGTCTCAGGGCATTCAAGACAAGGGAGTCATCTGTAATGGACTCCTATTGAGTGCAAAAAGCAGAAAAACAACCACCAACAGGGCACTCTGAGATGTCCAGAGCAGTGGCATTGGGCAGCCTTGAGACTAGGGGTCCTGAAAGCAAGAGTCAGGAGCCCTGCCCAACAAATGCAGGTTCTTCTCAAGCATACAGGGCTTCCTGACCTGGTGATCAATCGCTCACGAAAAAAAGACGCAAGCAATGACACCTGGCCGAACCAGTCCTGCACTGCCTCAGCGATATGGGCAAAGCACTGGCGGTCCTCCAGGAGGGACCTCAAGGGTGCCAAAAAGATGTTGGAATAACACATCGTAACGACAGAGCCCCTCGCATCTTCTTCCAGTCTCGAAGGCCTTGGCAGATGCGTAGGTGGACTTTGGCTGCCAAGCACCAAATCCTACCAATCCAGGTCCACAGGAACTGGATGTGAGGAAAATATCTGCTCTAACACAGAGTAGCATTTCCCCTGAATGTCTGGCTGGAGCAGGAGTCACCCTAGGTTGAGATGACCTGTGGTTGAGGTCTCTATGGGAATCAGAGTGCCTTGTGCTGTTAGCTGGTCATAGAACTCAGCTACGAAGGGTGCAAAGGGAATGGGGCTCCTATGACGCGGGTCCTCCAGGGACAAGCCCCGCAGGACATTGTGACAGCCTTGTGCTTCTCCTACTCTGAGGGGATGACCGCTTCGTCACCCACCATGCCCTAAATGAAGAAAGGCTTTGATAGCTTCAAAGCCCATGGGCGAAGCCAGGATTGTATCCATGAGAGCACAAACAGGTTCTGCCTGCACAACAGAAGCTACGGAGCTCAGCCTCTCAGAGCAATGGCATGAGGGCTGCCTGGAAGCCCATGGCCTGGCCCCACTGTCGGACGAATCTGACAGCAGGAGCTCATCCTCCTCATCAGTGCCAATGTTGAAAGACTCAGTGACCGTGAGCAGATCACTAAGGCCCAAGGCCTTGTCAAACAGCTGTTCATCCATTGGCGATGGGGCAGCCACTTGTGACAGAAGCAAGTCTTTCATTACCATGCCTTGTGATGGGGTAGCCATGACTTCTGTGCAAGTTGTTGATGCCTCCATTGCATTCTGCATCTGCTCTTCCCAGGTGGGACAAGCAAGCGGGACTTCTGGGAGACTCGGCATGGGAGCCACAACTGCCAATGACTCAGAAGTCTGCTGGCCCAAGGGCCCCTGCTGGAGTTGCGAGTCTATGGTAGACTCAGCTATGCCTCCACAGCTGCCGCCAACCCTAGGGTCTGTTGACCGAAGAGAGCCTGCTGGAGCTGTGAGAGCCTCTGAACCTGTGGATTGAGTGAGAGCCCACTCAACATGGAGCCAGCAAGCTGCTCATCCATGGAGGGCCACTCAGGCATGATAACAGTGCTGGCATGAGCGGGTCAAGATCAAGTTTCCACCTGCAACTGCTGCTGCTTGAGGAGCTTGAGCTCTGCTTGCCTCTCAAATTAGGGAGACAGAATGCCCGGTTCAAACTCAGGGCACAGTGGAACCCCTAGTGGCTCTGTTCGGGACAAACCCAGGGGAGCAGCTGGTGGGGCGCACACAAGAGCTAGAGGCACCAGAGAAAGCACTTGGGTTACAGAAGGGACTGCCACCCCAGCCGCAGAAGGCTCACTACAAGTACAGGATGCCACCCCAGACTTCAGTACCCTCTTCTGATCTCCGACAGGCCCAGACTATTGACCCGAGCTCTCAGACCCGGGAGCTCAGGGAATAATCAAGGATTTTACTGTTCTGACATGCACGGACTTTCAATCCAAGCTCTTGGAGAATAGTCCCACACTTTGGTGATCCGGGATGCCCAGACTTTCAACCTGAGCACTCAGAGAATAGGCTATGGCTCCAGGACGCCCTGATGAGAACCAGTAGGTTTCCATCCTGGCTTCACCAACTTGCGCTTGTAGGACTCCAAGCGCTCAGACTGTGGGGATCAAGATATCGGGAAATCCAACTTGTGCTTAGCCTGCCTCTTCAGAGAGAGCCCCAAAATGGTGGGTTGAGAGGAGGGAATGAGTGCCCTGAGCATCTCTGCTGTGTTCCTGGCCATAGACTCCAAGGCAAGGACAAGCGTCGGGTCAGTGGCTAAAGGACCACTGGTGGTTGCCTGTGGCTTAGCTGGGCACTCACGATCACGGCAAGGTGATCTCTTGCCTCCCTGCTTGCAACTATGTTGCCTCTCATCCTTACTCCCCTGGGAGTCTTCAGGTGTTGAAACAGCAGCCACTTGAGCATGTGAGCGAGCCTTGTGGGTTCTTTTTCACTTCTCTATTGAAGACTCAACTGAATCAGAGTGCAAAGCCCGTCATTTGGCAGCAACAGCTTGCCAGCTACATCTAGCTTAATAGCTCTTCTTCCTGGTCTGCTCTTAGAGCAGCCACTTATTCTCTCCCCAATCAGCACAGAACTTGCATGTTTTCTCATGATAGCAAATGTAGTCAAGTTGCTGATGACAACCAAACCAATGCTCATGATCATTCCAAGCAGCTATAAAGTGGTTCTGTGAATCCATCTTCTGGCTTTTTCCCAACAAGGGAGAAGTTGAAGTGGCCAATGGATCAATGAAAAATAGCATTCAGAGAACGAATTACCCTCGGCGCCCACAATCTTTTTTTTCCTCAGTTCTGGATTTTTTGTGAGACTTTCCAGTAGAACACTTTACAAACAATTTCCATATTGTTGTCTATAAAATGAAAGAGCACTTTTGGAAGTGTAAGTTCTTGGGGCAGGTCCTGGTGACAGAGACCATTATACTGTGTGTCACTCATACAGCCATCAAATACATACACCAAAATTTTGATAACAAGTTTAAAAATAATTAGAGGAAGCTGAAATGTGGTCCACTATAATGCGCTCCTCTGAAAAAAATTTGGGGAAGCTGTGTTGGATCATTGTTGAGATATTAAGGTAACGTAGTCCCCTTGTGCACCACTCAGACGGCCTCCAAATAAATACTTTAGAGTTTCATAAAAAGTTTTTGAATACAAAGAGGAAGCTGGTTTTATACAGGGTTCTGGTCCATTATAAGATGCATCTTTGACAAAAATTTGGTAAAGTTGTCGTCATTATTTTTTGAGATGTCACAGTAATGTCATCAGGGTTGATGCCACTTAGACAGCTTTCAAATAAATGTATTAAAAGTTTCATAAAAAGTTTAAAAACAATCAGAGGAAGCTGATTTTAAGTATGGTTCTGGTCCATCATAAGATACATCTCTGACAAAATTTTAGTAAAGCTGTGATTAGCATTTTTTGAGATATTGTGGTAACATCATCAGGGTTGACACCATACATTAAAAGTTTCATAAAAAGTCTTAAAATAATCAGCGGAAGCTGATTTTTAATAGGAACTTGGTCCACTATAAGGTCCTTCTTTGACAATGATTTGGTACAGCTATGGTGAATAGTTTTTGAGATATTGTGGTAACATCAACAAGACGGACAGACAGACGAACAGACGACGAGGGGGATGGACGACAATACCCTCTGGCACTTTATGTGCTGAGGGTAAAAACAGTTCTACTTCCATGTTTGTTATGGTATCCGCAGATCAAATACAAGCTCTCCTAGCCTCCGAAGAGTCCTGGACTGTCCAGAAAAGATTTCCCACAGGAGACAACGTGCATGAAGCACTAAACAGTGATTTGTGAACAAAGTTCACAAAGCTTCCATCTCACATATGGCCACCCTGTTAGGTGCCCAGGGAGGAAGAGAGTACCACGGGAGCATGCACACCAGGAGTCACCACCAGGTCCAAGAGGAACCGATAGATGGTGCCAGGGGACTGTCACGTTTTTGGGAACACTCAAGTGAGTAAACCCAACTCGATTGTGTCATGCCATTTGCCCAGACACGGAGGTCCTGGCAATGGTGGTCGAGAGGTAACGTAACGTAACTAATGAAAGGAATTACAGCCTGGACATAATATGAGAAGGACATGTCACAGTGACCTAGAAGCTTGACCTAGTGACCTACTTTTTGTGCATGACACACCCCTGTCTACAGATACATGAGAGTGCCAAGTTTGCTGATTCTAAGCCAAATGACAACAGTTATAGTCCAGAATGAGAATGAAGTGTCACAGATGCACGCACACTCAAATGCATCGATGATAAAAGTGATTACTATATGCCCCTCCTCTGTTAGGAGAGGGCATGATTACTTTATTTTTAAACAATTTGCATAACTTTTGAAAGTTAAATCAAAAGAACCAGATGCAACTTGTTTGAATTTTTGAGTAATTAGGACTTGAAAACAAATGAAATATATTTAATGTGAGTGTACATATTAAAGATGCTGCAAGCACCATTTATAACATTTGCCACATCTCAATGAGAATTTTTTTTTTTTTAAAGTCCCAAGCTGGAGACACATTAGGTTCCAAACATGACTTTGACACCTAATTTATTGTTGAATTATTTTATTCAACATCAGCAGACCATCTCACATTACGCAAGGCAGCTACATGCTTTGACACATCTGGGTTGCGGCTGGTCAGCCTGTCCCAGCACTCGGCACGCGTGGAGTGAGTAGTCAGGCAGAACTAATCACTCACTACTTTGTTCACGTCTGGCATTTTGCGTGCAATATTCACAACAACACAGTTGTAAACCACTTTTACTGCAGCTTGCAGGTAGTATGAACCTCAATAGGCTTAGAAAATGATATGATTCAATCATTTGGTGGGAATCCATAGAAAAAGAATAGGCAGAGATGTCAAGTGGACAGCTCCCGCCCAAGTCTGAGACGGTCAGACCAAAAAAACAAGTCTGGATCATGATGCAAGTGGTGTCATTTGCACTGAAACCATTTCACCTCATATGCATGTTATTGGATGAAGATGGCCACATGCCCAGTCTTATGCTAAATTTAATTGTTCTCGGCTGTCTAAATCCTCTAACAACTGTGCCATGCGCACATAAACATTTTTATGTGCTCTGGAAATGCTGCAAATTTATTTCAGCTTCCAATTTGGATAGCAACATAATTTTCAAGGATATAAAAAGAACTTTATGATTCAGACACATTATCTGATCAGGGAAGAGGGAGATGGGAATCTCCCTGTTGGAGATGGTCTTCTCCCATGGGTCTTCACAGAGAAGAAAACCCCTGTGTAACCCCACTTATTAACCAGTGAACATGACCTGTCATCAAACCACATGCCAACACAGTCACCTGTGATGACTGGCACAACCCAGTCCTACTGTCCAGTAAGGCTGAACATGCTGATCCATAATTGATGACATCACAATACAACGTAAAGTCTAGATTTCCCATAGAAACGTTACATGGCCCTATATAAAGGCCATACACACAACTCAGCATTCAGTTTTGATCGAACCACTTGACTGTGGAGTTGAAAGATTTCAACTCTCTGTACTGCTGGGCATAAGACTAGAGTTATGCTCAACCTGTGGTCAATCATTACTCATTAGCTCTGATGAGTCCAGTGAAGGACGAAACGCGTCGGGCTTATTTGGCACACCGTGTATCTGTTCTTATCAACACTAGCCTAGTCTTCTCAATAAGAAATTTGTTCAGGCCAAATTCAATTGTGTCAGTTATCTTGCAATTTAAGATGCTTGTGTGAATAGTGAAGCAAATTGCAGTTATATTCATCTTCTAACCTATGCATTCATCTCCATTATCATCCAGTACATAAAGCAACAGGTCAACATGAATTGTACTGCGCTTTGGAGCCACAACCTTCAACAGACTATGCCATCGGTCCTTGGTCACTTTATAACAGCCAGCTTTCCAAACCTTCAGGATGTCGAAAGCTTTACCAAGAGCACGCCTTTTTGTATAAACTGTGGCCATCACTTCTGCCTACAAATAAAACAAATTGATCGATCTATATAAAATCAAAGCAACTGTTCCTGCCTTGTTGCAAAACATTCATTTATTGGTGCATGGCTGCATTTCATTCATATTGACTTATAAAGGAAACTTTATTGACATGCATCTTGATAATAAGATATGGTCAAATATAGACATACAAGGTACATTAATGTACATGAACAGCAATAAACAGAAATGAAAAACTTGCACAGCTAAGATATATGTACAGGCAGGTGCACCCAGATACAAAATAATATATATAATACATATGACATGAGATACAGATTCAGTCAGATTAATATCCCAAATGTTGGTACCTGGCATAGAATATTTTATTTACATATTGTAAAACATACTTATCATGGCCCAAACTCATAATATATCTAAATTTGTCAGCATCACTCAGAGCACAGAACATGGGATTGACACCAGCCAGATAATGAAAGAATTTCTGGCAGAAGAGAAAAAAAGTACAATGCCGTAAAAGGTGATGTTCATCTTCAACATGATGTTCATCTTCAACATTATTAGAGTTACAGTAAGCATATTCTCTGCTCCAGTGGGGTTTTAGGTTTAGTAAAGCCATCTGTTTCAGCCACTAAAGTGTGGGCACATATCCTCAATTTGCTGACATTCTGCCTTTTTTAAGAGGAGTTTTTTAGGTATGCTTCCAGTTTGAACATATACATGTATATGTACCTGTAATTACTTCTGTCATTTATAAACCTGCATGGAACCTGGTCATTTCAATCAAATAGTAACTTCAAATTACACTTATACAGAGAGGCTGGTTTAAAATATTCTGAAAGCATTCCCTTAAATATTACAATTACCTTGTGACCAGTTTAGCATCTTTTATAAGCATTACATTATTGTCCCTGAATGGGGGGAGTTCTAGGCAAACTTCAATGAGGAAAAAAGTTTTACATTTTTGCTGAGATTAATACATTGGTCTGTCTTCAGCGACCTCTCCAATGGGTGACCACAAGCCCTGACAACACCTTGTCAAAAGAGAGACAACCTGTCTCAAGAGACCACAATTTGGTCACCCATTCAAACTGTCTTTGAGACAGGTTTCACTGTAAAGTGGTCCCCCCCCCCCCCCTCTGAAAAGGCCACCCCAATTAATTTGATACGTATGGTCATTAATTTTCCCTGGTGAGGACATCTAAAGAGTTGTGGCCCATCTGGAACACAAAATGCATTGTTCACTTGGACTGAAGTACTTATACATGTATGCATCATTAGTTTAACTGTGCAGCAGTAATATGAGGGTCCCACAGAGAAATGTATAAGAAACATACAGTTGAATCTCTCTTTTAAGACCCCCAAGGACTGAAAAATGTGGTCTTAATATAGAAATGGTTTCCTCCAGAGATGGTCTTAATTGGAGATTTTTTTGCATATTGCAATTTTCTTGTCCCTCCTTTTAAAGGAATGCAACCAGCATGTTTACAGGCAACAACTGTTTGTTTGTGTGGTAATGATTGAAGTAAATTTTGGACAACTGTTATGGATTCCCAGAATAAGGGAGTCCTTTTATGGGCATAACAAAGATTTGTGCAAAAAAAAAAAAAAAAAAATGGGTAGGGTTGAATCAGGACAATTGGTTTATTGTTCTGATGCCTGGATATGGACTAAGAAATGGTGTTATAATTCATTTATTTTATTTTATTTTTTGTTCATTTCAGTATGATTATTTAAAGTTTTCCATATGCATGTCCACATGTATGTGTGGATATACTGCAAGCTTATGTGTGGATATACTGTAAGCTGATCATACTAGAGGAATCCAAAATAAAGAAAACTGCAATTTAGCTTATGAAGCTGACCTTAAGATGTCTCCTGTAGTTGTTGTAGATGACAGCCAAGACAATGCTCATGAATATATATAAACAGATGATGGTGTAACAGATGAAGAATAGTGCAAACCAGTTGTTGAGGTCGTAAGCTGGCATCCTGTCAAAGACAAAATTAATCATATTATTAACAAAAACATATGCACATAGGTGTATTAGAAAATACAGTGTATCTGCAACTTCTTCAGGTAATTTTACCAAATAAGTGCAACAACAAAACAATGCTAATACATACATAGCAAAATGGTAAAATTTATTCCAATTTCTGTGTAAATTTATATACTTAAACATGATAGTTTGAGTAATAATCACAATTACAAGATAGACATATCATAGAGTCATGTACTTCACACAGCTGCCCCTGCACAACTTTCATACAAGAACAACCTCTTTCTTTTCAGAATGGTAAATCTTGCTGACCAACATGATATGCAAAATAGCAGTGGCTTGCATGAGTAGATAAAAAAAAATCAATTAAAACCCTTTGCCCCTTGAAGTGAGACTGAGTTTGAGTGTCCAGTTTTCCATGGTTTGGGTTGGGTCCAGCATGACACAAGTTTCATGCTGGTCATGGGATGGACAATTGTCATTTTCAGTAAATCAAGAATGCCGTAAAGACACACAGACAGAGGCACAGACAAACAAAACACCAGGTGTAAATCTTCATCATACAGATCAATAATCCTGTAATGTTTCATGACTGAAGGTCAAACTGTTTTGGAGGTGCATGCATGCATGACACAAGTTTCACATTGTTTGTGTTGTGGACAATGATATGGTTATTTCCACTAAATCAAGGGTGTTGTGCAGATACACAGACACAGACAAATAAAGCCCCAGGTGCTCATCTCCATTTACCGATTTTTTAAAGTAAAGTTTTATCACTGTAGCAGTAGGTTACAAAAAATTTCTGGCTTCAATTACTCTTGAGGATATCGCAGCAAATCAAAATTGTGACTGTATGTCTAATAGTAAATATTCTAATTTTGTTGATGCACACCACAAACATGTATTTACAGGTAACTTGGATATAATACAAAATTCAGGTTTAAAAGAAATAATGAAAAAAGGTACAAAATTTCGGATATGTCCCAAGTTGAATATTGACAGTATTTTTCAGGATACATGTGATGCACTCGACTCCTACTGTATGAAATGGGCAAAGAAAGAAAAAATGGAATTTCAGAAATTTGAAGGATGGTTATCAAACTTGAAAAGAGTCTTTAGAAATAGAATTTATCGTTACAAATCCCACATTAAGAATTTCAATACGGTTAATCTAAAACAGCCTAAAGTTTCTAAAGCAGTCAAAGAACTACAAGATAGATTTGTAGTCACTAACATAGATAAGGCAGGTAACAATTTTGGGATCATCTGCAAAAAATATTATCTGGATGTTTTGAAAAAGGAACTTGGTATAAACAATATTTCAGACATAAGAGGAAATGACGTTTATAAATTACACAAACAATCCATTGATAATTTGATTGATGCACATAAAGATGAGATGAAAAGGAATTTTAATATCAAAATTTCTGAAGAGGACTCCTCTATTCCACTTTTGTTCTGGATACCCAAATTACATAAAAACCCTTTTAAATCTAGATTCATAGCTGGTGCTTCAAAATGTACTACAAAGCAATTATCAAAAGAAGTAACATTGTGTTTGACTGCAATTAGGAATCATTTTCGTAAATACTGTAATGCAATTTCTAGAGACTGTGAAATAAATTGTTTTTGGAGTATTAACAATTCTTCCGAGTTTGTATCTAAAATCAAAGATGTAAAGGCAAAAAATATCAAATGTTTTGATTTTTCTACACTGTACACAAATCTACCCATAGATGAAGTCAAAAGTTCACTTTCAGAATTAATTAGCAAAATGTTTAAACATAATGGTAAACCATACATAAATATTAATTCATATACAAAGAAAGCATACTGGTCACACAATAAATATTCAAAAAGTAACGTTAAATCTTACACTGTTGAAACTTTGATAGATGCTATAAAATTTCTCTTGGATAATACTTTTGTTCAATGCGGACCATTGGTTTTTCAACAAATAAAAGGCATTCCAATGGGTAGCAACTGCTCCCCTTTACTGGCAGATTTATATTTAACCTGGCTTGAATTTAAGTATATGAATAAATTGATGAAAAAGGACTTTCAAATGGCTACAAAATTATCAAACAACGCAAGATATATTGATGACATTGCTTGTGTAAATGTACAAAATTTCAATGAAATTGCTAAAGAAATTTACCCAAAAGATATCCCTTTGGAGGGTAACAATTCAGATGGTTTCAGAGATGTATTTTTGGACTTGGATATTCAGGTCACTAATGACAGGTTTTGTATTAAAGTCTATCACAAAATAGATGAGTTTAACTTTGAAGTAGTTAATTATCCTTTCCCGGACAGTAATATTTCCGATACTATTGGATATAATACATTTTTGTCACAAATTTTGAGATTTGGTCGTATTTGTTCTAAATTTCAGGACTTTGCATCAAGAACCAAATTTATTTACAATAAACTTGAGTCAAGAGGATTCAAAGGTGTACTTTTGATCAAATATTTCTACAAATTTTGCTGTAAATATCCCGAGATGGTTAGAAAGTTTGGCTTCAATAATTTTAAAGATTTTAGACTTGCCTGTTTTGCTACTTAATTTCATCTTTTGACACCATTATGTTTAAACGTTCACCTTTCGGACATTTTAGGCTAGCTTGTTTTCTGTTAGGTAAACCCCCAGGGGCTACAGGTAGCAAGAAGCGGCCTACGACAGTTACAAGCTTGCCTAATTGTACTTGATATCTGGTTAATATTTTCATTGCATTCTTTTGACATAAATACAAAAGACTTCCATTCTTTTCTGACTTGCCCTATAATTCTACTGTTAACATCCAAAGATTATTAGAAAGTCTGGCTGCAATAATCTACAGTTTTTAGACTTGTCTGTTTTGCTACTTAACTTTATCTTTTGGCATCTTTCTGTTTTAATATTCACTATCAGACATTTTAGGCTTACATGTTTTCTGTTAGGTAAACCCCCAGGGGCTACAGGTAGCAAGAAGCGGCCTATGACAGTTGCATGTTTGCCTAATTGTACTTAAAATCCTGTTAAGAAAAATTGTTTTGATAGCATGTTTTTGGCATAAATGCTAATGACTTCCATTCTTTTCTGACATGCCTAAATGCACATTTACTCACTATTAAAAAATTACTCAAAATTGACAGTATTTTCTCAAGTGTCACAAACCTGACACATTAAGTTGACACATTGACTCAGGGTTGGCAGTTAAATAGAGCTTAATTGTTTGAGGAGTAGGTGTCATCATAGAGTTTGTTTTACATCTCTGGTACAGGATGTACATTGTTGCAGTCCTTGTTAGGATTTTCCTTGGTTTGTACATGTGGTCTAGCTGCAACTGTTTATTTTACAATCACTGGGACTGAATATAATGCCCCAGCTTGTTTCCACTTCAGTTAAACATTGGCAGATGGTTTAACTAGGAAAAGCTGTCCAGCTAGAAAGGGTACATTTTGGTTCAGGGGTAAGTCAAATTGTTCTTATCTGAACCTGTACTATGAAAATTTGGTAATTATGGTTTGTTAGACAGGTATTCTTCTTTGATATGAAGCTCTGCATTTACAAGCAAAACTTCACATATTTAGCTAATTCATCAATTGCCACGTTCATATTTATTCATTATTATGTGGGTTGTCTTTGCTGAATATTTAGCTTAGGCAAGGAGCCGCTACTCAGAGAGACGTGTACGGGTAAAAGGCTCCGAAACATGTTGAGTAGTTACCCGCTGAAGACCCTTTAATTTATTTGGGCTGATACAGCCTATGTCAAAATTTTACAGAGGAACGTGTGCAATATAGACAATAGTAATTCCATATATATACAGGTTAGACAGGGACAGGTTAGCTTATGGAGAGTAAAGAGTTCGAACTGCGGAATAGGATATTGACTACTAGGAAGTGGTTCTGGGCAAAAAGACACAAATACAAA
>OZ026615.1:33050102-33352602 GCA_964020975.1 Hermodice carunculata | reverse complement strand
AGTTTTACTTGTATTTTTTCTTCTATGTATGTCTCAAAGATGACAAAATTGTTACAATTTAAGTTTGTGGTGGTCATGGAATATACTTTCAAGATTGCCTAGGCAAAATAGTGGTTTTCCATCAGCAATATTAATATGGAATTATGCAGACCATCCTGTGAAAGAAAAGGGAGGTAGTATCATACCACAAAACATACATTTTAGGATGAATGAAGGGACACCTCTGTGTACATGCACTATTGTCACAACTTCCAGGAGCACAACAGTGCACTTGTTGCCACAAGTTGCCCCAATCTTTCATTGTACTTATTTCTTTTGGTGATACAAAAAACAAATATTTGTTTTGTGTCTGTGGCTCTTTTTGTTTTTCGTTAATGAGACTGGACAGCAACAACAATCATCAAAAATTCTACTTATTGGTAAATCACTAGTGCTACAGATATGGAAACTCAGAACCATTACCCACAAGATATTATTACCTTATATAAAGCAGTTGAATGTGAGACAGGTCCTTGATGTGAAGGTTGTTGCTCTTGAGTACATATATATGATGCATGCAACACTTCTGTTTAAAACCTCTGTGCAAAATATTCTGAACCATAACAGCGATGAATCTGTGACAATGAGAATATTTACAATTTATGATACTTATACAAAGAAATTGACAATAATACATGTACTTTCAAAATGGGCTTTTAGAGAAATGAGCTACTGTACACTCCCCAATGCATGCCACTGTTTGTAAATCAAGGTCTAAAATGACACCAAAATGGTACTTACTACTATGGTTACCAGGACAGTTATATTCTTTGGGTCTCTCCAAAATTTACCCGGGATATCAAAATACATGGCATGACAAAATCTGAAGACGAAGAAACCAAGAAATGCAGTCTCCATGATCATGGTTCCCTGTAACAGATACACACAGATGTATGACCACAAAAATTGAATCAACAGTGTATTTCTATCCATAAAATAATAAAATCACATCACATTTATGAATACATAATGAATTTAACTATAAAGGCTCTTGTGTGAAAAGATAGGGACAAATATATTTGGCAAAAATTGATATTTTCACCTTTTCATACATTTTATTCATAGTTTTAGACATTTCCTGTTCTCTGATCCATAGATATGGAGTGCCGAATCATGTGGTTTATAATGAGAGGGATATGTGACAAGTTTCATGGTACGTGTACATGTATGATTCCAGCTCAAAATTTTCCAAAATATGCAGGTTATATTTGCAATGTTGCGGTGTTATAAAAACTAAAATGCATGTGCATGTATTTCCATAATAGTTTATTCTAGGGAAAAAACTAACAGAAATAACAGGAAAACAGTGGTACCTGCTACATGTGACCACCCATTATGTCAAGGAAAAGTGGTTACATATACAGGTGGTCATTCAACGCATTCAATGATCTCCAGCAGCTGTTATTTCAGAGGGAGACCAATACTGTGTTTGAAATTGAGACACACAGTATTTTTGTTGTCAGAAACATAAGATTTTTTAACTGAACCTTGCATTAAGTGAAATGTATTCATACACAAAATATATGGTTCTGTGTTGAAAATTTGTCTGGTGCCCGCAAGGTGTCAGCTTCGTACAGCTGTAAAGAAATCTGCCAAAATTTTTTTGGTTATTTGATCAAAAATTGAATGCTTCAATCCTATACTTTTATTGCATTATTTTGGTTTTCCTGCAAATATTACTGAAAAAATGTTATGGGCTGATAAATACAGCAAGATGAACAAAGAATTGTATAGGGTTATTGATTCTTAAGTGCACCCTGAACCAAGTTGAAGTCAAAACACTGGACAGGTGTAATCTCAAACATCAACAAATGTGATTTTTATTGGCATGTAGTGAAACCAAGCATCATATTTACAAATACATTAAATTTTTAGTCAGTTCGGTAATATTGAGTAATATACTTATCTCTCAGCCACCACTGCTTAGATCTCTGTGTCTGGCCATATTGCCCGACACAACTGAGTTGGTTACTCACTCCACTGTTAAAAAAAAAACGGACAGTACGGGTGGCACCATCTCTCGGTTCCTTTGGATCCGGAGGCTATTCCTGGAGTGCATGCTCCTGTGTTCTTAATTCTCCATGACTGGTCACTTGATATCACCTGAAGTGCCGTAGCCAGGCTGAGGCAGAGGAGGCGCTTGCCTCCTCTGAATTTTGGCTGATGATGTTAGGAACTAGCATAGAAATAGTTTATTTAGCCTCAACAAGACTTGTTAAGTTTAAGTTATTATACATAACAAAAACAAAAAGACCCTATTGTAACAAAGATTATGAGTCACTCATAGTGATAGAAGATAAGAGCATCACAGGAGGCGTACTTTTTTGAATGATTACTTGTATCTTTGCCCTAGTAGTTGTAGGACCAAATTCAATTCATATAAAACGATCAAAAATAGTCACATTGAAGTAAAATTTTGAGAATTTATATATGTATAAAGTCTTTTTTTTCCCTTCAAAACCCACTAAATTACACCATTGTGTGTGCCATTTTTCAAAAAGTTTTCAATCTTGGGAGGGGGGCACGCCCCCCTCCCCAACCCACCCCCACCAGTACCCTTTGCCTCCTCTATTTTAGAAGGCTAGCTACAGCCCTAACCTGCATGAAGGAAGTGGGGTGTTCAAGTGGGCTTCTCTGGTGGTCGAGAGGTAAGTATACTTACCAATACCAAAATTACTAAAAATTTCCTGTATAAGTTATGTAACATTACCTCTCCACCACCATTCCTGAAATACAAATGCGCTGGAGTAAGGTGTCACCTTCATGCACACTGACCAAGGACTGCCAGGATGGACAGCAAGGGGGAGGAGACCATTGGTCTGAGTGAGGAGGCAATGTCTGATGGGAAAACCTCAGAGGTACGTGGACTTGAGGCTGCCAACAGCAGAATCCTTGCTGAAGCCTGGAAACCCTCCTTACCGACCAGCATGGGACCACACTGGGCCCCCTGGGAAATCACCTGCCAACCTGATAGCTGTCCGCCACTTGGGTAGACACTGTCTAGTTTCTTTCCTCTGGGCCTGGAGATCTAACAAGACCAGTGAGTTATGCATGGCTATGCAGACTCTGGGCCTGGGGACACCAATGCATTGGAGTAGGGTGTAATGCTATATGCATACTGACCGGTGTTAAGGAATATTTCTTCCCCTGAATATAGGTTCCCCCAGGAACAAATATTTGGCAAATATTGGTTCCCCCGGGGGAACGAATATTCGTTCCTACCCATGAATATTTGTTCCCTCTGTGGGGGGAACCAATATTCGGTGAATATTTGTTCCTACCCATTAACATTTCTTTCCACCTGTTTTCACTCTGTGTATCTCTACCTATGTGGATGGGGAATTAATATTCAGTAAATATTGTCCTCATTCTATGTATCTCTACCTATGTGGATGGGGAATTAATATTCAGTAAATATTGTCCTCATTCTATGTATCTCTACATGTACCTATGTGGATGGGGAATTAATATTCAGTAAATATTGTCCTCATTCTATGTATCTCTACATGTACCTATGAGGATGGGGAATTAATATTCAGTAAATATTGTCCTCATTCTATGTATCTCTACATGTACCTATGTGGATGGGGAATTAATATTCAGTAAATATTGTCCTCATGCTCTAATCACTCAGTTATTAATGCTATTCACATATAAGTATTATTTTCATAAAGGCACCCTTTATTATGTATATTACTCAATGTCTGTGTGAGGTTTGGCTGGAAGTGGAAGCTGGTGGCCCGGACCCATTGGTGGACGAATCCAAAAGCAAAAGCTCCTCCTCCGCTGTGTCGATGTCCGAAAACTCAGCATGTGCGAGAGGGGCATGGAAACCCAATGCCTTGTCAAGCAGCTGTTCATCTGAGGGTGATGGGGCAGCCCCTTGTGACAGAAGCACATCTGTCACCATGCCTTGCGATGTGGAACTTGTCGTTGCCACCATGCACAGGAGTAGGAGGTACCTGAGATGGCTCTTGGGTTGCAAAGGGGGCCACCACAGCAGGAGCTGAAGACTCACTACAGGTACAAGATGCCACCACAGACTTCTGGGCTCTGACATGCCCCCACTTTTGATCAGAGCTTTTACAGCTGTCTCTCTCTTGAAAGACCTCTCCAATGAGAGACCATGTGTCTTCAACAACCACCTTTTAAGGATACTTTGCTTGGTACTTTTCATATTATTTATACCTCTTATGAAAGACTACCTGTCTTGAGAGACCACAAGTTGGTCATGCCCAATTGTGGACTTTCGAGACAGATTTCACTGTAGACCTGGGAGCAAGAAAGGTGCTTGGGGCTTTGGTGCTCAGAGACATCTGGACCTACAATCTGACTACTCAGGGAATTAGGCCATGGTTTCGGAATGCCCAGACAAGAACCCATAGGTTTCCATCCTGGCTTAACCAGCTCATCCAGTTTGGACTCCGAGCGCTCGGAAGATTCAACTGGCACTTGCATACCTCTTTGGACAGGTCTCTAAAGTGGTGGGCAGAGAGGGAGCAATCAGTGCCCTGAGCAGATCCACTTGCATCTGCTTGCTCCTGGCCAAAGGACAACCAATCATCACCTTTGGTTGAGCTGGGCACTCAAAATCCCCAGGAGATGATTTCTCACTGCCCTGCTTTTGACTAGGTCACCTCTTTTCCTGATTCCCCCGTGGGGTTTGCAGAGCAGCCACTTGTTCTCTCCCCAACCAGCACAAACTGTGCTCTCATGAGAGCACCTATGGCCAAGTTACTGGTGACAATCAAAAAGGTGTTCATGGTCGTTCCTGGCAGCCATGTAGTGGTTCTGTGGATCCAGCTTCTGACCATTACACAATAAGAGTGAAGGAAAAATGGTCACTGGATCAACACTCATGGCACGCTGCCAAGCAGCAATTGCCTGGTGGGCACTGTCCTCCCTCTGTCTGTGATCTGATCAGCCAGATGCCATCTTGAAATTATCAGGTCCAAGCCAAAATGACCAGCTCTACATATACTTCTACTTTTCATGGGTATCAGTAGATCAGAAATAAGCAGTTCTCTCCCAAGAGTTTAGGAGGGCTTAGAAAACAAATTCTGCAAAAGAGTTTGTACATAAAGCATTAAAACAGTGGCAGTGAACAAAAGTTCACAGAGCTTCCCAACTCTAAGATCATGCAAAAAAATGGTGCCTGAGAAGGAAGGAAGAACATGCGAGCATGTGCACAAGGTGTAACCACCAGATCCAAAGGAACCAAGAGATGGCACCACTGGGACCATCAGGTTTTTTGGAACAGTTGAGAGAGTAACAAACTCAGTTGTGTCCGGTGATATGGCCAGACACGGAGGTCTTGGCAATGGTGGTAGCAAGGTAACATTATGTTTAACTTTCTAATTTGTAATTAATGCAAAATAAGTGAAATAATGCAAATGTACGACATATACACATGATTTTTCTGTATTTTGAGCCATTTAAAGATTATATGCACAAATATAATTTGAGAGTAGAGTTTTACATCAGGGTCACTCAAGCATACAGCTATTTTTTGTCAGTGTATGAAGCTCTGCTTGAGTTGTCATATGCCAGAAAAGTATTACAAAGGCTCCAGATACAGTCTGTTAGGTCAGATAAAGGTTGTTTATTGTGGACAGGTGCTTTATGTAAGGATGGCTGTGGTGTATGTCAGATTCAAGGGGCTGGTGGTGTTAAATACCAAATAAAAGTTCATCACTTTAGTATTAGATGCTTCATGGAATGCACCCAATATGACCTGTTGTATAACACCCAGTCTTCTATTCAGATTGAATAAATTTGCATCTCATTGCCCTTTTCAAAAGTTGTTTTATTTTTCTTAAATGTGCCAAACTTTTTTTCATGCCAGTATCATAAATTTGTTTTTGTTGTTATTCACTTAATGTTTTACACCAGGCCCACCACGTTTAATATCAGATCCCATTAACCTATTTATCTATATGATAGAGTGCCCTTTGCCTGGATTGCATGCCTCATGGATCATGACAACACAAGCACCCCCTGTGATTGCGCTTCCAAGAATATGACTTTGGGACACCCTTCAGAGTACGCTTGTGCATAGCTTCACTTTGTTTGCAGTGTGGAGCTTCATTTGGGTACTCAGTGCACCTGACCCTAATTTCTTATCAATTACTTTCTACAATTGTTCTCTGTCTGTGTCCTCCATGTTTAAATACTTATGTCCAGGCAAGTATCTTGGCGCAGCTGCAATACCTTTACTGTGTGTACAAAAAAAAAAAAAAAAAAAGAAAAGAAAGAAAGAAAGAAAAAAAGAAAAGCACCTGCAGTTGTCATGGTTGCCACTAAAACAATCTTAAATGTTATTTTTGGCATTGTTCACTTTCATGGTAAATCTGTTCACAGTCAGTCTTGTTGTTTGTTGCCTGCTTTGCTCTCTGCAGCTCTGCAGTACATCTCTTTACAATAACATTGGACAGCTTTTTTTTTCTTTTTCTTTCTTCCTTTTTTTTTTTTAACAAAATTTTATTTATTCTTTTTACACCTAATCAGTTTGTTACTAAGTTTAACATTGTGGAGACATTTCCTCTGGTTGCACAAAACATGCGTGGCACAGATATTCAGACATATTTTTTTTATTGGAACATTTTCCCCTTGTGCATCACAGGCACCCTGCAAAAGTTTACTGTCACCATCTGTGCACAGTTCTGAATGATGTAGAGATGCTGATGAATTATTTAGCTGCCTCACTAGTTCTCCCATTGCTGACTCAGCATTGCCTATTGCTTTTTGCTGTGGATAGTTGACGTGACAAACACCATCATGGTTTGGACATGCTGTTACTGTTGCTCCCTGCTTCTGAAGTATTTGTGAAGTAGAACAAAGTTTACTGACAGTTGCCATACCAGTTGCAATACAAATTGTTGCAGTATCTCTCGAATGTTTATGTAAATGTATTACTTTGGCAAAAAAAGTCTGGATTTTCCTCAATAGCAATATCACACAGATCCAGGCAGGCATCCATAACATATGATCTGTTGTATAACACCCTTTTCAAAAGTTATTTTATTTTCTTAAATGTGCCAAACTTTTTTTCCTGCCAGTGTCATAAATTTGATTTTGTTGCAATTCATTTAAATGTTTTGCACCAGGTTTACCAAATTTAATCCCTTAAAGTGCTAATCATGGCTATAGTCATTTTCTCATTACCGTTAAACATATAATGATTAAAAGATTCAAATTCCTCATGAAGATACCTTTCATTCAAACACCAGCAAGTCTAGGTTAAAGCAAATTTCTGGCGTGGGGTTTGCAGAGCAGCCACTTGTTCTCTCCCCAACCAGCACAAACTGTGCTCTCATGAGAGCACCCATGGCCAAGTTACTGGTGACAATCAAAAAGGTGTTCATGGTTGTTCCTGGCAGCCATGTAGTGGTTCTGTGGATCCAGCTTCTGACCATTACACAATAAGAGTGAAGGAAAAAATGGTCACTGGATCAACACTCATGGCACGCTGCCAAGCAGCAATTGCCTGGTGGGCACTGTCCTCCCTCTGTCTGTGATCTGATCAGCCAGATGCCATCTTGAAATTATCAGGTCCAAGCCAAAATGACCAGCTCTACATATACTTCTACTTTTCATGGGTATCAGTAGATCAGAAATAAGCAGTTCTCTCCCAAGAGTTTAGGAGGGCTTAGAAAACAAATTCTGCAAAAGAGTTTGTACATAAAGCATTAAAACAGTGGCAGTGAACAAAAGTTCACAGAGCTTCCCAACTCTAAGATCATGCAAAAAAAATGGTGCCTGAGAAGGAAGGAAGAACATGCGAGCATGTGCACAAGGTGTAACCACCAGATCCAAAGGAACCAAGAGATGGCACCACTGGGACCATCAGGTTTTTTGGAACAGTTGAGAGAGTAACAAACTCAGTTGTGTCCGGTGATATGGCCAGACACGGAGGTCTTGGCAATGGTGGTAGCAAGGTAACATTATGTTTAACTTTCTAATTTGTAATTAATGCAAAATAAGTGAAATAATGCAAATGTACGACATATACACATGATTTTTCTGTATTTTGAGCCATTTAAAGATTATATGCACAAATATAATTTGAGAGTAGAGTTTTACATCAGGGTCACTCAAGCATACAGCTATTTTTTGTCAGTGTATGAAGCTCTGCTTGAGTTGTCATATGCCAGAAAAGTATTACAAAGGCTCCAGATACAGTCTGTTAGGTCAGATAAAGGTTGTTTATTGTGGACAGGTGCTTTATGTAAGGATGGCTGTGGTGTATGTCAGATTCAAGGGGCTGGTGGTGTTAAATACCAAATAAAAGTTCATCACTTTAGTATTAGATGCTTCATGGAATGCACCCAATATGACCTGTTGTATAACACCCAGTCTTCTATTCAGATTGAATAAATTTGCATCTCATTGCCCTTTTCAAAAGTTGTTTTATTTTTCTTAAATGTGCCAAACTTTTTTTCATGCCAGTATCATAAATTTGTTTTTGTTGTTATTCACTTAATGTTTTACACCAGGCCCACCACGTTTAATATCAGATCCCATTAACCTATTTATCTATATGATAGAGTGCCCTTTGCCTGGATTGCATGCCTCATGGATCATGACAACACAAGCACCCCCTGTGATTGCGCTTCCAAGAATATGACTTTGGGACACCCTTCAGAGTACGCTTGTGCATAGCTTCACTTTGTTTGCAGTGTGGAGCTTCATTTGGGTACTCAGTGCACCTGACCCTAATTTCTTATCAATTACTTTCTACAATTGTTCTCTGTCTGTGTCCTCCATGTTTAAATACTTATGTCCAGGCAAGTATCTTGGCGCAGCTATAATACCTTTACTGTGTGTACAAAAAAAAAAAAAAAAAAAGAAAAGAAAGAAAGAAAGAAAAAAAGAAAAGCACCTGCAGTTGTCATGGTTGCCACTAAAACAATCTTAAATGTTATTTTTGGCATTGTTCACTTTCATGGTAAATCTGTTCACAGTCAGTCTTGTTGTTTGTTGCCTGCTTTGCTCTCTGCAGCTCTGCAGTACATCTCTTTACAATAACATTGGACAGCTTTTTTTTTCTTTTTCTTTCTTCCTTTTTTTTTTTTAACAAAATTTTATTTATTCTTTTTACACCTAATCAGTTTGTTACTAAGTTTAACATTGTGGAGACATTTCCTCTGGTTGCACAAAACATGCGTGGCACAGATATTCAGACATATTTTTTTTATTGGAACATTTTCCCCTTGTGCATCACAGGCACCCTGCAAAAGTTTACTGTCACCATCTGTGCACAGTTCTGAATGATGTAGAGATGCTGATGAATTATTTAGCTGCCTCACTAGTTCTCCCATTGCTGACTCAGCATTGCCTATTGCTTTTTGCTGTGGATAGTTGACGTGACAAACACCATCATGGTTTGGACATGCTGTTACTGTTGCTCCCTGCTTCTGAAGTATTTGTGAAGTAGAACAAAGTTTACTGACAGTTGCCATACCAGTTGCAATACAAATTGTTGCAGTATCTCTCGAATGTTTATGTAAATGTATTACTTTGGCAAAAAAAAGTCTGGATTTTCCTCAATAGCAATATCACACAGATCCAGGCAGGCATCCATAACATATGATCTGTTGTATAACACCCTTTTCAAAAGTTATTTTATTTTCTTAAATGTGCCAAACTTTTTTTCCTGCCAGTGTCATAAATTTGATTTTGTTGCAATTCATTTAAATGTTTTGCACCAGGTTTACCAAATTTAATCCCTTAAAGTGCTAATCATGGCTATAGTCATTTTCTCATTACCGTTAAACATATAATGATTAAAAGATTCAAATTCCTCATGAAGATACCTTTCATTCAAACACCAGCAAGTCTAGGTTAAAGCAAATTTTTTTTCCCTAGTGACCAGCCTCTGCCCACTTTATAAACTGGGCAGAGGCTGGTCACTAGCATATGTTATGACACAAACAAGGATGCCTCCTCCCATAAATACATTTGGGAGACAAAAGCACCCAAAAACTACATGCAGTTAAGATTTAGGTTGCCACACCATATCACTGGACAATGGCGGGGTGAATATAAATAGTGTTAAATCAGTGCTTTAAGGGTTAATATCAGATCCCATAAACCAATTTATCTTTATGACACAATGCCCTATGCCTGGATTGCATGCCTCATGGATCAAGGAAGCACAGCACCCCCTGTGGGTTTTGGGTTTTTTTTTTTTGTTTGTGTTTTTTTTTTATAACAGTTGATTTATTTTTTTTACACACAATCAGTTTGTTACAAAGTTTAATATTGTGGAGATGGTTCCTTTGGTTGCATGAAACATGCATGGCACAGATATTCAGATATATATTTTTTTATTGGAACATTTTCCCCTTGTGCATCACAGACACCCTGCGAAAGTTTACTGTTGCCATCTGTGCACAGTTCTGAACGATGTAGAGATCCTGAAGAATTATTTAGCTGCCTCACTAGTTCTCCGATTGCTGACTCAGCATTGCCAATTGCATGATGTATGCTGTGGATAGTTGACTTGGCAAACACCATCACGGTCTGGACAAGCTGTTGTTGTTGCTCCCTGCTTCTGAAGTTTTTGTGCAGTAGAACAAAGTTTACCGACAGTTGCCATACCCACTACCATTTTTGACTGTGTCCTGCTCAATCAATGTGCATACAGCCTGAGTCCTAAATTGAAGAAAAAGCCACCATTTTATTGGATTGTTGGACATCACATCAACTTCAGTTGCAATGCCAATTATTGCGGTATGTATTGAATGTTCATGTAAAGCTACATGTAGTACTTTAGCCAAAAAAGTCTGGTTGTCCTCAATACATGTGGCAATACACAGTTCCAGGCAGGCATCCGAAACAGAGTTTACAACATACTGCATGGTTGGTACACTGAGGCAGGGCACAGCAATGCCAGCAAGTAAAATTCTAGCACCAGTATATCCATGTGGAATGTACAGACAAGCCGGATCTAACTGGTTTGTCATGATAGTCTATTGTCTTTCATGTTTACCTGGCACAAGTTCTTCATACAAATGTGTAGGAAATGAGGGGTACTTGCATTTTGTACACTCTATGACCTCAGTGACCTCAAATCTATTTGTTACTTCCATCCCAGTCACAAATTGCAGATTTGGAAGAGAACAGTCGGTTACAATGTGATGGTACTCTTTTTTTTTATCGACACTTGCTTAGTCTCCTTATTGATATCTTCAAGAAACTTGTTGAAGAAGTCCTCCATGGATTGCAAATGAATGATTCTTTTTCCTAAATGCGGTCAGTTCTGGTTGTTTGTAGTTTTTCTGAATCGCTTAACTCTCTTTTTGTTGGTCTGAGGATTGTAGGCATGACTTCAATGTGCTCTGGGTCCATAGCATCTCCATACCTGTTTTTCGACAGCTGCGAAAAGTCACGTTTTAGTTTCAAAGTACACACACCCATTGCCCTTGTTCCATGGGTTGTTTCCTTGCTGAAAGGTTTGACTTCTCAGTACAGCTGTTATCCTTGTTTTGCATTTTACCATCTTGAGATTAAATGAACTTGTGATGCAGGGTAAAGATGAGATGGTAATTAGGATATGGTCTATATACATTGTGACCATTAGACAGTGAGGGTGGGTGGGGTGATTACAGCCAGTCAAGGTAGAGATGTGGGTTAGGATTTCTTGCTGTGTCAGGATGCAGATAATCAGTTTTCTTATGTTACATACAGGAAATGTTTAATCACCATAGACTTCTTGAAGACATTTAAATTAATATGCAAATGGAACATGCTTCTTCATTTTTGTATGTAAAATGCATATGTATCAATAATTGTATATATATGTACACACATACACACATATCTCAATTGAGGTTTGTCATGGACACAAAGAAATATTGGAGAAAAAAGGAAAGAAATCAATTCACTACATGTAATTTTGTAATTCCCCCCATCCTTCCCATACATGTACCAGTCAATAAAAATATCTATTCCTATTTGAAAATTCTGCAAACAGCAGATATATGCAAGTGCATCAGCTCTTTTTTCCCCACTTTTTTGCTATATATCTGTCATTCTTCATTTACCATATTTTCAATTAATATTTTCAATTTTATTCATTATTAGTCTAACAAGCCTTTTTTGTGGCATACATTAAACACAAAATATGAATATACTTTTATCACAAGCAAGAGTGATACAGAGAGGAACTTGGGGTAAAAGCTGGACTTCAGGACTATGATATACCACAAAGAATAGGCTATCTGAGGAAAAAAATTGAGACTGAAACCAATGTGATTCATCAACTACTTTCATCAGGTATGTAACTTCTCATTCGTACATTTTTTATTATATTTAGCAAAATTCAAAATTTTCTTAACCATACTCTTGACAAACATTTTGAAAAAACAGATAGCCAGAGCCCCTCTCTCTCTCAAATTAGGGTCTCAATCTTGGAACACATTCATTCCTCCCTTCGGCTGAAAAAAAAAAAGAGACACCCAAGGTCCAAAGGGAATACCACTGGGTCCACCAACTGTGCACAATGGTACTTTTCGGTTTCAATGTCATGGAAAAGTAGGCATCCTTGCCAAGTATCACACTAATTTTTTAATTTCTCTTGCACACTTCTCTATGACTACAAGCATGCACAATGAGAGAACAGAAGTGGACAAATTCTGTAAATAACAGTAGCCAACAATTTGCCTCATGACAATTTCCTGAATTCTCTTCTACATACAACCTTGTATGTGGAAATTCCTTTTTTCAACCATCTATTGTATAATGGTGTACCATTCCCCTGCAGAGATAGCTTAATTACTGCCAGAGTGTTCTAAAGTATAAAAAACTCATCCCCCCCCACACTTTTTCATCTTCACACTGAGCCCAGATACCCCATTCACACACAACCAGAATGAGGACACTCAGTTTTGTTGACAACCAGCTGTGACTAAATGTAAATACACTTTAGATTATACACCTGACATAACAGAACATTACCAGGGCCGTTTAATGTACATTAACAGGCTACTGCTATGCAGTACCTGATGGACCTCCATCCAGGTGAAACTCATCATACTCTCTCTCTACTGCACTTTTCATCAACGCTTTTATGGTTCCCTTGCTGTCAGGCACTTGACTGGTCTCTCTTTATTACATGTTCTAAGTTTGGTTTATTTAAACTTAAGTAATGTTACTCCAAGGGAAAGTAATTTGCCTTATTAGGATTTTGAACTATATTGCCGAGTTTCTTGTATGTATGAGTGGGTGCCTTGGCAACAAGGTTTGCATTGTGACAAACCAGAATAAGGTGACTAGGTTTCCATGTACCGAGAACTGCTCAGCTGCCCCCACTGATAATAACCCATGAAAACTTCCCACTCACAATATAAACATGATAAAACAATGTCGTTTTCATCAAAAGGTCAACTGTGGAAATCAACCTAGTGAGCCTACACATCCCGGAATCACAATTAAATATCATTTAATTTCACAGTGCACTTTATGTGATGACCAAGGTTACATAGATGGAAGTTATTTTTGTACAGTGGAGCTGCTGTATGTAGCCTTTACTGTCACCTGCTCCTTGTGGCCACATTTTCTAGCCACAAAAGTCTGTTTCTTTGTGTTATATATATATATATATATATCTATATTTGCAGAAAGACTGGTCACATACAGCAGGTACCACTGTATACAAAGGTACAAGTACTAGATTTCACTGTGCATGCAACAGTTGTGTCCACAGGCACATCAATCTTTACCAAACATTTCCCCCATTGAACATTTCATCCTTCTCAGCAAGCAATTAATGCAAAATTAAGACCAACCATGACAAAATACAATTGCACACAGGAACGACAATAAAGGATCTGTGTTGAGCCAACAAGAATTACAAATCACACAAAAACTATTTCCAAGTACAAACTCACAAACCAACATAGATAATCAGCAATAATGGGTTATAAATCCGCCACATTATTTTTCATACTTTGTCAGATTTGTATTTTCATTTTATTTTCATAAGTAAACAGTTTGTTTGTAGGTGTTTAAAGGGAAAATGAGATTACCTATCATATATATCCACTAAATGTACATGCACCTTCAATGCATCAATAGAACAGCTTACTATGGACCCATACATGCAGTTCTTTTGAGGCCAAAAATCAATCCTGCTTTATTACTGGTGCAATACCTTTTTACAAAAAATCTTTAAGATACCAAATCACACTTCTTCACATATGAATGTGGTATGTATAAAACCACAGTACATGAGTCAATCAAAGGACAGTATGATCACTATCATTTCAATCTTGTTTCAATTCATTACACTGTCATACTGTCATACACATGAGACCCGGGGACAGGGTTCATGAAATCAGTCACACACACAAAAAAACAAACAAACAAAAAAAAAAAAAAAAAAAAGAGATCACACCTAATGCATTTTTTCTTCATCACAGAACTGTTTACTGTGCATTTATTCCTTTTTTTTTTATTCAAAGAAGGATTTACGATTTTGGTTCACACACTCATGTAAACATATAGCATACTGACTGAGAATGCCTGTGTACCCAAACGGTATCCATGCTCTAAATTATTTCTACATTGCAATAAATCAACAGAATTCCAGTTGTTACATTAGGATTAATTAAACAACTAAATTCGCCCTATCATTTTACAAATAACAAACATTCAACAGCACTAATTTTTGCTGTTGCATAAATGGTTCACATACAAGCAGGTAACTTCCAAAGTCTCAATTTAAATATATATGAAGAATCTTACTCAATACAAACTTACCCAGTATGGGATGGCTACTGCATATACAGCTGGCTTTTCAAATATAGCAAGGGCCAAGTTGGCCCATATACAGATGAAGAGAATCCACTTGAAGGCTGGATGATTAAACAAATTATAGGACCTGAAGGTAAAACAAATTTATGTATGTATCACTTCAGGGGCATGGACAACTTCACTGTGATGCAAACTTGAAAACATGATATAGAAGTACTTTGCATGTGGAACATTTGTCATGGGAGACTCTGATATAAGATGCCAAACTTTCAAGATAAAGACTCTTTTTTTTTTTTTTTTTTCATTTTGAATGATGTACAGCTTTTGGACGGGAGGCAAGTGGTCTTAAAAAGCAGATGCTACTGAATATGGTTCTCATGAACAAAAGTACAAATACACTGTACACAAAAATGCTCATCTGTCACAAATCACACTATCAGGTAGGAATCACTGTATGACAGATACACAGCTGACAAGAAAGACACCCACCCCCAATTTAAATTATCAACACAACACTTCTCCTAATGTGTACTTCACCCCACCAAATTATCTTCTTAGTGGCCATAATTATTTCCTAGTTGGCTAAACCTGGGGAAAGTATAAATACACAACTGATGTGAAAGAAACCCCTCAAGTTAAAAATAGTCAACACAACACTTCTCCTATAGATTATCTTCTTAGAGGTGATATTTCCAAGTTGGCTAAACCCGGGCAAGTACACATATGAGAAAATACTTCTTCAACCACAGAGCAATAGATGAAAGGATTAATGACCTAAGAAATTAAATTATACATAATACATATTTTCTGTCGTCTTAAACTTTTTTACTCCAAGATTGGTTGATGTTTTTATATCATGAGTTATGTATCATAATGTTAATTTAATTACTTATATGTATAACTTTTAGTTATTTGTATCTGTATGTAGTGGATCCCACTGGAAATAAATCATCTGCCTTTGTGGGCTATTTCTGCACCAGATCACTCAGACTTACAGTTTTAAATTTCATGTTTTCTTGTGTAATATTATACTGGTGCATCATAAAATCTCCCTCATACTGTGTAAAACCGCATTTTTTAAACCTGTTAGACTTCTAGTACACATTATATCAAATAATGCCAATTTGATCAAATGTTTCCAATCTTACGATGCCATTGAATTGTCCTGGACAATCTTCCAGGGTTCACTGTCTCAATGAAAGCTATACTAATTTAGCAAAAAGGTAATTCCAAGTGGCTATATATTGAAAAAAGATACTTTGATACTTTACTTATTATGCTGTTTAGAAACTTGGAAATGAAACCAAATTAAACAGTTGCAAAATATATTAAACTAGTGACAGAAAATGCAATAAAATAGTGACCACACCATGAGGCATGTCAATGCACGATATTCACCATGTTCACTACTCACCTGACAGACTTCTCATCAGTTTTAAAGTTCATATTCCTGTGAGCCATAGCATCTTTGACATATGTTGCTGCCAGCAATAAATCCTGTGTAGTCACCAGCATGAATACAATTTTAAATGTAGTTTCACATAATTTTATTTCTTCCATCCATTGTGGTTAAAAATAAAATCTTACATCCAGCTAATACTATTGCATTGCCAAATGTTTTCCCAATCACACATGGCAAATATTTATGCATGAATAGTAATTTATTAGCCCTACTACTTAATATATTGTAAGGGTTTGCTGTACCTGGCACAACCTTATTGTTATGGTCCTTATGGAAGGCTGGTACAGACAATTCTAAGATAATCTAGATAAACACAAAACAAACAACACAACAGACTTTAATTTTACAACATGTCACTAGCATTTGTATTGGAGTTTTGTTACCTTATTTATATTACTTCAGAAATGCTCACCATTTACTACATTGGCACTCATTACACAAGAATATTTAGTCAAAAAATGAAGGCAATCATTGAGTGAAGGGTTAGATGTCTATTTTTGCAAAATCATATACATGTAAATGGTTTTAATGCAAAACAGGTTTCCTTACTCTTTGTTCTGCATTTTCTTCTTCTATGTAATAAATTTAATCACTCTTAAAACTTAGATCAAGCAAAAGAAAGGTCAACATCGTTGTACTTAGGCCTTTTGTCTCCTCTCATGAATGAAAATCTGAAAGCCAGTTGTATTAAATTAAATCACTCTTAATAAAACTTGAGTCAAGCAAAAGAAAGGTCAATATCTTTGTGCCTAGCCTTTTGTCTCCTCTGATAATTGAAAATCTGTTAAATAGTTGTATCTCAATACATGTCCAGATATTATAAGTTTTTTTTCTTGTTTTGTTTTTTGAATAATCAACATTCATTTAATTTGAAGAATAAGTATACAAGCAATGTTGGTTGAAAATGAACTGACCTGACTGAAACAAAGTGAATTTTGAGTCAGTGCAAAAAACAGAACAAAACAAAAAACTGGTACCTAGGCCCTTTGCGGACCATAAAATTTTAATGTATCTGGTCTAAATTGAGATTAAGAATTTTGGCCACCAGCCAAATAAGTTTAAAGATAAAAATATCGGGGTGTTTGTCACCCAGCTTGTCAAGTTTAGAGTCAATATAGTTTTTGAATAAAAACACAGAAATTCAGACACAATCAAACTAGCCAAAGTACTAAAAGATTCCTGTGTTTCACCAGAATAGCTGGAATCATTTTTCTCTAGCATCACATTAGTCTGGCAGAGCGCCTTT
This sequence comes from Hermodice carunculata, assembly GCA_964020975.1. Classification (NCBI taxonomy): domain Eukaryota; kingdom Metazoa; phylum Annelida; class Polychaeta; order Eunicida; family Amphinomidae; genus Hermodice; species Hermodice carunculata. The sequence continues at coordinate 33,335,098 of OZ026615.1, read as the reverse complement.
GTAAAGTCTCCTGAACGTCCTAAAGCTTGAAGGTAAAAGAGGGTTCAAATATGGGTACCTTGTGATGTGGTGTTTATTCTAGGCTTGGACTTCAGCACTCATGAAGTGGCTTACTTTTCGGGCAGTGAGTTTTCTGGTCCTGTTCCTGTCAATTTTCCTTTAACCAGTCTGCAGTTTAAGCATGGATGAGGAAAATATCAAGCAGAAGGTTGCTGGGGCAGCTTTGGATACCCAGGCCAATATTCTGACAGAGCTGGACAAGCTGATTTCCATGAAGTTCAAAGTTTTTGAAGCTAACTTTACCCAGCATCACAAGGATTGGACTGATGCCCATTTATCCAAATTAGAGACTTTGACTACAGGTGCCTATGTGTTCAAAAAAAAGGTAACAAAGAACAGTTGGAATACAGGGTTAAAGTGTCTGATAAAGTTGCAGGAGACAGCAAATTTTCTTGCCAAAGATTCCATGGACAGTGTACCAGCTACACAAGAAAAAATCGCGGAGGGTCTCTTATTCCACACACGCAAAAATTAATAAAGCTAGTGGACTCTTTGAAACATGGTTGGAAATTGGTGCAGCAATAAGAGTCGCACGAGTTAGCTGATGACAGTGACAATGAAAAGCAAATTCACAAGGCGGAATTTTGCTGTGAAAAACAGGCCAGGGAGGAGCACTCAGAGCATATATAGAAGTCTCGAATAGCAAGGTGTTGGAATCCCATGGGTCCAGGACCTGTTAAAGTGTCTATGGTCACCAGCACAGGGCAGGCCATCCCTTCGGTCAATACGACAAAGACCACGCACTCAGAGCTGGGGAAGAGACCGGGACTGTGCTTTTGTCGTGGTGCATGCGTCCATTGGAGGAGGGATGGTTTATATGATGCCTGTTGTGAAAAGATAAGTGACTGTTTGTTTTCAAACAATGGCTTGTGTTGAAACAGGCGAAGAAAGTTTCGAGTGTGTCAAACGGAGTTTCACATGGTACTTGTTCAGAAGAGAAAACCATCAGGCCTGCAGGCAGGCTTTAACAATGTTTAAATGCATAGCGAGATGAAGTATATTTTAGAAGTAATACATGATTGGTACAGAATTCCATTTTATGAGGTCCATACAGCTGCAGTTATGAAGAATAATAGGTCTGTCTGCTTTTCAAAACCAGGAAATAGTTTCTGCAGAAATCAGACAATTGCATGAAAAAGATTGTATTTTGGAAGTCTCACAAGCTCCCACTGTTGAATGGAGGATGTTTCAGTGGCTAGAAATTTGTTAAGCAAGATGACTGGGCTTTGTCCTATGACTTGAAGAGTGCTTACAACCATATCAAGATATTCACTGAGGATAGACATTTTTGGGTGTTTTTGCGGTTTTACCATGGAAAACAGAGGTATTTTGTTTTCAATGTACTCCCATTTGGGCTCAGCACAGCCGGATTTATATTTACCAAAGTAATGCGACCTGTGATAAGTTATTGGCGAAAGCAAGATATTAATATCATAAGGTTTTTAGATGATGGTCTGTGGGTGCAGAAGATTTCAATAATGCACAAAAGGTCAGTCATATTGTCAGACAAGATTTGAATCTGTTAGGTTTTTTAACCGCAAAGGAAAAATGCAAATGGAGCCCCTCCCAAACAATCACGTGGTTTGGTTGCGAATGGGACTTTCTAAACGGTAAGGTCAGTGTTACACAAGAGCAAATTCAAAGCCTATTTGTTTCAATCAATCAATTATTAGAACTGGTAACACAAGGTAGGACTAGAGTAAGTGCGAGGTTTTTTTGGCTTCGGTCACCAGAAGAACTGTTACAATGCAAGCAACCATGGGCCATGTGGTAATACGCACAAGAACAATGTTTTATTGTTTGAGTGCTTCGGTCACCAGAAGAACTGTTACAATGCAAGCAACCATGGGCCTTGTGGTAATACGCACAAGAGCAATGTTTCATTGTTTGAGTACTAAGACCAGTTGGAATGATCTGGTACAGCTCAATGATGAAGCTCTGGGGGAGATTTCATTTTGGAAGGAAAACATAGAAAAGACAGACACGCTTTTGTTTCTGTTGATTCCCCAAAAGTAGATTACATTGTATATACATGTAGCGATGTCTCCCAGGGAAGTTAAGGATGGTACATTCATGAAAACGATGGTTTAGAAGTGTTCGGCACTTGGTCACCTGATGAGGTGCAAGAAAGCTCCACGTACAGAGGGTTAACAGATATCAGTAGAGTTTTTAAGTCTGTCAAAGATAGTCTGGTAGGACAAGCCATAGAGTGGCGCACAGACAATAAAAATGTCAAAAGAATATTGGAAGTCGGAAGCAGAAAGCCAGTTTTGCAGTATATAGCAGTAGATTTAAGAGATCGTTGTGAGGTCAACAACATGACGGTTCATCTTAAATGGATCCCTCAAAATCAAAACGTTTATGCCTTTTTTAAAGAAATTATAATGATAGTGATGATTGGCAAATAAGAAAAGAGGTATTTTCTGTTTTCAATAAGAAATGGGGTCCACATTCCGTGGATTGCTTGGTGACAGATTATAACAAAAATTGTACTTGTTTCAGTTCACGATGGTGGTGTCCTGGAATGGAAGCAGTGGACACATTTGGAAAGTTTTGGGGAAAAAATAACAACTGGTTGGTTCCCCTGCCTTGATAAATTTGCAGAGTGGTAAAAAATTTAAAGTTTGAGCGGGCAGAAGCAACTTTGGTAGTTTCTAATTGGCGATCTGCACCTTTTCGGCCCTGATTGATGTCTTACAATCAATTTGTAAAAGACTAAGTTGATTAGGGCAGAGAGTTTACTAAGAAACGTTGAGGAAAGAATAGTATTTTCTGGAAAAACTTAAAAATTTTCCATGATAGCTTTCAGACTGGATTTTGTGTAACAGGGGGTCAAGCACATACATTGATTTATTACATTTATTTGCAACAGGTTTAAATCTAGGACATGATGTGAGCTATGTGGTGTCTTCAGCCAGCATGGATTTAAGCACAGACAGCAAATGCAAGTTGTGCAACAGTTTGACTTATCAATTTTTTGAGATCCAGGAGTGACAATGCAAGTAAAAATATTTCAGTTACTTTCAAAAATGGGAGCAATTGATCTCACATAGGGGGCATTCAAGTTTGCCAGGGAATCCGATCCACTTTGCTTTATTTTTTATGCATCTGCTGGACAATGGTTTTTCTTTTGGGGTTATTTCAAGTGCCCGGTATGCTATCCGTTGGTTCCATGAGACTAGCGGTTTCAAGGCCCCCACAGACAATGATTTCCTTTCAAATTTGGTATAGACAACTGAGAGACATTTTAAGCGAAAATTTTTGGTTGTTTATGTTTCAACGGGTTGAGCTCCTTAAGATGCAAAAAGTTTGATGCTGAATCTTTTTCACTTTACATGGGGAAAAGTAAAACCGATCAGTATAGACAGGGGCAAAACCTAGTAATTTCAAAAAGGGCATCCCTAGCATATCCATATTTAATGTTAAAACGGTATTTCCAGGTGGCAGATCTATACAGATAAAGATTCTTCACACTTTTTGTTCAAGCCAGCATTTAGATCAGGATAAGTGCAAACTTGTCTATAAACACAAGCCCATGATTTATACTAGAACAAGGGAATACATTTTAAGATGTTTGAAGCCAGTAATGGGCCGTTTAAATATCTGTTCACATTTGCTGAGGTCTTCGGGCACCAACGCATCTGTAAATGACTGGTAATGGAAGCGCCACGGTAGATGGAAAACCGATTCAGCAAAGGATGGTTATGTCTCAGATTCTTTAAACAGACATCTTTTTGGCACATAACAGTTGGGTTTATAAATCACGAGGAATGGGCAGATTTTGAACAAAATTTTTGTTTGGCAGTGTTAAAAGTACATTTTGTTTTGACACAAGCCCTATCTTTTCAACTGTTCTTGCCACGTCGTCTGGCTCACTGCAAGCATGTGTGTTTGGTTTTTAGTAAGTGAAGTTTAATACAGAATGAAATATTCCTGCCTGTCACCAGGATAGCTTCATCAGCAAAATCATTTTTCTGTAGCGTTACTTAAGTCCGGCAGAGTACCTTTGCAAAGTCTCATGAACGTACTAAAGCTTGAAGATAAAAGAGGGTACAAATACAGTTGCCTTGTGATAGGGAGTTCATTCTAGGCTCAGACTTCAGCACTCATGAAGTGGCTTACTTTTCAATTATAATTATAAGTATAGTATAGCATGGAGTTAGTCGCGTTTTCCCTGAAGCCAATACTGCATTACTGTTCGGCGCAATCGATGGATCTGCACAATGGACCGATTGCGCAGGGCCATCAATGGATCTATTGTTCTCGCAATAATCGATTGATGGTGCTGCGTGAACAATCGCTTTGTTGTGACATTTCGTGCATGTTGTTGACACTGCACCATCAATTGAAAGATCTGTTAAATTGAGTGTTTTCTGAGTGGCATGTCACTTTCAGTCTGTGAATTTTTTAAAACTATAAATTGACTGCACTGACAAGAAAAAACAAATTTACTTTAAGTTTGCATTCTCAAAGTACTTATTGTTCATGAACACCCAGGCTTTCATGATTTTGTTTTTACCTCCAAGTTTTGTTATTTTTTTTTAAAACGTATGGAAATCTGTGTCTGCAGTCGCAGGGTTTGTATCTTGAAACAGAAGAATATTGAACAAATGAGTGTATGAAAGCAAAGTCTAAAAAATCATTATGCACTCTCATTGTCCACTTTATTACTTGCTCCAGTCTCAACTCAAATACTCGAAGAGTGATGGATCAAATCCCCGAACCAAATTACAATTTACATAGTGTATTTAAATAAGTAAATAATATTGAGTAATTGTATTCTTTGATTAAAAAAAATAATTAAAAAAAACCTCTGTTAGGCCTACCTGTGTTTAATGGGGTTTGATAATAATGACAACATTAATTCGAATTTTATTTGTGGTTTTACGTGTATGTAGGCCTACATTACCAATGTGTGTGAAATAAAATCCATCTTAATTACTACATTGACAAACCTGGCTATCAATCAATCTGTCAATCAATCACACAACAAAGGCAGATCTGATACTAGTTTATTTCATTACAATTTTTGCAAACTAAATTATACATTTATTGGGCATCCTTTGCAAGCTCAGCCAATCGATCAATTGGCATTACTTAACATTTTACTTTGATCTAGATGTGTTTACGAATTACATACCTAACATAAGTTTATGTATGTGTTTTGTACTGATCGTTTACTAGTACTTTTCCGTACGGATTTGATTTACGGCCGAGTCAAGTCAAGAATCGTCGAATCCAGGCAGTTGAGCAACAGATGTACAGTTACAAAATCATGGTAATAACAAAGGCCTGTACTTGGTCACTTGTACATGCATAATTGATAGGTTTGAGTTTGTATGTTAAAATCAACATAAGTTTATTCCATTTTGATCAATATATTAGAATTTAGTTAACAAATTATCCACTGATTGTGCATCCATTGTCAGCACAGCGGGATCAATCGATTGGTGCGGGATCCATCGATAGTTGCGGGAACAATAGATCCATTGATAGCGGTGCGCGATCGGTCGATTGTGCAGATCTATCGTAACATTACTACAGACACAGGTTTCCAGTGTTTTTTTAAAGGACCTGGTCAGGTTTGTTTTATATCTGTCTTTTTTTCCGCAGCAGTATTTAGCTTATGAAGGGATTTAAATTTTATCTTCCAAAAGTACAGACGAGTTCTCAAGGTATGCACTTTTTTTCCTGTAGAGTTTCATAACTGTTTATTTGCCGGATATTGTTTATTATATCAGTATGAGATTCTGCAATCCATTCGGGAACTGGTGGTGGAATGTAAAGACAAATAAGCTTATGGAATGAACCTGTATTATTGAATAAAACTAGCTTGCCCGGCCACGTCGTCTGGCTCACTGCAATTGCAAACATGTGTGTTGGTTTTTGGTTAGTTAAATTTAGTTCAGAAAATCTCCACGGCACTAGCCAGCCACACTTTTGACCAGCATCTGGCTGGTGCAAATTTCAACTTCAAGCCCTGTGTATGAACCCAAAATTCTCGTATAGACAAACAAATAGGAGAGCAAGAAAGTTACAAACTCCAGTAGGTAAGTAAATCGACGTAGTGGTACTGGTAGATCTACAGAGGTTAGTTTACACAAAAGTGTCACAGAATGGAGATGCAGACTTGGATTTTAAATGGCCATCACTTACCCCGTCGTCTAACTTTGTGTCTTCTGAGGTCGTGCTTTCTATAAGGACACTCTCCGTGTTCTTACTGAAACTAACTCTACGTGGAACCCGCAAATCAATTTCAGTAACACTGGCACGTTTTGGGCCGTTTGCCGCTGGCTGCTCATTGTTGTTCGCTGTTTCCATCGTCGCACCGTGTTCTGGCTTCACGTTCAGTTGTCAGACTCACAGCCACACAGATTTACAAACAAATTTTGTCTATGTGTGATAAATTCAGAATAAAAAACTATCACGTTACATCTTGACCTCTATCCTCATTTTCACATGCAAAAAACATGGTAATACATCGCATTATACTTTTGTTAATTCCACTTCTTTATACCAAAATGTTTTCCTGACCACAAAAGGGGTGGGTCGATTTCGTCTGCTGAACCCGCCATATTGACAGTCATGTGATCACTGTTATATAAAAAAATTATTAAAGCTAGATTTTCCAATACTTTGGGATTAAAAATGACAAAATAATTTCACAATATTCATATTTAAATATCAATGGGTAATTATTTATACATTAGATAAAAATATGAATTTTAGAGGTTAATATTAATTTAGATCCAAAAATACGGTACGAGGCTACGTCGAATGAGTTCGGTACAAAGACGGCAAAATGGCGGAGAGTTCGGGAGAAAGAAGCGAAATGAACATCGGCATTCTCACAGGTAATAACTGCAGTCATGGATGCAGCAGACGACGGATTTTTGCTCCGTGGTTTTTTGGGGGGATAACTCGGGACACTTTAGTAAAATGCTTTCCTTAAAGTGGTGGACATGTCAGGAAAACTAGCTGCATGATCAGTTGTAATGACCCGAAATTTGGATACATCCTTTTTTAAATTTGAATTGAAGCCAGGCCCAGGCCCTGGGCCAGGGATATACTACAAGTCAAGTGGATTATCGAGAAAGACATGCACTATTGAACTTGAAAGAGTTAATTCTCTGTAATCTGCTTACCCCGAATCTTGTGCCTCAGCTGATTCTTCAGCCTTTGACAATCAATCAGTCATTTTAATTGTGTGAATGTGAGTAAAAATGTACATAAGGGACCGACCATTTGATACTTAGTCTTGGGGGGGGGGGGGGGAGCGGGGAGCGGGCTATGCATTTTATTAAAAAAAATATGTACGTCCCAACATTGCTGAAAAAAATAATGTCCTTCGTAGTATCACCTGAAAAAAAATAAAGTACGTCATTCCTCTCTGAAAAAAATACTGCTTTAATAAAAAGTATCAATAGTGGCATTTAGATTTTTTTATACATGTGCATGTATGATTCTCGAAATACTTGATACATCGACGTTCCTATTCTCGTTTTGGCTAACCAAGAAAAAAAAAAAACTGTTTATTTTCCCATTAAATTCCGTGTATTAGTGGGTTAGTAGCTTTCCTTGAGAACTTGGGAGCCCACCATTTGTTGCAAAATGCCAATTTGAATGACGCAGAAGAGTGATCTTGTTCCATTGCTTTGCAGGCTTTATACATTGTGCAGATTATTCTGTAACCCAGTATGGATATGGCAATTCTATACATGTAAATGCAGAATATCAAATTATTAAGGAGAGTCCTGCAGTCATCATTCCACCCATTTGAGACTTAGAGTAAATATCATAAAATATCTTAATATTAATACAAGAGAAGGATTTTCACATTTGATGTTAAAGTTTTAATTTCACACGGTCACTCAGGTATCAATACCCTGTCCCCAGCAAAAGAAATGTGAAGCATCAATTATTAAATAGTTTTTAATTAATTGAAGGCAATGATGGTAATTTTAGCATTTTAATAGTACTATCCTGGTTTGGAAAGACACGTTGATAAAATTATCGATCTTGAATTTTCTTCCATTGGATACTATTGTATGGGGAATGTATGTACATAATACTTTCAAACCAAGTGCCCGTAGACTTCCATCGACTTCCATCAGTCTACAATAGTCTTTCATCATGTGACAAGCCTCCCCATAGGGGTGAGAGGTTATACGATCTTTAGAGCTGAAAAAAACATGGTGGATGCCAGTTGAAAGCTTCTCAAAAAGGAAAACAAAGTTCCTATGAGTAGGGGTTTAATTCCCATTTCACAACAAGTGCCTCTATTCAGTTAGAGTAGACTCTGCCAAAGGTGACCATATCATGCACTCATTCAACTCAACAAAATATAAGAGATTTGGTAGATAAGTTTTTAGCACTTTATTGCAGTAACTTGCATAAATTAGTCTTTACGCAATGCACATATGCATAGTATGAATAAAAATCAAAATTGTATGTGAATGACTTAGATCAGGTTGCTATTATCAAGCCATCTGTTTGATACATCCAGGTGCTTGAACAAATCAAAATGGTCAATTGGTTGCAAGCATTTACGAGAATGGTAGGAAAATACAATATTTAATATGAATTTGACTCGATAATCTTGTAATTCCTATAAATTTGGGACCGAAAACTTCCGTCAATAATGGTAACAAAAACCTGTTCAATTCTTGGGCTCTAGAGCACCCATGGGTGGCCAAGACATAAATAACTGCAATTAACCCTTTCAGTGCCACATTTGGACGTCAACTGAGTCAACAGCTTTCCTTGGCATGGTCTGGGCGCAATGCGCCCAGGGCATGCCAAAGAAAGCTGTTGACTCAGTCTTCCTTCAGGGGTTCACGGTTGGCAGGGCGGCCACGCTCTTGCCTTCCACCTCTGCGACCTGTGTTCAAATCCCAGCCTTGGCGGCATGTGGTTAGAGTTAACTACCTCTCCGATCCTGAATGGTGTTTTTACCCGAGATCTTCGGTTTCCTCCACCAATAAAAGGTAGAAAAGTATATGCCAACATCTCTGCCTTGGAGAGGGATTAATATAGGCTTTGTCAGATTCCCAATCCATGTAAGACACATGTGTCTATACTTTTCCTTCAGGGTGGAATGAGTTAATACCATATTTTCTGAACTGGTTCATCCAGATTGGGTATATATTTATTAACTATATTTACTAAACTAGTTCATCTAGATTGGGTGCAGACCACAATTAGCTGATGGCTTGGCAGGATACTTATAGGTGTGGATATGAAGAAATAACAATAAGAAACTCTACTTTTTCAGAATGTCACTTTATTTTTGCAGAATCCAAAGTACACAAGAACTTGCTCTAGCATTACTATATTTTTACATGTATACCTTTGTATATCTGAGACAGTCACTACATTGGATATAAATACAATACTGCTTAATACATTAGCATGTTTCAACTATATATATATATATATATATTAGAAGAAACATACAGTATTTTGGTTGTGCAAATAAGAATACATGTCTGTGTTGATCATGTTGACTAGACAAGATGCTGTATTATAATATTTTTAGTAATAATAAGCAGAATTTATTGGTTTATTATTCCAAAATATATAATAACACTCAGTGTCTCATGCAGCAAACATATGGTATTTTCATCAAACAGGTGATACGGTTTATATCGCGGTTTAGCAGACAAGCAACATAATTATTACTAAAAATATGATAAAATCGTTATCACAGGCTAGCTTCACGTAGTACGGAGTTTTACTTGGCCTTAGTCAGCCATAGCACATTTGGGCTTCACCCTATGTGGTATGGCTGGCAAAGTCAGGTTTAACTCCGTACTATGTTCAGCAAACCTGTGATAGCTGATAGTACCATAGTTCACTGGTAAACATAAAATGCACAAATTAATGTCTCCTTTATGCCTTCAATATACAATGTTAATTTTCCAAAATACCAAATGTTGTGTTTAATTCTTCTTCATTAATTGTACTGTAAATGTTAACCCTAAAACAGTTCAAGAACATGTGCATCCCACTAACTTCTTCACCAAAAAAAAAATGTACATGTACGTTGAGGTCAGAGGGAAAAAAATTATGTACATCTTGTGTGCATTAAAAAAAAAAAGTAGGTTGATACAAAATGCATAACCCCCCCCCCCCCAAGTATCAAATGGTCGGTTCCTAAATATACATAACTTGGGCACACATGGCAAAACGGCAATATAGAGAACTGTTTGCTTTAAATGTGATCACACGCATTCAGAATATTGATATTGTAAGGATGATCAGCTCAATCATTGTCACACACAGACACTGGCGAGTGGTGTTTGCGTGTGCCTTTGACACTTTTTGACAAGTCCAGGTAAAACTTTTCTCAATTGACTGATAAAAGAAAAACAAAGCAAAAAATGTGGCCACAATGTATAAAAGTGGCCACAATTTTGTGGCCACATTCCTTGGACTGGCCTTACAATAATCTTGACTAGGCCTAAGTGAATAATATTACACAGTGGCCCCTGGCATCAGAGACCACCCCAAAGGCAGGTCCAAAAGTGGCCTCTCATTAGAGGTACAATTACATGGAAAAGATAGCAGCAGGGAACTTCCAAGTTCCAAATGTGGTCTGTCAAGCCAGGTGGCCTCTCATTGGAGTGGCCTTTCAAGACAGGGACCACTGTACTACGCGTATGGCCACATTTGAACAGTCCGCTATGTTGGTGTTTTGCTGCACACATCCTATAGTCATGTTTACATGTATCATGACAAAATAACTCCTGAACTGTAATATTTATCACACAGTAGTTCTTGAAAAGGTTTACACTAGGTGCTCAAACATGTACTATTTGTACAGTACAATCTTGGGAGTACAAATACACCTGTAGACTTCTAGCATGTGAGAATCAGACTGTTAGGTCCCTTCTGGTAATTAAGATTCAAAATTCAATGATTCTAGGCCATTCAAAGTTTTATACACTTCAATTGGGTCACCTCTCATGCTACGTTCTTTGAGGGTGTTAACCTTTCTTTGTAACTTGAATTTGCAATTCCTGCAAACAGCTTTGTAGCTCTGCTCTGATCTTTCTCCAAAATACTGAGTATCCTTTTTCCAAAAAGGGGACCAGGTCTGTGCAGAGTGTTCCAAGTGTAGTCTTACATGTATATATACCGGTAATTTATACAGTGTAAAAAGAGATTCCCCATGTAAAATGTGAAAACTCTTGCTTGATCATTCCTTATGTACTATTTACTTTGGCTGCACCCTTTCCTATGTGTTTTAAAAAGAGATTCCCCATGTAAAATATGAAAACTCTTGCTTGATCATTCCTTATGTACTATTTACTTTGGCTGCACCCTTTCCTATGTGTTTTGAAAATGTTAAGGAATCAGTCACTATCACACCTGCATGTAAATCTTTCTTCTCTGTACTTGTTTCAAGGGACTTGTTGTTCATTGTATAACTCAAGTTTAAAATTTTCCTTCCTACATGTAGTACTTTATACTTATCTTCATGAAAACCTAGAAGCCATTCCTCAGACCAATTGGATAAAATTGTCCAGATCTCCTTGAAGCATATCACTGTCAATTTCTGATGGTAATATTGGTATACTTTGCTATCATCAGCAAAAATGTTACAAGGATATGACATCACAGTAGGTAAGTCTTTAATATATACATGTAATAGAAATAACACTGTGTCACAGGTCCCAGAATGGAACTTTGGGGAACTCCACTTATTACTATCATCCATGATGATTTACTCTTATTTACTGATACACACTGTGTTCCTATCTCTGAAAAAATCTTCAATCCAAGCACTTAGATTGCCATATTTATGTAACTTATAAATTAATGTTCTGTGTCTACAGGACAGTATCAAATGTGTTTCTAAAGTGCAAATAAATTGCATCAAAAGCCATTGTTTCATCATACATGGATGTCCTATCTTCCAAGGTAGATCTTGCTTCACAGAACCCTGTTGTTCATCACATAATAAGGCATGGTCCTCAAGATGTTGAACTAATGCTTGTGTTATAATATTCTCAGTAAGTTGACATTCCTAAGAAGTCAAGCTTACAGGTCTACAAATACCAGTCACAGATTTATCCCCTTTTTTAAAAATGGGTGTGAAATTGGCTTTCTTCCATATATCAGGTAATTTACTTTGATCTGTAGATTATCTCAGCACACAATATTAAAGAAAATACAGACTTTCGGCACATTCTTTCAAAACTCTGGGGTGAATTTTATCTGGGCCCATGGCCTTATATGTGGGTTGATTTTGAGTTAATAAATCTCTCACTTCTGTTGGTGTAAAATAAATGTTACCTAATACCTGGTCATGAGTAAAACCAACATAGTTAAAAGGCTCTGGTGCATCCTTATCGAAATGTAGGTGTACAAAATTATTAAATCAAAATAAATATTTATCTTCCTCTTTAACATAAACTGACTGGAAGAATTATCAAGTTCCATGGCTTTTTCTATACCATCAGAGGATATCTTACCATCATTCTTTTGAAGGCCAGATATTGTCGATCATGACTTATTTTTACTATTTACATACATGTAAAATGCTTTTGAATTTTTCTTGATTCTTTTACATAACTCTTTTTCATAATTCTTCTTAATACGTGTAGTTTTCAGTTTCTTTGTGGCTTTGTTACTTCTCTCCACACACTCTCTCTGTATCTAGCGTACAAACTTGTTTCCAGATATTGTTTGCAAGCAAAAATTTCCTTGTTACCACTTCTTTCACTTTACCATTGAACCAGGGTGGATTTACTTTGGTTGTACTTGTAATTTTAACTGTAGGTACACACTCATTCACAATCTTAGCCAATGCAGCATTCAAATATTGTCATGCATCACTTACATCAGATGCTCAAGTAACGAGACTCCAGTCTTTCTCTGATAGTAACTGGTTCATTTTCTTATAATTAGGTTTATAATCATACCTATATACGTCTTGACCACATTTGTTTTCGAAATTTTTGTAGGTAATCCCACCAAGTAAAACACTGTGGTCACCCTTTCCCAAGAGGCAATGGATTTCCATATTTGATATGTCAAAATCTTTTGAAGAAATAAGTCTAAACAGCTAAGGACTGCTTCACCTCTCTGATGTGTTGGGTATACCATATGTTGCTCCATAAATAAGTCATTCAACTTATCATAAAACATGTGAAAAGGAACCTTCTCTATCGTGTAAAATGCAGTATTTCCAATCAATCAAACAGGGAGGCATTACAGAAAGTTGGCTGTCTGGGCTCGTAAGCTGTTCAAGAAAGTCTGAAAATGAAGCAAAGAATACTGATTAGAAAGGTATGAATTGAAATGTTACGATGAAGTTGAGGATTGATAAACATATATATAGAGAAGGTATAGACACAAAGATGGAATGAAGACTGGAAAAAAGGAGTGAGAGAAAAGTACATGAAAGGCATACAAGGTTTTAGTCTAAAAGCATATGCTTTGTTTGGCTTCTCTATAAAATTTAGCGAACTCATAAGCCAAATCAAAGTACATGCTGGGATGGAGCGAACAGATCCAAACATTTCAGAGTAGGACAGGATTGTCAATTAACAAAGGAGAAGACAGAAATGGACTACAGGTAGCAATGGTTTGTGTCCAGGAGGCAGATGAGCTGGTAGACCATTGCATTGGATGATATGGTATGATGCATATGGAGAGATAAAAGAAAATATGTTTCGGAAATAGCAGAATGAAGATCATAACTGTTAGGGCTTAGAGGAAGTTTGTTGCTTAGGAGAAAAGTGTGTGGCATGGATCTTAGGTTTGACAGAGTTTACCAGAAGGAAAGAAAGGGGTCAGATCTAAACAGGACTTTCTGGTAGGGTGCTGGGAGAAAAGAAATGGAATTTAGAATTAGAAAAGAACAAAGTTAAGAAGGGTAACAGGTTTTCAGGAAGGAAAGGGACAGGTTTGCCCCTATTTGGGCACCCATGACTGTGTGCAGGACATGGGAAATGCCTGAGCCCATAGAGGCAGGGATAAGGTCGGAGGGAAAGTTTTTTTCTTGCCACTTGCATCAGATATGATACAGGGTCACTGCAAATAAGTGGAGTGCCACAGGTTATTATTATTATTATTATTATTATTATTATTATTATTATTACTATTACATTCATGGGCATATAACCATAAAAAGTTGCTAAAATATTCCAACCTTGCTGATAAGATTGAACATGATGATGATACTGTTGCAGTCATATCTTATAGTAAAACTGCAACAAGTTTTGTATGAAAAATTTTAAAGAATAGTAATTAAGTAATTAGAAAAAGTTTGGATATGAAGGCTACTTGACTACAGTAAAAATATTTAATTGGAGAAGTGCACTGACACAAATCAGACTTTCAGCACATGAATTGATGACTGAAAGTGGATGGTCTGAAAAAATTAAAAAATGAGAGAGAAAATGTAATGTGTGAAACAATTGAGAAATTGAGGTTGACCTACACTTTATTCTGAAATATATGAATAATTATGAGAGGAACTCTTAAAACCATACATTGATAAGTATGAATCTGAAAATACTCATACATGGAAAGAGACAATGTACATTGAAAAACAGCAATATGAATTAATAAATTTTGTCATCAAGCAGTTCAATAGGGACAAGAAAAGTTAGATGGTAAAATGAAAAATAAATAAAAGGGTGTGAAGATTTGACCCACTAGGCAGTAGTTATTAGTTGTTTTATTAGCAGACAGGCTTAATTATGGCCTGGTGCAATTTTTGTGGTCATTTTGGTATAGCCAACAACATACCAGAATTTGCCTGCACAATTTGAATAGTTATCAGAAAAATAAAGTTGCTGATTAAATGACAGTGTAATAAAGAACTTTTTTTTCTAAATGTGAGGTGGATAGGAAAAGTAATTTTGAGATATTTGTGGTGCAAGGGTGAAAAAATGCCCAATTTTGCACGATTTGGCATCATATGTCCAAAAGACTCTCCCTTACTTGCTTTGTTCATGTTGTTACTTAAAGATATTATATGCAAATTCAAGTTATCTGATGACCTCCACGAGTTCTTGAGGATTCATGTGGTATGTCACTTGTCATATTTGGTTGCCCATGGTTGAATTTTTACGGTCCTCCAGTTAAGGTGATGTTTGAAGCCAAAATTACAATATTTTTTTGGTGATTTACCTGCAAGTCCACCCATAATGCTAATTTCATTTTCTGTCTTTCATGAACCTATTTGTCTTATTTAAATCAAAGCTACGTATGGTTGACCTCAACATGGGCTTATCTGTACTGTCTACAAATGACAGCATTCCAAGAAAAATAGTCCATGCTGCAGGGAGAAACATTGCAATGTCCCAACCATAATAGATACTTACATATATACAGATATTGTGCAACAGTATTTTTGACCAAAGGTCTTTTTCTTTTATTTGATCATAGAACTTGACAAAATATGACAATTTGGAATGAAAATATTAACTGCCACCAGAGAATTTCTTGACATCACTTTTTATTGTCCGGTCATGTTTGGTAAGACATTATCCTGCAGGGATACTTTCCTACATTATTGGAGTGCCTGTTTTTGTAGGTGGCTCTGAAACAATTTTTGCGTCATTTGTAAGGAAAATGACACAGCTCTTGTGGGAAATATAGCTTGGGTTTCAAGTCTCAAGAAAGTTTATCTTGAATGAATATATTCATTTCATTACTGTTGTGGTTGGGACATAACATATTTTTGTAACTGCTTTTAAAAATTTTTTATTTTGTTTATCCATTCCTGGGACCGTTTAAAATCTTAAGGGTGCTAAGCGGTATTCTTATCATGACTGTGCTACCACTGTGTATTATAACCCTTGTGTATATTATGATGTTCTCACAGGTGCAGTCTGTATAGCGTAGTGTCATATTACTGATTAATGTCCACTGTGTGTAGAATGACATATAAATCAGAACTGACTTGCTTTATTGATGTCAATAAAAACAGTTACTTTACTTACTTACTTGTAACCCTTATCACCAGATAAACCAATTATTGTCTAATCCTCAGAATAATTTCTTTTCAAAATTGTTTTTTACTTAAATTTCAACTTCTTTTTCATTGAAACAATACCAAATACACTTAAAACAAACTCTGAACATCTCCAAATGGCTTGGTCCGTTGTGAATACTAAATGGACACTCTGACAGCAGTCAGTTGTTAGGGAGTCCATTTAACTTCACATTGGGCCAAGCCATTTTGGATGTGTCAAAATTTTGTTTTAAAAGAGTATTAGGTATAGTTTCATTGGAGACAGCATAAAAAAATTGATCAGGCCAATATCTGTCAAAAATACAAATTGCACTGGATAAAATATTTGCACTAGAGAAGGGATTTTGTAAAAAAAATATATGATGGTGAACTTCATTTGATATGACCTTGTAGCATTCATGTTGATCAGACATAAATTTTGAGAACACTTATAAATGAAAATATTAGTTTATCGGCTCCTCAAACACAAATACCAGCTAGTTTTACAGCCAGCCTATGGCTGACCAATTGGAATAATTGTGCATGTTGGCATGCAAGTTGTTTTATTATACTGTACTGGGGTGCTCTTGTTCCTTCCTGAGACACTGGACATTTAGTACCCTTGACGTTTTCCTGTGTCCCAAAAGTTGCAATCTTTAATGTCTATTGTAAGTTTTGTAGTTTTTTGTGGCTAGTGAAGGAATGAATCTAAGGATCTGATGCTGCTTGCAATAAAGCCAGACCTAAATCAATAGACAGCGAAATGTGAATTTCCCAGGGTAACAGTGAGTCTTGCACAGGTTCACTAATTATACTCATTATCTCCATAAAAAGTTATCCCTGTTATCTTAATTTCTTTGACACAATTTGTGTCAAAGAAATTAAGATAACAGGGATAACTTTTTATGGAGATAATGAGTACAATTTATCAAAACTATGATTAATCTTCTGTGAAAGAATGCTTAGCTTAGCTCAGAACTGACTTTGGTTGGTATCTCTGCTGACCAATCAGCCATCAAAACCACCAGCCCATTGAGTAAGCTAAGCAGGCAATTGAGAACCGTGAATGCTGGAATTGTCTCCAAATTAAGTGGAAACTGTATTGTTTTCATAGCATTTTGGTGTGATAGTCCACCTTAATTGCACTTGAGTGCATGCGATCTTACCTACAGTTAAGCATTGTCTTAATAAGTTGATATGTTTGAGTGAAACTGGTTGTGACTGAAACAATTTGATGTTTTGATAGCAAGAAGTGGGACAGTACAGATGTACAGAAACACCAGCATGTAGAGACTCACACACAAAGTTAATCTTTCAACACATTACAGTTTCGAGTGGATATTGTTTAGTCTTTGACATATTCCCCGAGAAGCTGTGTATGGGGGAGTAAACTCGATTAAATCATCCATGGTATGACTGAATTTGTGTTATAAATAAGCATACATCATGTGCATGTGTCATTTGTGTGAAGAATGAATGGATAGTTTTGTTGGCATAGCTATACACTCATATAATATGTTAAGTTTATAACCCAGCAGCCAAACACCCCAACCTCCGACTACTGAACACCTCTCACTACCGAACACTTTCACTCAGTCCCCAGGGTGTTCCGTATTGAGAGGTTTCACTGTACAGCAAGTGAGACAAAATTCGAAACAGTTTATCCTGCAGCTCTAAAAAACTGCATAAAGTAGAAATATGCCTCAAATTGTACAGATTTGCTAAATAAGAGAAAAAAAAATACAGTCACCTGTGATGACTGGCACAACCCTGTCCTACTGTCCAGTAAGGCTGAACGTGCTGACCCATAATTGATGACCTCACCATACAACATAACGTCTAGATTCCCCCTAGCAACGTTACTCGGTTCTATATAAAGGCCATGCACACAACGCAGCATTTAGTTTCGATTGAACTACTTGTGAGTCCAGTGAAGGATGAAACACGTCAGGCTTATTTGGCACACTGTGTATATGTTCTTATGGACACTTGCCTAGTCTTCTCATAGAAAAAAAAATTGCTTTGTGAAAATATTTTGAATAAAAAAAAACCCATTGCAAATTTTTTTTTCTTGCTTTTAATATCCAGGAACTCTGAAAATGTGCCCAGATCTTTTTCAACATACTTTTAACTGATGTACATCATGTATACACGAGAAACTAAGGGAATACTTGTTTAATTTGCTGTAACCAAATAAAATTAGGTCTTTGTGAAATTATGACATGTAGTTTGAATTTGAATTGAATTGAATTGAATTTTATTAATCCAGCATAAACATTCAAATATACACAGTATACATTGGGGATAGAAACTCTGGTGAGCTTATAATATCCCCATCCATATGTAAATCCATGTAATTATAATATATACCAGATGGCATTATACACATCAAAGATCATTAAGAATATAATCAGTCAATTAGTTGTATTAAGAAGCAACAAAAATTTCAACTTCTTTTTAAATGAAGGCAAACAAGGTGCCTTTCTCAAATTTTGAGGAATATTATTCCAAACTATTGGACCATGGTACTTGATTCCAAATTTACAAACATTTGTTTGGTATCTATGGATATATAGATCTTCCCTGTACCGGGTAGAATAATAATGAACATCAAAATTAAAATGAAAAAAATTCTTGAAGATATTTGGCATCAGGTTATGAATCGCCTTATAAACAAAGATAGAAGTCATATAGATATTAATTTGTTCAAATTTTAATATCTTGAGGCTTGAAAAAATAGGATCTGTGTGGGCGTTATAAGTAGAAAAATTGATAATTTGCACTAATTTCTTCTGAAGTACAACAATTTGATTTAGGCTTGTGGCATAAGTAAAGCACATGATGTATTACAGTAGATAAAGTAAGGATATGCCAAACTATAACAATGATAAGACAGTATATTTTTCCCAAAATTCCACCTTAATTTTTTGAAAATACCTACAATTTTGCTCAGTTTATTTTATTAGTTCAACAAAGGTTGTAAATATGTACATCAAATACATGTGCTGAGACTCAACTTTGTATTTTTTTAAATCTGTGGGTCACACATTTGAATTCTGAGCACAAGTCAAGTGGTGTGTTCAAACTTCATTTTTTTGACATTTTGTCACTCTTACATGCACCAGGTCTTATATTATTTGTAGATTTAACTATTCAAGTCCTGAATATATTTCTTACGGTGCTGCTTTATTTTTATATTATTATTATAATTTTTTTCTTTTTGCAATGTCTATTCTACATAGGTAGTTAGCAATATCATGATGTAAGCATCAAGTTGTATGAATGTAGTGTGTGGTTGCCCAAAGAGGGCACTGCTTGAAATGAAAAATTGTATCATTAACAAGGACAGAATTTCAAAAACAATGTTATTTATCACCACTTTACATCATTTTTAGCTGAGTTTAATTATATCACCTGGGCTTATAGCATAGTCTGTGGATCCATTGTCTGTCTGTCTGTCGCCTGTCCACAATTCACATTTTCCACCTCTTCTCTGAAACTGTCTGAGAAATTCACTTCAAACTTGGTGCCAATGTTGCTCTAGTGGGTCCCCACTAAGTTGGTCTAAATGTTCGTGCTACAATGATTTTTTTTTTTTTTTGCCAAATCTGAAAACATCCTCTCCGAAACGGCTCACCCAATTGCTTCAAAATCACACAGCGACACTCCTAGGGACCCCCAGTTGTTAATTTGTTCACCAGGCGTCATTGCTTTTTTTTTTCAGTTTTTTTAAAAAATTTTTTAATGAATTTTAGTTGTTGTTTTTTCACTATTTGCAACTTCTCCAGAACAATCATTCAAATTTTGCTGATGATTGGGTGCAGGAATGTTCCTTCTGGAAGGGCCAAAAAGGTGGTTCCCAATGTGGTGTTACTATGGAATCCTAATTTTTAACGAATTTGGCATTTTGGGTACTTATCGGTGAACACATATCTTGCTTGTGTTGAGTATGTAAAGCAATAGGACGGTAATGCAGATTCACATTTTCAACTTCTCCGAAGAAACTGTCAGTCAGATATACTTCATACTTGGTGCCAATGTGTCTCTATTGGGTATTCACCAAGTTTGTTCATATGGTGATGCTTCAATGATTTTTGTTTTTTTTTTAATGAATTTTTTGTTCTTTTTTTAGCCAAACCTGAACAAATCTTCTTCTCCAAAAACGCTCACCCAATTGCGTCAAAATCACACTGGGACACTCCTAAGGACCCTTAATTGGTAATTTGTTCACCAGGTGGTGCTGTGATTTTTTTCTAATTTTTCATGATTTTTTTTTTTTTCATTTTGTTTTTGGTTTTTGCTTTTTGCTATTTTCCACTTCTACAAGACCATCTTTCAGATTATGCTGAAAGTCTGCAGGAATGTTTCTTGTGGAAGCACCAAACAAGTGTGTTCACTAGGTGGTGTAACTATGGAATCCTGAATTTTAAAGAATTTTCTATTTTGGGTACTTATCGGTAACTGCATACATTCCTGTTGTTTACTAAGTGAGTCAAAAGGCATCTAATGCATATTTCACACTTCGGACTTCTTTAAAACCATCAACCAGATTCACTTCATACTTGGTGGCAATGTTTCTGTAGTGGGTCTCTACCAATTTTGTTCAAGTGGTCACTAATTTTTTTGTAATTTTTATGATTTTTTAGCTCAGCTGACTTGTCAGTCAGCTGAGCTTTTGTGAGGGTACGTCGTCCACAATTCACATTTTCGACTTTTTCTCCAAAACCGTCAGCCAGATTCACTTCAAACTTGATGGGGATATGCCTTGGGTGGGTGTCTACAAAGTTTGTTCAAATGGTCACGGTCCAGTGATTTTGGGGATTTTTTATGATTTTTTTGTTCTTTTTTGGGCAAATCTTAAAAAATCTTCTCTGAAACCGCTCACCCAATTGCTTTGATATCACACAGAAACACTCCCTGGGACTCTTATTTCTTAATTTGTTCACCGGGTGGCGCTACAATTTTTTCCTAATTTTTTATGAATTTTTGTGTGGTATAGTTATTTTCAACTTCTACTCCAGAACCGTCACTCAGATTAAGCTGAAACATGGTGGATATGTTCCTTGTAGAAGGGTCAAACAAAGTTAATCACTGTGTGGGAATACTGGGGATTCCTGATTTTTAACGATTTTTTCAATTCGGGTACTTATTGGTCAATGCAGCTTTCCTATTCATAACTATGGAAGTCAATGAGCATTCTAACACTAATTCACATTTTCGATTTCTTCCCCAAAACCATCATCCAGATTAACTTCAAACTCGGTGGCAATGTACCTTGGGTGTGGGTTTCTACCAGGTTTGTTCAAATGGTCATGTTCCAATGATTTTTGGATTTTTTAAAGATCTTTTTTTTCAAAAATCTTTACAAAAGTTTTAATAGGAAAGTTCAACATGGGAATTTCTTGTAATGGTTATAACTAAAATAATTTTGGCCAGATTTACTTTAAACTTGGTGGGGATGTGACATGTTTCAAGTTTGTTCAAATGGTCACGTTCTATTGATTTTTGGATTTTTAAAACAATTTTTTTGTTCTTTTTTGGGGCAAACCTTAAAAACTCTTCTCCTCTAAAATCGCTCACCCAGGGACACCAAGTTCCCAATTTGTTCACCAGGTGGCACTGCATTTTTTTCTATTTTTTTATGAATTTTTTGTATAGTTTTGCTATTTTTCACTTGTTTTCAGAACCATCACTCAGAATAAGCTGAAATGTGATGGATATGTTCTTGTGGAAGGGTCAAACAAAGTTGTTTACTAGGTGGCACTGCTTTGGATTCCTGATTTTTAAGGATTTTCAATTCACGTTCTTATCGGTCAGTGCAGCTTTCCTATTGATCACTATGTAAGTCAATTGGCATTCTAATGCTAATTCACAGGACAACTGACAAGAAATTTACTGTTTACTTGATAACTTGAGATCTGTTTTGAGTCTGTACCAAGATGCTGTACATGTTAATATTTTTGTATGAAGGTCATGCTTAGACATTACATGAATGACCTTGACCTCGTTTCTGGGGTTGCAGTGCAACATACATGAATTTTACTCTTCACTATAACTTGAGAACTTCTTGAACCTTGATGCTGCACATGTTAGTGTTGTTCTATAAAGGTCAGACTTACTCAGAACATGGGTGACCTTGATCCTTTCCCAAGTTCACAGAGCTGTAAGTGTGATCAATGTCTAGGTCAGCTGAACTTGGGCTGTTCACACAGCCCTCTTGTTTGTTTCTTTTTTGGCCAAATCTTCTCACCCAATTGCTTTGAAATCACACATAGACACTTCTTGGGACCACAAGTTGTTATTTGTTCACCAGGTGGCACTGCAGATTTTTTTTCCATTTTTTGTAAATTTTGTATGTTTTTGCTATATTCAACTGCTTCAAAACTGTCATTCAGATTTTGCTGAAAGACTGCAGAAGTAAATCACTAGGTGATGTTACTATGGCTTGTTATGTCTGCGTGCCAACCCAGACAACCCAGACATATTGTTTTATCTTGCGACCATGGCACCAAAATTTGTCCAGAATTTTTGTCAGACACTATTTATTCCCAAAACCACCAAATTTGTCATGGTGACTGACCTACCAAAGAAATTTTGCCATTTGGTGTGGAATAGTCATGATGGTTAAAATTATGCAAATGAGGGGCTATAAAAATTTTAAAAGCTCTATATCTTCAAAAATATTGTAGATAGACACAAAGCTTTAACTTACACATATAGGTTTGAGACAACTGGCAAATCCAATAGCTTGCAAACAAAAGTTGGGGAATTTTAATGTACGCTAAATTACCGAATTTCCCCACAATCCACACATGCAGGCCTACAACTGCTTGTTGAACTGTGCTTGACCTCCATGGTGCTAGGCTGTTATGCAACCAGACATAATTGAGCTATGAGAGTCTGGCCTCCATACCTATCAGTACAGAGGCAGTGGTGCTCTGTGGGCTTACCCTTCAATCCCTAGAGGGGCTGGTTGTGTTGGTACAGTAAACTTGTCAGCACTGTGTAACCAAGGAAACTACAGTCTGTCCAGCAAAAGCTGAGCAATGTTGGCCTGGTGGGGACCTGCAGTAACCATGTAGTGCTGCCCAAAATAGCCCTGCTTGTATGTGAGTGGCTCAACTAGCAGTGTGTCTGGCAGGGCAAATGAGAACATGTATGGACACATGTACTTTGTTGTACATAAGAAGTAAACCAAGACTGTAATTTATCAAAATCAATAACTTACCATACATTTATTTGCCGGATAGGGGGTTGACAAGTTTCCTTACTGAACTTTGCAAGGGTTTCCCACATTTTACTTCTGACATCTTGCTGCACAAAGGGTTGTACAAAAGCGACACTGAACTGTCAGAGATTTTTGTAGTGTTCACTGGAGCTTGTGGGCTATTTCAATTAAAATTCCTAAACAAAATATCTATACAAACATTAAATAGATTGGTTCCGCCCAAAGTTTATTTTGCAAGTAAAACCCAAGCAGCAGTTCTATCATGAGAATTGTCTTCCAGGAAAAAGACAGACAAGGGGGTGTCCCTCTGTTGCCCTATTCAGCTTGCTTCATGCCATATAACATATGAGTGTGGACAGTGTTGTTAGTGGGGGGGGCAGTCCATGGGTTTGCTTAATCTTAAGGAGTCTTTGATTGCATGAAAATGTCAAGTTGACAAAACATTTTGAGTTGATTTATCATCCATTTACTGTCGACATTCACCCTATGTTGTTTAAGATGTGGTTTTGGACTGTAATAACAAGAGATCTGGTAGCATGGTGCCTAACTAAAACACATGTTGGATATGGCCCTGGTTAGAAAGGGCCATCTCCACAGTTGAACACAAGGAGAATGAAAAATATTGAAACACTTTCAATATTTTGCAGCAAAAAAAGAAGAAAAAAAAAAGGAAGAAATAGCCAGAGCAATATGCCATGCCACTAGGCCAACAGAGCCCATGTGCTTGTATACCCTACTTATCATATTGATGACCAGTGATGGGCACCACTGCTGGGGGCAGTGATAGGTTGCCTGGAAGCTGCTTGCAGTTATTTAGACAGACTCCTGAGCTCATCTCTGGCTGGACAGACTGCACATAGTCTACAGCCTCCTCAGTGTGACCATGGAAGAAGGAAGCTCTTTCCCCCATGTGCAAACTTACAACCTCAGTTTGCGTACACATACAGGCTGGTGACATTCAATAGTTAAACACATAGATTGAAGTTGAATGTTATGTATGACAGTGGATTAAAATTTGAAAAGCTCTGTATCTTCCTACGTATTACAGATAGACACAAAATGTAAAATAGTATATAGAGGTTTTTAACACCTGTCAATCTAATGGACAGTGAACAAAAACTGTAGCAATTGAAGTTATGCAAATTAGCAGCACTTGAAACATTTAAAAGTTGAATATCTCCAAAACTATTATAAATATAGGTGTCAGTCCAACTTTCATATATAGGTTTGTGACATAGCCACATCCAATGAAATATGACCCAGAGCTGCAGCATTCTAATTTATGCAAATTAGGTGAATACACAAAATTTAAATGTTGAATAATTTCAAAACTATAATAGAGTGAGGTGTCATTCAAACTTCAGATCATAGATTGTAGGTTAGTTGCATCCAATGACCCATGAATCAAAGTTTTAGCAGTTTGATTTTTGCAAATTAGGCAAATACACAAAATTTAAATCTTTGAATATCTTCAAAACTATAATAGATTTTTTGCCTTTCTAATTTCAATTTATAGGTTTTTGACATAGCTGCATAAAAATATTTTTGCAGGAGTTACAGAAATACTGAATAGTCAATCTTTTAAAAGTTTTTTAGGCACAGAGACTATTTGCTGACAAGCAAATCAAAGTTTTCTAGTGCTCATTTTGCTTTTATTATTTTCTGCTGATAGAGTCAGCAAATATGACATTTCATCTTGTATCTTGATAATGGTGCATTCCAGGTCAATGGTTACTACTGAGCATTGTTAATAGTAAAATAACTGTGGAGTTCTGTATGTGGATGTTAATTTTGACCTTGGGTGACCTTGCAAGGTCAATCTATGGGTCAAAATGACATTGGCTTGTGCACATAAGTACATGTATTATATCTTGGTGATGGGTGCTCCTAGACCTGTGGTTTCTATTCAACATTAATAGGATAATGCAAATGGGGTTTTCCTTGGTAATTTTAATAATTGACTTTGAAAGGTCAAACTGAAGGTCAAAATTAAAATACTGGGTTATAGCTTGCTTATGATGGATCTTTCAGTTACCCATTCAACAACCATAACCTAGCCCAACCTAACCCAGGCTGAGGTAAATGTGCACTTGACATGGGCAGCTTGATCCTATTACCAAGGTCACTGCCCAACTGTACTGAATACGAATCTAGTATTTATCTATCTATTGCCAATACTCCACAGGGAGGGACATACGTCCAGAAGTCTTGGATTGCTCTTAATAGTCTTGGATTGCTCTTAATATGTAAGACTATTTGTGCTGAAAAAAGGTCAAGGTCAGTGGCATAACAATTGGTGCATACTTGTACAAAACTAAGATTTCTACTACATAGTAGCAGCAATCAGTGGATGAAAGTGAAGCTGAGCACATAACTGTAATAGTCCAGCTCCAATAAGATCTATAACAGAACATTTTAAAGGGTTAGATGTATACAATTTACTCCCTTATGAATAGAGTGCACCTACAATCAAAATATTTACATAGAGTGCACCCACAATCAAAATATATACATAAAGTGCACCCACAATCAAAATATATACATGCACATATATGGCTTAACACTTTGATTACATCATTTTATTTCTTTACCAGAGGTAACCGACTAGCTGTCCAAAGAGCTGTCCATTAATATTCATAAAATATACATATTTTTTTTGCAGTCAGTGACAGTTGTCATGCAGGAAAAGCTGAAGACAAGAGTGGAAACAACTTGAGGAATCTGATCGAAGACAAAAAAATGTAAGTATTATAGGGTCCACATATATTATGTCATGTACTGTGCTACTGAAAGCAGATCATGGCAAACAATAACCTTGCACGCAGTCATTATCTGTCATGATCAGTGACTCTGGAAAGGCAGATTTGAACAAAAAAAAGTGGTATCCAAGCAAAGGCTGTGTGCCTTCAAACCATGCAAATTGAAACCCCACAACACTGATTTCGTCACCACAGGGCGTATGTGCAGCAAGACATAAGAGAACAGGAGAATGACAATTGACACCAGAGGTCTTTTAAGTGTTCAATGGTACACACAACCTGACTTGAAATAAAGGATGGCAAGCTAAACCTCAAATTGTCAGGTAGAAGGCAAGAAGATCTTATTTGGTGTTGACATTTGCTAACAACCAGATCACGCATGTGTCCCAGCATCCCAACACTCTGATGTCCAGTTGTGTAAATGATGCACCATCTAGATATCACAAGTCATAAAGATACATCTACACACAGGAGGGCCAGCAAAGACTCCCTTCATTGTGAAGAGGGATTTACTAAGCGTCTCTCCGAAATGGTAAAGATAAAGAACATTATTTCATTATTAGGAACAAATTAAATAAAGAAACCAAAGACACAAAATCAACATGTAGGCTATACAGTCTAAAGTAAGACATGGCCATTGGTATACTTTTATGCTATGTTTTATAGAATAAAGCAGCAGCTCCCTCAGACCTGGGCTAATGACTGAGGAATGCTGTTGACTGGGACTTTTTTCGTCAGGAAAAATAGGTGTGCTTGTACATGAATGACAGGTTTTTTCACAGTGAAGATTAATTTGAAATCACATGATTATGTAGATGAGCACCACTAATGTTATGATTAGAAAGACTATTCGTTGAAAAAGAGCAATCCATATATCCAAAGGGGGTTTTAATGATATTTGGTCTATATTTAGTGTTTCCCTCTTTTAAACATGCTAAACAGAAACGATGTTATGCATGTGGGGGTGAAAAACAGCGTTGAAGAGAACAATTTCTTTCATATAGATTTTGCATATATGTGAACACAACATATGGCTCATGACGCATAGATTGTTAATAGTTTAAAGCCATGATCCTCTATGTTTGATCACACATATATAGATGAATCACCTGTTTTGTACAGTGTACTGTCCTGTCTTCAGATTCATTATTTGTGTGTCATTGACCATAAAGGCATTTTTGTCTGTCATGCTTTACATTAAAAGGTGTTCAATATTGAAATGTATGTGCATGATTACCCAGATTCAAGTTGAATTTGTTTGATGTGTAAATGATATGCCACTGTCCTAAACAGCCAACCAGGAAGTACAATGGCATGTTAACTACAACATCAATGTGGCTATAGCATAAGTCGATTTATTAAAGTTAGATTGGCACCTCTGTCTATAATACCTTTTTTTCAGACATTTGAGATTTAAATTTTGTGTACATATATTTGAATAATTCAAATAAATTACAACTTTGGTACAATAATAACACTTTTGTCTTTCATTAAATGCAGATTGCCAGGAATAGTCAACTTTAGAGCAGTTGTTCCAGATGAAGCTGATCAAATAAAGGTTGGTTTCCTTTTGAAGCAGAGAACAAATGATTTTTATCTCTGCTGACCAAGATTCACAGAGCTTGTACGATCACTCATGTCCATCCATCCATCCGTAAACATTTCCTTGTCAGCTTGATAGAGTCTACAATTTTCAAGTCAGGGCCTTGAAAATTTTGGACGTATTGTGTGGATAAAAATCTAGGTTCCTTTTGGCATTGAGGGTGCCACCGGTTGGATTACATACTTCAGAGGTCAAAAAGTAAACAGATTGAAAGTGCTCTGGTGTGTTTAATTTTCAATGGATCCTTGTGAAATTTGGTGGAAATATGTTGGAGGCAATTATGTATAATCTGAATAGTACTAGTGGTGCCACCTGTAGGTGAATGGGAAATATGACATCTTTTATTTGGTAAAATTTGTGAAATTCACTATCTTGGGGATTTATAAGGTTACTTTCACCAAATATACAACAAATATGAATCATGTGGAAGTTGATTGTTACATACTATGGATGACATTGACCTACTTTTTCAAGGTCACAGAGGGAATACATTTCAGGAAATGATATTCTTGTGATGGTCATTACGACATAAATTGTGGTGACATGGAGTCATGGTAGCGCCACTGGTGGTAAAAATTATTGGAACTAGCATCATAGGTATCAAAAACATATTAAGTTCATTATTGTGATAATAAGTGGAGACAGAACTATAAAATTTACAGCAAATATGCATTACACCAATGGTCACATTTTGTGAGTCATGGTGGTGCCACTGGTGGGAGTAATGGGAACTACTATTATAGATATCAAAAATACATTAAAGTTCATTAATTTTTTAATAATAAATTGATATGGAAGTACCAAATATACACAAATTCTGTATTAGGTCAATAGTCAAATTTGCAAAATTATGAGTGAGACTGACCTAATTTTCAAGGTCATTACACACTGGAGAAAAGAACACTAAATTCAACATCTTGAGAAAGAATTAGGCTATAAACTTTACCAAATATGCTGTAAACAGGGTTCGCACAGGTCCTTGAAGTGCTTGAAAGTACTTGAATTTGCTACATTCATTTTCAAGGCCTTGAAAACCTTGAAAATCCAGAATTTTGGACAAAGGTCCTGGAAAAGTCCTTGAATTTTATTTTTAAGCATCACCCAATGAGGCAAGTTGCCAAGAAATATGAATATTTTCCACAAAATTTAGCATTTATGAACTTGAATCACATTAAGCTGAACACATTCAGCTGTCATTTTCCTTTGAAGTGGCTGGCAAATTCCATTTGTCAAAATGTAACACCTTTTAATCCATGTAGGTTTGACAGTTCTTATCAAATCAGGCCTAACCAATCATGTGATCCTTATTTACATGTGCAGCATACTTTCAGGGACACATACACTGTATCAAACATACAGGTAACAAAGTACATCACCTTCCTAGAAAAGAAACTGGGGCATTCTTGTGAAAAATGTGCATGGGGATAGGTGCATCTTCAGGTCAAATTTTACCCATTGTAGTTGCAGCAGTTTTATAGACTAGATAGAGTCAATTTCAGGAATACAACCCATACTGGCTGTAGGCCTACATAAGTCACAGTAAACTCATAAAATAATACATATTGAATTTATCTTTAAAAAGGACTTTCGGTAATATGATCCACATATAGTCTTCTTTGTAAGTTTGTGGAAAGTCTACTGCCTATTTCAGAAATTGAGTCTGATTCATACATGGTTGGAATAAATAATAAATGTGGCTTAAGATGCATTGGTTTTATTAGTAGAGGGTTGAAAAGTGATGATTTAAACAATTTGTTGGTTATGTTCTATTGCAGGATCTGGTCCTTGAAAACTTGATTTAAGCGCTTGAAAAAGTCCTTGAAAGTCCTTTTCGCGAATCTGTATGAACCCTGTGTAAATGTATACATGTAGTACATATGAAACTTTCATCTTGCATGATGTGGATGGACTGAGCATACTTTCACAAGGTTACAGAGGACATGCATTTCATGAAATGATTATTTTTTTCTTTTGTTGTGGTGGTCATTACATCTCAAATTGATTTTATACATCCATGTACCATTACTGGAACATTATACAGACAACAGTTTATGACAAAAGGAGTCATGGTGGGTGGCACCACCGGTTGTAATGATTGGAACTAACGTCATAGGTATCAAAACACATTGGATGCATTATTTTGCTAATAACTTGAAATGGAACTGCAAAATTTACACCAAATGTGCTTTAGACCAATGGTCAATTTTTAGCTGACCAAAGGTTGCAGAGCTTATGCAACCGCTCATGTCTGTCGGTCCATAAACTTTTGCTCATTAGTGCCATACCATCCACAGTTTTCAAGTTAGCCCAATATAACTTTCAGGACTAATAGGATGCATGAAAATCTAGGCCCGTTTTAATATTGGTGGCGCCACCTACATTATATAATATAGGGGTCAAAATGTGAAAATCTTGTGAACATTCTAGCATCTTAAATTTTTTGGTGGATTTTCACCAAATTTGATGGAATTATGTGGGAGTTCAAAGTTGAAGTTGCTAATGATGCTAATGGCGCCACCTGTAACTTGACAGAAATTATGAGCCAAAATGTGTTTCAAGATGTCAAATTCCATATTTGGAAAAATAATGGGAGTAGACTTGCCAAATTTATAGGATATTTAGACCATGGCCAAAGGTAGAATGTTATGTAATATCATTGACCTTGACTTATTTTTTGTGAGCTCACCATGCCTGTGAAGTTGAGAAAGGTGATTTTGTTATGGCAGGGTGTAGCTTGGACGTCAATGGCAAAGAGAATTGAGGCTCCAGATTGAAATTGCACTTGATTACATAGTACATAAAACTGTACTTGATGTTCTACTTTTGGGTCACAGTGACTTAGTAATTATGGAGTTTGGCGCTTGTCCAAGTTTATTATTTTTTGTCAATAACTTGAAAAGCTATTAACTGATTTGAATATACAGACTTTACATGGAAAGCTGGATGTAGGGCACATATTTTGAACATAACAGTTATTTAATCTGGGTTTAACATCAACATCAAATGGCCATTTGAATATAGGGGTCATCTCATGAATGCTCTGCACCCTACAATTGTTTTGATAATCCCATATAATGTTTTGGAGTTATATAGTGTGAAAATCTTTGTGGATATCAATGTTGATGGCGCCACCTAAAGTATTATGTAATATACAGGTCAAAATGTGAAAATCTTGTGACCACAATACTAGCCACAGTTTTCAAATTAGCCCAATATCACTTTCAGGACTTCTAAAATGTATAAAAATCTAGATTTGCTTCGATATTGATGACGCCACCTACTATATAAATGCAATATAGGGGTCGAAGTATGAAAATCTTGTGAACACTCTAGCACCATTAATTTTTTTTGGCAGATCTACATCAAATTCGGTGGGATTGTAGGGGAGGTCAAAGTCTAAGTTGCTAATGATACTAGTGGCGCCACCTGTAATTTGACAGAAATTACCAGCCAAAACGTGTTTTAAGATATAAAATTCCATTTCTTGAAAAGTAATTGTAATAGACTTGCCAAATGTAAAGGACAATGTCCAAAGCAAGAATTTTATACAATATCAGTGACCTTGATTTATTTTCGTGAGGTCACCATGCCTGTAAAGTTGAAAGAGTTGATTTTGTAATGGCAGGGTGTAGCTTGGACATCAATGGCAATGTCAGCACAGCAGCAGGCCCATGGGTCTCTTGTATTACATAATCTAGGTGACCTTGATCTTCTGTCCCAAGGTCACTGAGGACATAAAGTTAAGGACTCCCTCATTGTTGTCTTGGCACATGCAATAATATCTACAATGTATCACAGGAATTGCACATGTAAGCCATAATTACATGTGGAGCGAAGTGCCATCTAGTGGTAATTTTGTTCACTAAATATACATAAGCGTTACATGTATCTGTTCAGAAGCCACTTGAGGACTCGCAACTTTGCAATGAAGATGCAGATGCAATACAGCCACAGTGCCAGCAGAGCACAAGGACCAGGGGTCTCTTGTTTTCATATGTTGTGTGACCCTTGGCCTATTTTTCAAGGTCATTAAGCACTATAGAAAAGAACTCTAAATGCAATATATTGGTAAAGAATAAGGTGAATGATACCAAATGTACCACCAATGTGTATCTTGTGGGTGTTTGATGTTGCATAATATGGATGAACTTGACTTACTGTGTAATCATTGATATTTCTGAGTATAAAATTTCACGAATTAGCCTCAAAAGAAATTTTTCGGAGTTTTGTTTCCCCAAGTTGCCACGACAAAGAAGTATTAATCGTATGAGACCTCCAATAGTGTTTTTGAGGTGAGTTGTCTGGGGAGCTCAGCTGCATATTTAAAGTTAGCATGGGTGCTGGCCTTATATTCCATGGCCCGAGGATTCCTGTTATTATATACATTAACAGGCACCACTACCTTGGACTTGCTTTCAACTGTTGTATACCTCAAATAAGCCGAGATCTACAATAGATATCCCCAAGGAATAGGAATCCATACACTAGATTGAATGTGTTGCTTTTGTAGGATATCTTATTAGAATGGAGTGACGATTTTAGTTTGGATCTTATCTTGACAACTGGAGGCACAGGGTTTTCTCCCAGAGATGTGACACCTGAAGCCACAAGGGCAGTGTTGGAAAAAGAGGCACCAGGGTTAATGGTCGCAATGATGAAAGGTTCACTGGATATCACACCAATGGCCATGTTGTCCAGGCAAGTGAAGATGCAGAATACACAGAAAACTAGAAAAAATGCATGGATATCATGTATATTCAGACCTATATAATCTTCCACATGTTCCTTGTAGGACAGAGACACAAGTATGTTATTGAAAAAAAACAAACAGACAAAAACAAGAAACAAAAACAAAAGGAAAAGAAAAAAAAACTTCTTATTGTACAGTGGTACCTGCTCTAAAGACCACCTCTGGTAAAAGACCACACTAGATTTTAAGACCGCCCTTTCAAGACACTGGCCTTTAATATCCTTGTTAGCTTACCTGCAGTGAAAGACCACCTGTCATATGTGACCACTTTTGTCTGGCATTATGGGTGGGCTTAAATAGCAGGTACCACTGTATATGGTCAAAAAAAATTAACAACACATATAAAAGTGTCACTGATATCATACAGATGCAAAGCTTAAAAATATAAATTATACTATTGTCCCAGACCAGTGGTTCTCAGACTTTATAGTTTAGTCTGGACAAGTCAAAATTAGTATATTGTCAATGGTTCAGTTACAATTTTATTAAATGAGACTGTTCTATTTTGTTTCACAAGATGGAGACTGCAGATTTATAACACCACGACAGCAGTTTATTAGTGTATGGGCCCTGACTTCTCCCTTATGTTTTTTGTTTAATAATATGAATGTACCAACATCAGAAGTATTGGTGCTGCCTTGGGGGAATGTGGAAAATACCCTCTTTTTGTGAAATATCATCTACGATGCATCAGTTATTGGTGCAAGATTCTTCAAATGGACTCCCATAGATACCCAAAACAATGCTATAATATGTTGTTTGAGTTGGATATAGCTGGAAGGTGTAACTGGGCTACACATGTCAAGTCTTTATTATTCAAATTTGGTTTTGGCACAGTCTGGATATCACAAGAAGTCGGAAATGTTGCATGGTTTAAAGAAGTTTTCTGTAAAAGATTGAAGGACTGTGCCATGCAAATTTGGCATGATTCAGTCACAGAAAATCAAAAGTTGAATACTTATTGCCTTTTCAAATCTTTGTTAGAACCAGAAGAGTATCTTAACTGTGTAAATGTTATCACTTTTCGAAATGCTATTACTCGCTTTAGATGCTCAAGTCATGGTCTGCACATTGAGAAAGGAAGATATACTGGTACAGTGAGGGAAGAGAGAATTTGTTTATTATGTAATACTAATAAACAAGATTAAGTGTGTTGAAAATGAATTTCATTTCTTTATGGTTTGTCCATTTTACTCAGACTTACGTGAGAAGTACTTGAATAAGAACTATTATTTATATCCTTCTTCTGAGAAAATGATTAATCTATTAAAAAGTGACAAACCAGAAATATTATGTTCATTAGGAAATTATTTGTATCAAGCTTTTAAGAAGAGAGAGTTTCTTTTGTTAAATATGTAAAAATATAAACCTGGTGTCTTTTTCCATTATTTCAAAATACTATTTTAATGTACATATTCTGTATTGACAGGCCGGAGGCCTTTTATTACGAAATAAATGATCTATTCTATAAAAACATCAGAAGTGTTTTTATTTTTTTTGCATATACATGTAAGTATATATTACCATGGTTCTTCAATAGATTTTGATCAGGATTTCAGGGGGACAAGTCGAAATTTAAAATCACTTGTCCTGTTTACAAGTAGAACTGTAAATTTTCTTCCAGTCCTGACAGTATGAATGAATCGAATTTCAAAGTAAACTTTTGATAGATAAGATTTTTGTTCCATTATTTTGTACAAATATTTGTCAAGGTGGAACAGTCCTGATTAAAAAAAATGTGATCTAATTTTAAGTAATAGCAATGAAAGTAGCACATATAGTGTAATGTCCAGTCATATGTTTCTTTATGTGTCTGTATTTGTAAATTTTCATGGTTGAGCTCTTAATGTCACGAATAATGGCTTAAAGAAATGATTGCAATTCTTTTTCTAGGCCCACGTGTGGAATACGAAAGAAGACTCTCATAATCAATCTTCCAGGCAGTCGAAAGGGAGCACAGGTGAGGATGCTTGCTGTTACTGGCATAAATGTAAACTTAGCCATCACTTCAAAACATTATACTGATGAAAACTTACAAATTTATGCCACATTAAAGAAATATTGCAATAACAAATCTTGTAAAATTTAAGGCCCTGCTAAATTTTACATGCACAGGTAATGGAAAACAGGGAAAAAATGTGTGTGTATTGTTGGATAACATATACTGGCTTTGCCTCTGTGAACCTGATCCATTGCAAAACCCTTGGCACACAAAGTGCCAGACAGTGTCTCTGGTCCCTGTGTCATCCAGGCACCTTTGTTACTGTTCACCCTAATGATGCTATGCATGATACCCCAAAGATACTCAGCACAGCTTCACCAAATTTTAATCAGAAATGAACCTCCTAGTTGAATAGATACCTATATTTAAAAAAAACCCCAAGTTATGTGTGATACTTTTAAAATTTTTGATAAGTATATAAGTGCATTTATTTGCAGGTCAGCTGCATGGCTCCCTAGGGGATGATATTATCTTAATATCCGTAGAATGGCTTGGCAGTTTCCTCAGTTTTTCTTTTTTTTTTTTCTTTTTTTGGTCATCATACGTGTTATTCAGTAAAAAATAAGTCAGTTGGTCAAGTATATGGGTCACAGTGATATGAAACCTTTCTCACACATATATCAGCTCTTAAATTTCAAAGTAGTGAAACAAGGTTATTAGGTCAAGTACATGACTTTTGTACATGTACATGTACATGTACATGTACATGTACATGTACATGTACATGTACATGTATCGTGGCAATGGTATTAATATGCAAGAACCTTAAAGTTTAGCGCAGCTTGGCTCAGCTCAGCTTTAATTTGTTCTCATCATCTAAGCTCAGTTGAAGCTGAAGCCAAAAGTTTGTGACTTATTCTTGGAGTGACTATGCCTTATGTGATCACAGGCTTGTAAGACAGCCCACTTTTTGATAATAAAAATTAAAAGGCTTTTACTCAGAAACTACTATCAAATTACACAAAACAATTCTGGGTACGACACTGGAACTTATTTGTGTAATAGGTGACACTGTACATGGGAAAAAAAATATATGTATGTGTATATATATATATATATATATATATATATATATATATATATATATATATATATATATATATATATATATATATATATATATATATATATATATGTATGTATGTATATATATACATATATATATATGTATACACATATACATACACACACATACATGTGTATTTATGCCTTTTTGTGTGTGTTTTTGTATTTTTAACTTCTGCAAAACAATGAGTTGATTGCCAAATTAAAGAGAAAATCCATTACAAGCATGAAATTAATATGAAGAAAAAATTGTTTCTGGCTGAGGGTCATTTATGAAATGTATATACAGTGGTCTCACTCTTATAAGGCCCCCCTCAACAGAGACCACCCAAAGGGTACTTTTCCAAGTATATTTTACTCCTCAAGAAAGGCCACCTCTCTTATAAGGCCATATTTCTGGTGCATTTGGGGTGTTCTTTATAAGAGGGGGGCCACTGTAATTGTTCAATTCATTTAAATTATGATGCACAGAAAAAGGGAACTAATTTGCGTCATGTCATTTGGTGATCATGTTCAGAAGTCCTTACAAATTTGTGGACAAGAGTATCTGTAAAATATGAAAATTTTGGCATAATATTTAATACAATTGTTTTTTCTTTACTGGTTTGTGAAGGAGTGTTTTGAGTTTGTGCTGCCAGCTTTGACTCACGCAGTAGAACTAATCCACGACAAGAAGAAGCAGATCAAGCAAACACACTTTATTGTTCAGGAAGAGGGCCACGGTCATGGGCATCATCGTCATCACCATGGTGAACACCATCACCACAAGGTCTGTATCTGGACGTTTATCATTAATAGGGGTAAATTGTTGAATACGTAAATCTTAATTCTGTGATATTTGTGCAGTGGATAGTGCTTTTAATGCCAGAAGTGAAAAGCACATTGATGATTACTCCTGAAAATAGGCTAGTTATGATTTTTTTTAGCAGAATCACATTGCAAAAAGAACATAGTTGATCACTGACAAAATATATTTTTTTTTGTTTTGTTTTCATATTGATGCATACATGATGCTTGCAGGTAAAAAATATCAAAATTGAAAAGCAGATCAGGGTGCACTTTTCCTTTCAGTGCTGATATAAGGTTGTTTTGGTTGGAAGTCCTTTAGAATACAACAGGTTGAGGTCAACTGGGCAGTCATACCCTTTTATGGGAACTTTTTTTTTTTTTTAATCAAAAAATGAAAAGTGGACACAGATTTTTGGTCTCACCAGGCTCAGCAGACAGTGGCATCCCATACACGGACATCCCAGCCTCCCAATGTCAGGAAAACAACACATCAGAGCGTGGCAAATTCTGAGGATGCGCCACTACTTTTAGAAGTCATGTCCATGATGGAGAACCGTGCCATGGATACTTCCAAACAGCTGGTGTCAACTGATGGGGGTAGACAAGGGAGCATGTCTGTGTCACAAAACACAAATACTGAGAACAAACGTGCCGGAAGAAGATTAAGTATGACTCAAAGTCAGCCAGTTGGTGGTGATACTGTAGTAATGCAGGAGGATACTTCTGTCGATAACACAGATGTACTGTCCAGAGATGAGAGCACTTCACCAGATTTGCAAAGTGACAGTGGTCAAAAACATGGCCATGTTAGCAATTCAGAGGTTGTTGATGTGAGAGACCAGAGTATGCATATATATGACTTTGATGAACCGAGAGAAGAACCTGATGGAGACTATGAAGTAGCTCCACCAAAAAGAAGGAGAACTAAAAGAAATAGAAACGATAGAGAAGACCTTGTTTTGCAACCCAAAATGCACAAGAAGAGTGGAGGAGAAGGGGAGGTTGTGTTTGTAAATACTGGAAAAGATCTGAAAGAGTTCCTCTTTTGTCATCCTTTACTAAAGGGCATTTACTTGAACAGAGGAAAGCGCGACGTAAAGCGCGGACTGGTGGTGCTAAAACGACAAGAAAATGCCATTGACAAAGGAAGTTGGCAGAGAGGATCACATGTTCATGAGAGAAATAGATTTGATGACTTTTTCTTGCCAAGTGAAGAAGGTAAGAAGCGCGTGCAGTTAATACATAATAGGAAGATACGAGATGAGTATGCTGTCAACTGGTACCTTTGGTGTCCTGGCCATGGCAACTGTTATCGCAAGTGTGGAGGCTATGGAAAATGTGTTGATGGTGGGTACTGGTTTGTTTTCTTTTCCTTACGTGCATCTAACTTACTATGTCTGTGCCATTTTCTGCTAAAAGTGATACAGATGCTCAATGAAACTATCATCTTCTTGAACATTTGTTTAATATTTTACCCTCAGCACATCAAGTGCTGGAGGGTATTGTCATCCCATGCGTTGTCCGTCCATCCGTCCGTCCATCTTGTCGACATTACCGCGATGTCTCAAAAAAGTATTCACCATAGTTGTACCAATTTTTTTTTGACAGAAGAACCTCATGATGGACCAGATTCCTATCGAAAACTAGCTTCCTCTGATTATTTTAAAACTTTTTATGAAACTTTTATTGCACATGTATTTATTTTTGGGCCGTCTGAGTGGCATCAACCCTGACAATGTTACCGCGATATCTCAAAAAATATTGACCGCAGCTGTACCAAATTTTTTTTCAGAGATATATCTTGTGATGAACCATCTTCCTATTTAAAACCAGCTTCTTCTGATTATTTTTTACCTTTTTATGAAACTTTTAATGTATTTATTTGAAGGCCTTCTGAGTGGCGTGAACCCTGATGACTACACCATGATATCTCAAAAAAAATTGATCAGAGATGTACCAAATTTTTGTCAGAGATGAATCTTATGACAGACCAGGTTCCTTTTTAGAACCAGGTTCCTCTTTATATTGATAATTTTTTTTATAAAACTTTAAAGTATTTATCTTTAAGGTGGTCTGAGTGGTGCACAAGGGGACAACATTACCATAATATCTCAAAAAGGATCCAACGCAGCTTCACCATTTTTTTTTTCAGAAATGTAGATTATAGTGGATCACATTCCTATTGAAAACCAGCTTCCTCTTATTATTTGTAAACTTGTTATGAAACTTTTGAAGTATTTATTGGATGGCCATCTGAATGATGAACAGTGCAGTGGTCTCTGTCACCAGAACTTGCCCCAAGAACACATCCAAAAGTGCTTTTTCCTCCCATAGACAACAATATGGAAATTGTATGTAAAGCATTCGACTGCAAAGTCTCAAAAAAAAAAAAAAAATGCAGAATTGGGGAAAAAAAGGTTGTAGGCGCCTAGGGTAATCCATTTTCTGAATGCTATTTTGCTGTATTTATGAAGTTTGGCTGACAGCATGCCATAGCTATGTGTACATGTAGGTTGGTGACTGACTTTGGTGTTTTTTGGGCACTCAGTGTTCCGAACATGTACCGAGAAATCTGTTCATTCCTTTTGCTCTATGCAGGGAAGATTTAAATTTAGAACATATTGGTCTATTTTGCATGAATGGAACTTTTGAGAAGTTTAAGAAGAATGTCATATTTAAATAGATTTTTTTTTTTGGGGGGGGGTTCTGAATCGACCTGTTACCACACAGTAAAAGCGGGCAGGAAAAGTGGGGCACTGTTTTTTTCCGAGTGACCTTTTTATCTGTGATATCATTCCACAATGGTTATATGATAGTTAATATTTTTTTTTACATCGGTCATTTTGACCGAGGTCTGCCACGATACCATTAGATAAGGTGGTGTACACTTCTTGGGGTGACAAGAGATTGTGTACATTGGTGTGTCCCATGCATGTATTTTCAATGCAAAATTAGTCACCTGTTGGTAACAGCACTTCTCATTCCCTTTAAAGAAAGCTGAACAAATGTCCAACTGATCCATAAAAAAAAGAATGAAATTGCAGATTTTGGCATAAGGCAATCTGTCAAAAAATCTTGAATAAACATATTCCAAGGATACAGCAACCCAACAAAGTTGCAGGCAATCCA
Organism: Hermodice carunculata; assembly: GCA_964020975.1. Lineage (NCBI taxonomy): Eukaryota > Metazoa > Annelida > Polychaeta > Eunicida > Amphinomidae > Hermodice > Hermodice carunculata. The sequence continues at coordinate 33,295,740 of OZ026615.1, read as the reverse complement.
ATGATTCTGCTTGCATTGCTTCCAAAATTTGGGAGACTCCAGACCTGCATCTTATAACCCCGACCACCACTGCATCTTTGTGGCATGGGTCAGGGGCCATATGATGCTGCTTCAGTTGAACTTTCTTTTAGATTGACAATATCTACATGGTGTAGATATTGTCAATCAAGGATGCTGTTTGGTGTGATATTCCAGTTGGTTTTTGGAATGAATGAACTTGACAACATCCTTTTAAGACCCAGTATGTATCATTAAGTGGATCAAACCAAGAGGGACCAACACCTGAAGAATGATCACATGTAGGTTGGACCAGGAGGGTTCAAAACCTAACAAGTTCTTATGCCAGTGAGTCTATTGAAGCAAGTATTTGCTGTCCTGTCGCTGCATCTCTCAAGATCTGTATATTGTAGCACACAGAGTCAGCCTTGAGCTATCTTCTTTCACTTACTTCATCTTCACATATCTTCATTTGTCAATCAGTTCATAAAAAAAATGCGCAATGATTTTTTCCACCAGTGCTTAATGACATCAATTTTTTTTTTTAAATGCCAGTGGTGCCTTTTTTAACCCAGATAACTTGTCAGTCAGGTGAATTTTCCTTCATTTTCCCATTTTCCATCTTTAATTCATGTTTATGACATTTTCTGTTCTAATTCCTAAAATCTTGGGGGGGGGGGGGGGGGGGGGCTGTGGGCCCTGTAGCAAATTCTACTGGTAATGAATTGAGGGCTATTTAAAGCTAGGGCTTTGATATTGTGTTATTATATTTACTACTTGAGCTTGGGCTTGGATATTGGACATGGTGATCATACTATGTATTAAAGGGCCAGGTTGAGACTGCAGATAGGTGACCTAGACCAAAATCCTGATGTTACAGGACTATGTAGTGAAACATATTGTTTACTTGCAAACTCAGGAACTTTTTGAGGTGAGACTTCAATATTGCACATGATGCTGGTCCTCTGTCAGGGCTAGGCTCACCTTGATCTCAATGCCAAGGTCAAATGCTCACTTGATAGTGCAAGAATTACTTGAGCTATGTATCTTGGAACTTTGATATTGGTATTAATGGTCCTTAAAGGACTAGATTGGGAGTGTAATCGGGTGACCTCATCTTTATTGTTAAAGCCATTGGGCAATTGTACTGATTTTCTTTTTATATGATAATAACTTGAACAGTTTTAGTTAGGATTTTGGTATTATGCAATTTATCAGGCTGTGCATATAAGGTCAGCTTAGCACATGTCTATCACAGTCCTCTTGTTTTTCACCAGGGGTTGATGGTAAAGAGTCTGTTTGTTAAAATCTGAGTATTTTATACCAGAAAGGCATTCACATGTGGGTGAGATTCTGTTCCAGATCAGTCCTGGTTGTTTTGTGAGGATTCACATTATTCAGTACTATCAGTGTCTTATCCTGTACATCAGTATCTAGCTTGAATTATTCTGGGAATTTCACATATTTTATAAGTGCTTTTACTCAAGTACAACATGTACAGTGGAGCAGCATGTCTAATTTTAAGTCTGTGGTTTATGCGTTGCTGGGCAAATCATGCTGCAATAATGAAGGTGTCTCCAGCATAACTTGTAAGGTTACATGTATGTAAAAACCACAGTATGGAATGTCTTCATGGCATTGAAAAACAGTTCCTGTGAGAGACCACAAATGTTTATTCCTTTGGGGTGATTTTTCATGTTTAATTGTGTTTTATACAAGATGATAAGCACTCACAATTGACATCGCATTGATTATACTGTGGGAAATAACCGTTTTGCTTTGTTTTTTCTCCAATTTCCATTTCAGGTTGTAAAGGTATGGCCCACAAGCAGGATCGACACAACTGTGCAATTCTGATCAACCTCAAACTGTTTCTCAGTGATCTGTCAAAATGGAGAGTACAGATCACAGGAAATCATGTTCCTGTAGATTCTCCAGTGATGTGGCAGCCACCAGCCGTTGAAAAACAGCGCATCGATGAAGATACACGTGACTTTATTGTGTCCCTTTCACAAAAAGCAAACTCATCACAAATTCAGGACTTACTAATCAGGAAATGTAAGCCAAAAGTAGGGAGTGGCAATATTACACCTTCCAGAAAGAGAATCTCTTGTCTTGTTTCCAGCATGAAGAAAAGACGGAAAGAGAAAAGGTATGATGTGGACAAAAATACAGGTGATGAATCTGATGAAAATAAAGTTGTGAAGGTGGAAGGGGCTGAGAGTAGCGGAGAATGTATGGGACTTCAACAAAAACTGCATGTGGGAAATCATGCACAGGGACACATTCAGGATGCAAGCCAGAGAAATGTAACACAACAGGCCACAGCTCTGGCAGACGATGCCGGGGGAGAGATACTCATCATGCAGAGTGAACCAGAACCTGTGGGACTAGTGACTTTGTATCAGATTGTTGACAATGGCGAGAATATTTTACATGTTCAGAGTGTAGAAACTGAGGACTCTGGGACTGCTCAACACCCTGGTATGGCAACACTTGGACATGCCTCTCAGGAGGGCAACATAACAAGTGTGCTTGAGCCAGCTGTAGGTGGCACCACTGTCAGTGCTGCTAGCATGGAGGTGGTAAATCAGGTGGTTGAGGTTGCACAGGGTGTGGACAGCCAGGGGGTGTCTAACCTTGGGGACATTGGAGCTCTGTTGCTGGCAGCATGCCAGCAGCAGCCCCCTGCATGCCAGTGATGGGTCATGCCTTCAAGGATCTCATTTTTGCTCAAATAATGTTTCATTTTTTTAGCTCAGCTGACTTGTCAGTCAGCTGAGCTTATAGGATGTACAGTCATCTGTCATCCATCCATCTGTCCATTCATCTACAGTTCACGTTTTTTACTTTATCTCCAAAACTGTTAACCAGATCCACTTCAAACTTGGTAGGGATGTATTTACAGTAGGTCTCTTCCAGTTGATTCAAATGGTCACACTGCAAAGATATGTGTATTTTTTAATGGATGTTTTGTTATTTTTTTAGCAAAATCTTTAAAAAATCTTCTGTGAAACTGCATGGTCAACTGTGATGGGAAAATAGCCATATATGCCTTGCATTGTGCTAAATGTTCAACTGCAACTGTTCTATGTTCTCCCTCACAATGAGATGCACAGGGTTGGGAGATTGTCATTATCTCCTATCAGACTTAAAACTACCAATTTTATTCATCTTTATAGCTAAATAAAAAATGTAATATAAATAATAAAAGAAGAAAGTGGGATTTGATATCTGAGCACAGATGTGAGGTATTATTGAATACCACCACCTTATCATGCAAACAAGGAAGTGAGTAAGTCATTAGAACTTCTAATGACAAAATGGAATATTTCCTGTACTTGGGAACATGAATATTCCACTATTATGTGTAACCAACACGTCCTGAATTACCTGTCTTTACGCACAGGTGAACCAATGAGCAAACACCTTGTTCACTTTGTAACGTCATGCCTATCCATACCCTCAATGTTGGGAACATCCTTTGTTTACGTCATAACTTACATGCAAGATGATTTTCATGTTATGTGGTCAATGTAGTATCAGGGGAAAACTGTTATTGTGCCTGACGAGTTTCATTCCAAATGAAACCAGCCGCACATAAAGCTCCTCCACAGTTCATACCCTTGCCCTGTTGGACTCATTTTGCTAGGCTAATAGAGGAGCTTAGGACCCAGATGGCAGCACTTGATGGTGTTCATCTGCATAAATTTCCCTTTTTGACAGGCCAAAACATCAAAGGATTTGTTGTTATGCAAGTGAATAAAACTAGGTAACTGATCACCCTGAAATGCTGCCCTGTGGGGTCTTATATGGCTCTATTGATTTGAAATTACACAAGGACTCTTCTGGAAACCCCTAGACCTTAATTGGTCTGACAGGTGGTGCTGCAATTTTTTTTCTACTTCTTTACAAATCTTGTTTTTTGATATTTTCAACTTCTTCCCCAAAACTGTCCATCAGATTTTGCTGAAACTTGGTGAAAATGTACTTTTTGGAAGGGTCAAACAGTGTTTTACACCAGGTGGTGATATTCTTTATCATGAATTATTAAATGTGGGTACTTGTTGCTCAATGCACTCATTCCTGTTGATTACTATGGAAGTCAATGGGGATTAAAATGGTAATTCACATTTCCAATCTCTTCAAAACTGTTAGCCAGAACCATCTTAAACTTGGTAGGGGTGCAACTTTGGTGAGTCACTACCAAATGATTACAAATAGTCTTGCTCCAGTGATTTTTTTTTTTTTTTTTTGGACAAAATCTTAAAGAATCTTCTCTGAAACCACCTTACTAATTTTTTTGAATTTGCACAGTGGCACTTCTTGGGAATCCTAGACCCTAATTTGTTCAGCCAGTGGTGCTGCAATGTTGTTTTTTTTCATGAACTTTCATATGTTTTAGATAATTTTAACCTTATCTCCCAAACCATGTCTTAGATTATGCTGAGAGCTAGCAGAAATGCACCCTTGTGGAAAGGTCCAAGGTGTTCACTGTGTGGCAATACTATTGACCCCGTAATTTTTAATGAATTGTTTTCAATTCGGGCACTTATCGTTGTTGCATACATTCTTATTGATTACTATGCAAGTCAGCAGGGATTGCAGTGGTAATTCACATTTTCAACTTGTCCCAAACCATCAGCCAGATGCACTTCAAACTTGGAGAGGATGTACCTTTTATAGGTAATCCCTACCAAGTTTGTGCAAATGGTCGTGCTCCATTGATATTTGGATTTTCTATTTGTTTGTTCTTTTTTGGCAGAATCTTTCCTTGAAAGCTTTGAGCTGCATAGGGACACTTCTGGGTATGAGAGCAAGACTTGCACAGTACAGGCATATGGATGACCTTGATCTAATTCCCAGGGGCACAGGGGGACTTGAGAAATTTTACTGTTCGCCTGACAACTTGAGAATTATTTGAGCTGGGGCTTTGGTACTGTTGGTCCTCTGTGGGGACCAGATTTACACAGTACACAATTGACCTTGACTTCATTCCAAAGATTACAATGTCATTTTCATAAATTTTACTGTTCACTTCATAACTTGTAAGTATTTGAATTTGGACTTTGACTTTTGAAGAAGTTCTTTAATATTTAATTTGTGCTTGATGGTCTTCAAAAAAAGTGACTTTGACCTAATTCCAAAGGTTACAGGGCTACTGCATTTGGTGCATGCAGAGTCAGCTGAACACAGGACTGTCACAGTCCTCTTGTGTTTTTATAATGTCATTCAAATAAGCATTCTTTCTTAAACAACCAATTTAGCATGTACATGTATGTATAACAGATCCATGGATACCATATTTGCAGTCTCCAAGTTCAGAAGACAAGCAGGTATATATTAAACCTGGAAGTTTAAGATGCTATCATAGTATTGTCACAGTAGATCCTTAAAAAGTGCTCTGTTTCATCATGTGTGTTGATAATATGACCATGCAGGTGGGCTTCAGTGTTGTGAGATGTACCTGTTATATACATTAATAACAATGACTGTGAATAAGTACATAATGTCCTCAATGCCAGTTGAAATGATATTCTTACATGAAAATAGAAGAGAGTAAATGCTGGTGCTGTCCTGTGGATGTATGTGTAGTCAAAACTTGTTGATATTTACATGAAATGTCATAGAACAATGCACTGGCTCATTTTCTTTCGAATTTAGATATACACGTAATACAGAAATTCATTTTTATGAATATGTCTAAAACTTATTCCTTGATTAATTTAATTTACCTTTTCTTCATACATGCTCATTTAAGAATAGATCTGGGACTTTAATTGTGCATTTCTGTAACTTTTTATTCTTTCTTTCTTTTTTTTTTTTTTTTGTTGGGGGGAGAGATACTTTTGAGTGACCATTTGTTTGTACCATTTACCAATTTCAATGGGGAGTTGTCTTCATGTTATAATGATAACTCACACAAGCAGACACTCTGGCCTAATAACTTAATATGACATTAACAATTTGCAGGCCATGAAGTACAAGCAGCTATTAATTTTAAAATTCATGGCGAGGGCACAGCTCTTTCAGTGCCAGCTGTGACTGATGTTGACCCACATAGAACAAACTGCTTTCAATTGCAATGAGGGCACTGGATTCATGTCCCTTGTCATTTTTTTTTACTTTTGATTCAAGTACCAGTATGCCTTTCATTACGTAGAATATAATAGTCCAGGTCAACAGTTTTCCTTGGCTTGCATTAGATGCATTTTTCCCAAAGTGTGTCAAGGAAAGCTGTTGACTCAGTCCAGAATGTGTCACTGAAAGAGTTAACTCATTCCATACCAGTCCCTGATTTATCCGTATATTTACCTAGCTTTAAGGCGACAATTGCATATTTTAATTCTTCATGAAAAGAGCTGTCCTTCAAGTACCACATGCCTATAGTCTTAAGTCAGTGGTTCTGGCACTGTCTGGCAAGTCATGCTGCAGCTGCCACAAGGGCAGCTGCAGCATGACTTGCCAGGCAGTGCTAGAACCACTGACCAAGGCCTGTCAGCATAGTATGGAATGAGTTAATGTGCATTTTTGAGCACCCTGTAAATGCCTGTGTCACATCATATTACACCGTTCATGTACACGAATAATAAACATTTCTATACAAGACTGGATAAAACACACTGGGAAAAATTTTGGAAACACATACAAGGCAGAGATGTTTGCAATACTTTGGAGCAGTGTCTATTTTTTAGTGTTCTGTGTATACAGTGTGCATATGCATATGCATTTGTCGTTTTTTTCTTTTTAATAATTTAAAAATCTGAAGCGGAGAAATTGTGTTTAGTTTCTGACTGTTTCTTAAAATTATTTGTTTTATTGGAAAGCAAATGTGCATGCAGGTCTGTGTTTAACTTGTTTTGTTTTATGGATGCCTTTGAGGTTTAACATTCTTGTGGCTTAAAACCAAAATAAGTAATCATTACATGTCAAGAAGTTATGGTGCCATCTCTTAGCATTTACACTAAATCCTTCATAATCCTTTTGTGAAAAACCCGTCAAAGCCAGTGGCATGAAACTAAAAACTAGAAAATGCCCGACCGATTTTGATTCAAAAAAAGAATCTCATCGCAGGCTGTTAGGAAATACTGTACGCTGCTTATATAGCAGGGGGTAACATTGCTGACTGATGTTAGGTCAATGTCATAAAAGGGTCACAAAGATAGGTATGACAAAACTACCAGGCCAACCGTCCAAACAGACATGTTGCCGTGATGTATAGAAATCTCTGGCACTTCACATGAATTAGTAACCACTCTGGGTTACTAAGGGGGGGGGGGGGAGATACATGTAGTGCCAAGGAAGCTATCCTCCAGAAGACAATGTTGATGGAGGGAAGGCCCCAACATATTGCCAAGTGAAGAATAGAGTCTAGTATGACAAAACTGTTTAAAAAAAAAATTGAGGGAGTTTACAGAGGGCTGATGTAAAGTTATTACAATGTAGATAAGCATGGCACACAACTTCTTTTCTTCACAATCCTACTCTGGTGACTGATAGAAATAGTGACAAAATTTTGTCACAAAAAGATGCAAGTGTTAATGATATTTAATTATTGCATCAAATGCTTACAGTTTATGTACAATATATCATAATTTTGTGCTACAACTTTGGAAAGATGTAAAACAGTGAATCATTATCATTATGTTTGAAGTCATATGTGGATATTAAAAGATAATGTACACATAAAGATATTTATATTAGGAATCAGACATAAAGTGGATATAACAGCATACATATAATTAGTGGTATTACAAGGTTAACGTGGAATCTTTTTCTTTCCATCCATTTGTGCTGTTCCTTGCTGTAAAACAATGAAAACAGCACACATGATATTCCTCCTGGGTACTAACAAAGTTACAAAGTCTTGTGTGTGGATTTAGTGTGAATTTGATAAATTTATAAAAGTAAAAGCTGACAATAGACCTGTTCATACCGAGTTGTACCAAACTTTTCCAGACCATAATTAATTATGCATTCCATTGTTGGCTTGATTATCCAATCAGCAAGTAGCCGAGTCGGGCCCAGTCCGTCATATGTTTAGAACGAATGCCGCCACGGCTAATGCTAGTGATTGCAGCATGGATTGTGTTGAACAGTGCAAATCTTTTACCTAAAATGTCACATCAGTGGTGAAACGTGCATTTATAGTTTGCTGACAGTTTGATTTCTCATTAAATCCAAGCACATCCTGTGTTTTACTTTCTTATGCTTCCACGTGTAATCCAGCCAGCGTGGTCGAGCACAAATGTAAACAAAGCAGCTGGGTGCGCTTCCCGAAGTGAACCGAATAAACCTGAGTCCCATGAACTGGTCTATTTCTTAGTTGGCCTGCGTGCAGTGGTACACTGTGTTTGGGCTCATGAGGTGTCTCCTGACCACGCATGAGAATTGTCAGTTGATTTTCTTGGGGGTTTTTTGGTGTAAGTATACATGTACTAGTACTTGTACCTTTCTTTGTTAGACACTTAAATTTCAGTGTTTCCTGGCTCATTTCACAGTTTCTCACAAAAACTCATCGCTTTCCTTGCTCCAGACTCAGACATGTTTTTTCGGTTGAATATAAGTTACAGTGATAATCCATTGATCAGAACTTCCTTGTGCATCTGATATTAATGGGTGTCAGCCTCATTGCAGGAATGGATGGAGGCACTTCATGGGGCTAAGACAGGTGCTTCATGGGGCTGGGACAGGTGCTCGGATGTGGGTGAGACCATTGCCTGCCTTCATTGGCATATTGTGTTTGAGCGCATGAGGTGTCTGTACACTCTCAGTCAGGCATATTTTATTTTACTTATTTTTACCTCTGTAATTTGTACTTATGGGTGATGAGATCATACATCTAGACATCATTTATATATGATAATTTAAGCATCATACTTAGCATATTATTTTAGACATGGACTGTTGTTGTGAAATAAAGTCTTTTATTTTGCTTTACTTTGAAAAATAAATATTGATAATATTTGGAGGCAGTGCTACTTGAAAATTCATTTTACAGCAGTAGCCACCCTCACCCCTGCAAATATTATGGGTTACTTGTTAGCCAGGCTGTCACTCAAGATTTGAAGATTTGGAAGCTGTGTACCTGAAGTGATGATTTTACCAAGATTTCATGACCTCCAGGTGTTCACTTCAACTTCAATTAAAATAGTGATTTCAGGTGCCCGAAGTTAAGATTTGCTGCCCAAAAAGACATCCTGACACCTCTCTGGCTGACAGTATGTTATAAGAGCGTGGATGTTCATGAAATGAATATACATGTACATATATGTGTATTGTAAAAATACATGTTGCCTGCATGTAGATCTACAGTATGTGTAAAAGCTGCAAATAAAGTACTGTATTTGTTGTTATTGCAAGTAAGATTCAGTTGTTCAAAGTTCTTTGTCATGGCTGTATAAAGTGACAATTCATGCATGCATTTCACAAATTTTGTGCATGTACCTAGCTGTTGAAGTACACATGAGGAGGGAGAGACAGAGAAAATACGAGAACAAGACAAGTATGTATGATGAAGATAGCTGTTACACTATGTGGTAATTTAAGAATACTTGAATCCAGAGGGCACATCTGGTCAAAATGAATCAACTGACATGACCAAATAAATGTGAAAGGAGGTTTCAGATGATCCCTTTTCACCTGTGGTGCCCTCTAGTGAGTCTTGTTTTAGACATCCATTTTGGCACAAGGATAGCTTGCAAAACAAGTATAAAAAAAAAGGCGAGGAGACTGTGTGGATACATGAGCAAACTGTAGTTCCCAGCCTTGTCCTTTATTCTGAAAGCTTAAAGCAGTACATATATAAAAACAATTATGCAGTAGAAGTTAATGGAAGGTGTGTCTGCAGTACTCCCTTTTCATAACCTTGCAGTGTAGATTCTGATGAAAACCAGGAGATCTTTTGTACCTGTTAATTCCATTTCCTGTAATTCTTCAACATTTACCAGTATGTATTTTTAAGATACAAAAAAAGTGAAATTTTATGGCAGGTGATGACTTAACAGCACAGTCTCTGGAATAGGGCAATCTACTAATCACTATTATGAAGGTTGGACACCTATATTCATCTGAACTTTTTTTTTCAGTTTGCAGAAAATTCCTGGTATTTTATTCATCCAATAATTAATCAGTGCAGGTACATACGCACAACTGTTCTCATTCAAGTGGGATTTCACTGTACTGCTGGGATGCCCCAGTGGATGGCAGCCCTGTGCCTGTGGCGCAGGATGCTTCAGCATTTGTTAATATTTACATGGTCTCCTTTACCACATCCTAGGATGGCCAGACCGATCTTAAAATCTGTAGATCCAAAGATCTGCATGTAATGTTGGCCTTACTATATCAGTGGTGTCTAGTGTTACCTCACAGTATAAAAGAATTCCCAAAATGTAATGCCCTGTCCGTAAGGATGTCCCACTAGTAGCAAAACTGGTCCAGACTTGATCTGTTCCAACTGTTGCTGTCAGATAGTACCTGTCATATGTGGCCACATCTGGCAAAGAAAAAGTGACCGCATACACCAAGGGCCTTTCTCTGCAGGTAAATTAACCCTTTTCTGGTCAGAATAAGACTGAGTTAACAGCTTTACTTGGTGCATATTGGGCATAATGTGCCCAACTGCTACCCTGGAAAAGCTGTTGACCTGGGACATGTATTCCTGATAGGTTTTATCAACATTTCTCAGCAAATATGTTGTCTATTAACATGAAATTAAATCATAAAGTGTACAGTGTATGCTGATGTGAATTAACATCTGAGCCCTTTGGGTGATTTGAGTAGTAAAAGGTTTAACAATTGACTCTTCTGTCTGAAAAATTGTGGCCAGAAGGAGCAGATGACTGATGACTTTTCATGGCAATGGCTATGTACAGTGTACACCACTGTACAATATGGGATGATTTGAAAAATTACTATAATTACTTCCTGAAGACTGGTCAAGTACCAGTGTTGTCATGGACTGAGTATACATGTCCCAAAACAGAAATATTATCTGAAACAAAATAAAAGTAAACATGGAGTCTGAGGTGTGGAGCTTACATGGACAAACTTGAAGGAGAGATATGTATTGTTTGGTTAAAAAATGTTAATTCTGTAAGGTAAAAGTTGTTTTGTGCTATAATTTGACAAATTTTAATCCATTTTTAAAAAAAAAATCTTCATTGTACAACATTGAAAAGGTAATTAAAACATGACAGTAATGTCTATATATGGTGTTGATCTGTGGAGTATGCAACCTCTCGATTTGCAAAACTGTCAAACCCTTGAGACAACCATCACTGTTTCGATTAACTCTTTCGATGCCAACTGTGACTGAAGTCAAACTACTTGTGATGAACTGCTCTCAATTGTCATAAGGATGCTAGATTCAAATTCCTTTTGAAAAGACTTTTCATTCAGGTGCCAACATGCCTATAGTTCCAGATAATATGATGATCCGGGTGCTCAACTTTCCTTGGCATGCTTTGGGCACAAAGGTCACAGAGGAAAGCTGTTGACTCGGTACAAAAGTTAGCACTGAAAGAGACTTTATTCACGTAAAAATCTGTTTTAAACCTATCCTGGTCAGGACAAGACTGAGTCAACAGCTCTCCTGCCAAATAAAGCTGTTGATATGGGGTATGGTATTATATTTAGTATTACAATGTATATACAATTCTCAGCAAAAATATTCGTCATGGACAAGAATTTTGTAAAATGACGGAAGCAGATGACAATTTATATGTACAATTGTGGCTCTTTGGATGTGTTGTAGGTGTGATTTGGGTGGGGCAGGGTCAACCATAAATTTTCCATATATTCAGAGACAAATTTGAAGGAATGCCAACCCATGAGGGCAAACTGTTTTCTATTGTGGTTTACTTGGGTGTATTGGACACAGTAAATGAAGAATTACATATAGATAGCTGAAACTTGTATGGCAGCTCCATCATGACAAATACTAGTTTTTATAAGCATGTGTGAAACAGGCATACGATGCTGTACAGCAGTAAGCAATTAGTTCGGTTCAAACCAGAAGCAAGATCACCAGCCATCAACCGTACTTACCTAACATATCTACCCCATTTGACACAAGTCTGTTGCATTTCCCAACTTCCTCTCACATATTAGAATTTTTAAAAATCTTGCCTATTTTCAGTTACCCCTTTGTTAAGATATATTCACTTTATTATTCTTTGTTGAGTATGAAATTTCTCCCCCCGTCCCCCCATCTTCTTCAATGGGAGCCAAAATATTTCTTCTATATGTACATGTACTTCTTTTCTTTAGATGTTAGTAGGTATGTCCATAATGTATCACAGTGTTGCCAACCCTCCCGGATTCCTGGGGAGATTCCCGGGATTTTATGCTGAAAATACTTGAAAAAGTGTGGATTTTTGACAACTTTGAGTCACCTCCCGGAATTTCATCAATATTTCCCTTCTATATTTCATACTAATTTATCAACCTCCCGTACTTTTCCTTTTTATCTCCCAGATTTTAAGTTTGGCAGGTTGGCAACACTGGCATCATAACACAGATATTGTGTACAGAGGACAAGTTAACTTTTAAAATAGGTTATTTTTTATGTGCTGAGGGAGAGATTCCTTTTCAGGGCTCCCATCATTCAGACCACCATGGCCATCATCACCACAACAACCATCACCATGAGCACAGTGCCAGTAAGTTGATATGTCTGTATTCTACATATAAGTGGGAAGACGATGTTGTGCTTTGTGTCTTTTTACGTGTGCAGTCCTGTTGAAGTCTGCTTCATATGACCAACTGTCATTGCTTGTATTATTATATTCTTTCGGCTCTTGTTACAGCTAAGTCAGTGGCATCTGAGAAGATCAATTTAGGTGAAATAATTTGTCATTGAGCAACTTACACCTGTAATATGTGATTCATCAAATGACATTTGTTGAAACTTAGTCCAACATTTAAGTGCAAAATATCAGCACCAACACAATGAATTTTCAACTAGGGAAAGCAAATATTTGTGTTTTGATTTACCCTTTCTACCTTGAAATATTCATATAAAGTATAGTCATTGCCAGAATGATGTCTAGAAGATTCATTTGATGTGTTGCAGAAGTCAAACTTCTGTGTGGTTTTTATATTTGCAGGTGGAGTAGACCCCTCTAGAGTTGCTCGCAGATTTCGTGCTTCTCCTTTTCCAATTATCTCTGTGGATGAAGCTGTAGAGAAGGTGTTAGAACATGCAAAGGTTTTGCAGTATGAAACCTTGAACTTCACAGGTACGTGTGATGTATGGATAGCAATGATATTCCTTTGTCAAATGTTATTGCAGAGCTATGCTTTAACTGGTCCTGTAGAAGAAAGTAAATTTAAATTTTAATTCACCATAGTGCAAATAAACATGATTTAGTTCTAATATTTCAACTACAACGTACAGCTACATGTAACAAAGGTGTCTTTAACCCTTTCCTCCTTGAATGGAGGTTGAGTTTAAAACTGAATCAACAGTTTTTCTTTGCATGGATTCAGCACTTGGCGCACAACCCATGCCAAAGCAAGCTGCAAACCTGGGGTATCTTGCTTGCATGGGTCCCATCTACAATTTTTAAATTGCTATTCACTACTGTTTAACTGTATAAAAAATAAGAGCTGAGTGAACAAGGACCAACTCAGCTAAAATAATGTAGAAATCCGAATAGCCTGGAATCCACAAGGGAATGCAGTGGACTTAAAAGAAGTCAGAAAAGCATGAGCTGAGTGTCTAAAGTCCAACAGACTAAATGGCATAGGGCTCACTAGTAACTTGTTTCGGCGTTAGTGGGTGCGTTTCGGCGTTTCAGGGCGGTTCCCGGCGTTACACAGCGTTTGCCGTCGTGAGACGGCGTTTGCCGGCGTGAGACGGCATTTGCCGGCGTTACAAACGCCGACTAACGCTGGCAAATGCCAAAATCCAATTAAGCCGTTTGGGGCTCGGCATTTGCCGGCGTTAGTCGGCGCTGCCGGCGTTAGTTGGCGCTTGCCAGTGTTAGTCGGCGTTTGCCAGCATTTGACACCCTTTCAACGCTGTGAAACGCCGACTAATGCCGGCTACCGCTGGCAAACGCTGGCAAATGCTCAGTTGTCCTCTCAACAAGCAAACTCAATGGGATACATGTAAAATTTGAATTCAGTTGAACTGGGATTAGAAGGATCCATGGAAATTTGTGTCTTGTACTTATACTAATCATTAATATACTTTTATTTTTTATACTCATGGGCAATACAACATAATTATCTTTAATATTATGATGATGATTTGTCCATTGAGGTGTATGTGTATTGAATGACTTTGCTCATGATCACTGATATATATATATATATATATATTTTGGTCACCCCAATCTTGGTTGCAAAGTAAAGACAAACAACCCTGTTTTCAATTTTTATTTAAAGACAGAACAGCAATTTTTTATTGTTTGTACCGCACAAGTCAGCAATGCATAGCTTTAGCTATGCTGCCATAGATGTGAATCCCTGTGAATATAATACATGGAATTTATTATTAAATTCCATGTATTATATTGAAGTCAGTAATGTATAGCTTTGGGCTAGCATACCTGTCAAGTCTTCCCCCATAAGGTGGGAATCTCCCACTTTTTCACCCCAATTTTTTCATTTACGAGCAAAATTTTGCAAATTTGGCAGAATCTCCTACATAAAAATTTAGTATTTTTTATTATATTCTAAAATACAAATCTGCCCCATGGATTTTTAAAATTTACAAAAATCTTCCTATTTGAGGTGTGGAATGTTGACAGGTATGGGCTAGCATAGATTCCGCGTGAATATAATACATGGGATTTAATAATAAATTCCATTTATGTATTATAATCACAGGGATTCACATCTATGCTAGCACAAAGCTATGCATTGCTGACTTGTGCGGTACAAACAATAAAAAATTGCTGTGCTGTGTTTAAATAAAATTGAAAACAGGGTTGTTTGTTTGTCTTTGCTTTGCAACCAAGATTGGAGTGACCAAAATATATATATATATATCAGTGATCATGAGCAAAGTCATTCATACACATACACTTCAATGGATAAATCATCATCATAATATTAAAGATAATTATGTTGTATTGCCCATGAGTATAAAAAATAAAAGTACATTAATGATTAGTATAAGTACAAGACACAAATTTCCATAAATCCTTCTAATCCCAGTTCAACTGAATTCAAATTTTACATGTATCCCATTGAGTTTGCTTGTTGAGAGGACTACAGAGCGTTTGCCAGCAGTAGCCGGCGTTAGTCGGCGTTTCACAACGTTTGCCGGCGTTGAAAGGGTGTCAAACGCTGGCAAATGCCGACTAACGCTGGCAAACGCCGACTAACGCTGGCAAACACCGACTAACGCCGAGCCCCAAAAGTCTTAATTGGATTTTGGCGTTTGCCAGCGTTGGTTGGCGTTTGCCGGCGTTTGTAACGCCGGCAAACGCTGTGTAACGCCGGGAACGACCCTGAAACGCCGAAACGCACCCACTAAGGCCGAAACAAGTTACTAGTGGCTCCAACGATGACAAATAGGGAAAATCAAAGACTGTTAAGGCCTGAAAGGTCTCCTCCCTGGCCTGTGAGAAAGACCCCCTTCCCGGGTCGAAACATGTCGGGGAGAGGAGACCTACTCATCATCATCATCAATTCATTTTCATTAGACATAATATAGTATCTTAACAATCTTTGATTTTCACTATTTGTCATATTTGGAGCCCTACGCTGTTTAGTCTGTTCAACTTTAGACACTCAGCTCGTGCCTGTGTGAAAAATGTTGGAGAAGATAAAATTGGACCACCAGCTGGTTTTTGGCTCATTTTACCCATTCCTGGTCAGATTACGAATGAGTCATTAGTTTTCCTTGGCACAGGTATTACATGTACATACAAATCTCAGCAAAAATGTTTTGTAGTAACGAGAAATTTAAGTAAAAACTTAAAGCAGACTTAAAGCAGACTCAGTCTAGGGCTTACCCCTCTTCCTCAATTGTTTCAATTGTAACTGGTTAATATATTTCTTATAATTTTGCCAAATAAGAATATGTTTATACCAAAGCAGACAACAATTTACACCCCAGCACTTTTGGGTGATTTGAGTGGGAAAAGGTTAAAGGGGAAAGGAATAAATTCAAAATATGGTTTTATAGACAACATTTGTTGCTTTATATGTCACAAATGTTGACTACATATATGTACCTGCAATCAGTTACACTTTATCTGAAAATTTATTTAAATTTCAAAGGAATTTTGATTTAAATTGAAAAAATTAAGGATTTTAAAGACTGTGTCAGCATACAGAAATAGCATTACTTTGTACATTGTATCACATGCCGACTGATGCACAGTTCCATGTATATCCTCAGTGAAGAGTTTTACTTGCATCATGAAAATGCTGACCTGGCAACCCTGAAGACTGACTTCTTTCTGACCTAATGTTTTCACCAAATAAAAATAATGTGAAACCTGACAAACGGGAAAAGATCTTCCTCTTTTTCATCAAAACTGTTACTGCATGTTCTTACTGATATTGTGGGAAGTTGGAGGTTGGCAAGTCTGAAAGTCCAGTAAGCGATCTACCCCATCCCTGGCAGTCCAAATTATTTTTGGACCCATTTTGCTTTGTCTGTGGTTAGTGCCAAAATAGTTCAGACCCACACTATGTTTCTGATATTGTACAGCAAAATGCTTTTTGACAGCAAATTTGACAATCTATTTGATCGTTCAAAGGTTAACTAGTTATGTATAGTAGTAAAACACATTACTAGTTCTTATCTAGCAATTCTACGTCATGAAAATGGTATTACATGATGTTGTTGCAAAATTTATCATCATGTACAGTGGATCTCACTGTCAAGAATGCCTTGGGGGCTGAAAAAGATGGTCTTAATAGGATTGCTCTTTTTGGGGGACATAATTTAATTAAGGTTTATCAAAAATAAAACGTGGTCTTAATTAGAGATTCTGTTGTATCTGTAACCTTTTGTGAAAATGTACAATGGAATTCCAGGCCATGTGAGTACAGTTGGCCTGTACAAAAGGAAGGCAGCAATGCTTTATGTGGTATCTAATTTGTGGCCTTATGTCTCAACCAAATAAAGATATTTGTTTGTATCTATTTAATTTGATAAAATTTGATTCAATTCAATGGTTTCATTTCAGGCTCATGGCCTACATATGGTGCAAAGTTCATATTTGAAACAAATCACTGAGGCTACCATAACAAACATAGGAGAAAAACAAACAAACAAACATAAAAACCAACCCATATTAGGACTCCTGTTGCAGCAAGGGGTCCCACCTTGTTTGAATTATGCTCTGAAGACTGAACTGAGATCAAGTTTACAGAACATCAACATTAAACCAGTGTGGAAAATAAACTATGAGTAACATGGAATTATGGAGAATCCATATTTTCTAATGTTCCATTTGTGGGATGACATGGCATTCTCAAAATACTTGTACGTTGTTACAATGTTTAAAGATGTAGTTTAGTGACAGGATGACAACACTTCTTTAGAAATTGACCCTCCCTATGGCCATGCAAATTTACTCTGACCATCAAGTGGTGATTAAGGGTAAAAATTGAACAATCCTATGGGTTTAGGTGTTTTGTTTTTGTTCTCTCTTCTCTAACAGCCTTTGAAAAAATCATGTTAGATATACATAGTTGCCTAGGTCAACCCTTCAATGTAGTCATCAAAATTCTGTTGGGCTTAGTTGTGCACTTTCCCAGTAACATGAAAGCAATCCAGGGAGAAATATTATGAGAAGGACTAGGATCAGTCTTGGATACCGTTCGGTCGGTGACCGGCATGTCCACTCAGGGGAGATCCCTCACACCTTTCTTGGTTACTTCCCCATTTTGTTATACATGTATTTTGTTATGTATGCCTGAATAACAGCTGCCCTATGGCTAGGTGCTTGGGATATGTATGTATGCATCACTCTTAGTTTCTTCACCAGTTAGTTTTTTTTTTTAGTTTATTTCCTATGCCTAAGTGAAGGCTGTCCCTGTGAGCAGATACTGGGGGTATAGCTGCAAAGTGTAAGTTTTTATATTTCCTTGCTCGTGCCTGCTTAACATTCTCCTGGTGGGTTTACCAGAGGCTAGCTCTGAGCAAAGTTCTATTTCTTTCTTTTCTTGGGGGGGGGGGGAGGGATCAGCTGCTTCACAATCTATGGCACACCCTGTAGGAAAGGTAGGAAAGGCCCGGCTCTCTCTGCAACAGCCCACTGTTCCTGGTGGCAGTAAGAGTTGGGGGGGGGGGGTGCTTCATGTCATTGCGGAGATGTTTTTCTTTGTGGTGAGTGGTGTAGGTCAGGGTGAGTACACCTCTCATGCCTCCTGTCGCTTTGTGCCATTTGAATTGCTGCTTACAGCCTTTTTTTTTTATTTCAAGGGTAGAGTTCTTGTCCCCAAAGGTACTCCAAAAGTTTTTTGTCTATTTATCCTTTGTGTGGCTCATATTCTGCACATGCACACCTACCAGTAGTTTTATACAACTTTTGGTCCATGTGGACTTACAGCCCATGACTTCAAGTGGTAGCATCTTTATGCTAGGTTTCTATATGCCAGGCATGGCCCTCCCTAACTTGTTTGTTCTTCCATGTGTACAATTCCATAGTGCTACATGCAATAGATCATATATTTTTTCTATGCATAAATGACTCATGTAGGTATCTTATCTCTTAATGTCAGAGGTCTTAGAGATCCACAAAAAAGAGAAGAAATGTTCATGTGGTTGCATTAGAAAAAATGCTTGATTTTTTTACTTCAAGAGGTACATGGAACCTCAGACATAGAAGAGTGGTGATATGCAGAATGAAAATGACGTAATTTTATGGGAAATGTTGAAATTAGTAATAAGAAAAAAAAAACAATAACATTTTCAGGTCAGAAAAAAAACGGGACAGAAGAAAAAAAATTGAAGCTTAGTGCGGAGCGCTATGATTAGATCCAGAGACAGAAGGTACAAGGAAGGTGAAAAACCAACAAAAACTTTTTTATCTAGAAAAAGGACATTACAATAACAAAATAATTAAGAAATGGCAAGTCAAAAATCAAATTATAACAGGTGCCTCCAATATTCTACAGGAGGAAAATTTTTTATCAAATATTGTACACAAGCAATGCATCTGATGATGTTTTGCAAGAAAATGAAATAAATGCATGGAATTTTTAGTAATTTCCTTATTAGTAAGTATACTTACCTCTTGACCACCATTGCCCATTGCCAAGACCTCAGGCCAAATCGCCTGTCACAATCGAGTTGGGTTCACTCATTTGATTGTTCCCAAAAACCTGACGGTCCCGAGGTGCCATCTCTCCATTCCACTTGGACCCATGGTGACTCCTGGTGCGCATACTCCCCTTGTAGTTCCATCCTCCTTGATGAGTGGTCAGTTGATGTCACCTGTGTGAAGAAAATGGGGTGGTCGAGAGGTAAGTATACTTACTAATACCGAAATTACTAAAAATTTCAGGTTTTAGTTACAAAAAGTTACCTATGGACCACCATTGCCAATATAATTTACAAATGCATTGGAGGAGGGTGTAACGTTACTGGCATATGGACCATACAGGAACGACAGCCTGGAGGGAACCATCGGTCTGGATGAAGAAGAGAAGTCTGAAGGGAAAACCTCAGAGGTATGTGGACTTCAGACCACCAACAGCAGAATCCTGGCCGAAGCCTGAAAACCCTCGTTACTTACCAGCATATAGGACTGCACTGGACCCCCAGGAAATTGCCCGCCAACCTGGTAGCTGTCTGCAATGTGGGTGGATGCTGCCAATTTCTACTTCTCTGGTCCTGGAGATCTAACAAGACTGGTGAGTCGCGAAAACTGGTGGGCGCCAGGGGGCTGATATAGCATAAGGTTCCATGAGGTATGGTCCAAATTTTTGGTCCGACCACTCTGGCTCAGGACGCCAAGGACAGCCAACCAATATGAGTCCAAAATTGGTATGGCAACCTAAAGGCTTCTACCAGGTCAAGACCCCGATGACGACATAAGCTGGAACACGGTGACGCATTGTGGGGACAAAGGAAGTCTAAGGACACGTGTCAGGAACCTACGCAAAGAAGCCTGCTATGCCAGCAAGGCAAACATGCCCTCCTCAAGCACTATCAAGTCATGCGAGTAGTGCTTGGCTTAAGTCGTGAACAATTGCAGCCACAAGCCCTTAGGATATCAATGACAGGGACATTCCTCAGGGCATGCCAGGAGGCATTAAAGGCTCGCACCTCGTGAGTTCTAGGGGAGACTTATTTCAAGGCCGCAGGTCAATCTAAAGGATTCACTTAGGCCTTCAGGATTGTCTGCTGAATCCATGATGAGACCGTGTTCTGGCAAACTTGCTGCTTACGAGGGCTACTGAGAGGCAAAAAAAGGGTGGACCTCTGACCCCATGTTCTGCCCATGTGAGAGAAGTACCAACGTAGTGCTCTCAGCAGGCAAAGGGCTCTTTCCTTCATGGGAAGAGCAGTGTCCATAGAACAGAGGGTGAAGCCCTTAAAGGCTATAGAAGGATCTCGAGCCACTTGGTTCTTAGCAAGGAGGTCCAAGTGAGGCTTCAGGGTCACCTGGCGTTGGTCAGGTGACCATTGGATTTGGTTGTAGAGCATAGATCTAGCTTCTTGTTGCCCCCAAAGCAAGTGTCAATAGAAAACAAGTTTTCCATGTCTAGTACTTGAGGTCCACCCTTCTGGGGTCCTCAAGGCACTCAAAGGGCCTCTTCTTCAACATGACTAAAGATGCCACTGTGGTAGTGCCTGCCTGTCCACCATTCTGTTGGTGGAGAAGGGTTCGATGAGTGCCAACAGATAAGGATTGCTCCCAATGGGAATTTCAAGGACACTCACCCAGGTTGAGAAGATGGCTGATTGAAATCCCTCTACAGTTCTTGAGCTTTTACCAAAGACTTCCCAATGGTATAGCAAGAAGTCGGCAATGTCTGGGAATCATGGAGACCAAGGATATTTTTTTTAGCAGTCCACCACTCTGAAAACTCTTTCAGTGAGCTGAGTAAACCTTTAGAGAAGAGGATCGAAGCCCCGCTCTAGCCATTCTATCTGCAGCCCATTCGGAGAAACCCCTGTTGCAGATGTGCTGTGCAAGAACTGCCAAGCGTGGAGGTTGAACACTTGAGGGTTCCTGTGGAACACACTCATCCTCTGTCCTCGGTTGGTAAGGGGTGACCCAGATCAGGTTGCAGTCATAGGACCAAACCTTCCACAGTACCTTTGGGAGGCTCTGCGGAGGTGGAAAGGCGTATACCCAAAGGTTGCTCCAGTCCATGGCTAGTGCATGCACTGCTAAGGCCTGGGGATCCAGAATGGATGAGGCGTTAACTGGAAGTTTTGTGTTTACACTCATCGCAAAAAGATCCACATGTGGGGTACCCCACTTGGCCCACATGGCCTGAATGACCCGTGTGTGGAGCAACCACTCCATCTCTACCAGCTGACCTCTTCCCGAGAGTTGTGCGGCCAGGACATTTTGTAGTCCTGGAACATGTCTTGGGTGTGTGTAGATGTCGTGTTTGGAGCACCATCATATGATGCATGATGCATCCAGCCAGCTCTATCAGCTTTTGGGAGCGTGATTCATCTTGCCGGTTGAGGTAAGCGATCGCAGTCCTGTTGTCACACATTACAAGGACATGTTTGTGCTCTACTAGATCCTGGAAGTGGAGGAGTGCAAGGCATACATGTATTATCTCCAGTTCCAACCAGTTAATGTGGTGGGACATGGACTGCTCGGGCCAAAGGCCCCAGGCTATATGGGCTCCCTATAGACCACGAAGAGTCCTTTTACATGGTGAGTTGCACCTGAAAAGGCGGCAATCCTGTCCTGTCATGACGTTTACCCAAACAGTCCACCAATGGATGTGCTGGCGATCCTCTGGGAGGACGGGCAGAGGGACTTGGTAGCCATGGTCCCTCAACCATATGCCTGCAGGGCGTGCTGCAAGGGGTGACGGTGACCCAGGGGGACATGGACCTGGAGGTCCATTGAGGACAGAGAACCTAACAGGGCTAGCCACTGCTGAGCTGAGCGCACCTCATGGGTCAGGAATGGCTGGAGAGCATCAGCTGAAGTCTCTCTCACCTGTCTGCTGAGGGGTGACAGATGAAGGCAATAAGATCGAACTGGATGCCAAATAAGACGAAGAGCTGCTGTGGCGTTAGGCTGGACTTTGGGAGATTCACAATCAGGCCTAAGCATGGGCAAAGCTCCAGAACAGTCTGTGTGTGATGATGCAAATCTTGATGCTGAAACGCCTAGATAAACCAATTGTCCAGATACACATGGATGGCGAAGGGCACTGTGGTGAAGGTGAGCATCAACTGGCAGGGCTGAATGGGAGTGCCTTGAACTGGTACACCTGGCCTGAAAATGCAAACTGCTGATACTTCTGTGCAGTCTCCGTAATTGGAACATGGAAGAAGGCATCCATGAGATTCAAGGAGGTCGTCCATTCCTGGGGCCACATGGCCACTGCCAGGGACTGAGGTATCTCCATCTTGAAGGAGGGGAACCCTAAGTATGTGTTTGGCGTTGACAGGTCTGTGACCAGGTGCCAACCTTGCTCCCACTTGATGACAAGGAAGAGTAGGTTGTAGAACTCGGGCAAACCAGGATCCACCACCCATTCTATTGGGCCTTTGCTCAGAACTTTTTCCACTACCTCTAGGAACGCAGATGCTTTGGGTTTATGGGCAGGAGGTGCAAACCACTTGGGTTCACGGCACAACAGGAGCCGATGTTCACCAAACGGCAGTAAATAGCCGTGTCTCTGGGCATTTAAGATGAGCAAATTATCTGTAATGGACTCCCATTGAGCACAAAAGGTGGAAAGACAACTGCTGACAAAGAAGTCTGAGACCTCCTTCCGCCATCTTTCCTCCAAAGAAGGCGCCAGAGAAGAGGGTCCCTGTTCACGTTCTGCGGAAGATCAGGTCAGGCAACACACTGTCTCCTTGATCTAGGCAGAGCACTGGAGGTCATCCAGGAGAGACCTCAAGGTGGCCAAAGAGATGGTGGAGTAACACCCTGTGGCATCTTCTTTCAGTCTCTTGAAGTCCTCAGCAGATGCAGAGGTGGGCTTTGGCTGCCAAGTATCAAATTCCTCTCCCAATCCAAATCCACAGGGACTGGATGTGAGGAAAATATCTGCTCTGGCATAGAGTACTACTTCCCCTGAACATCTGGCTGGGGGAGAAGTCACCCTTGGCAGAAATAGCCAGATAGTTGGGGCCTCCACAGGAACCCAAGTGCTTCATTTCTTGGCTGTGAGCTAGTCATAAAACTCAGCTACGAAGGGCAAGAAGGGGATGGGGGTGCTATGATGCACATCCTCGAGGGACAAGCTCCGGTAGGACATAGTGACAGCCCCACGCTTCTCCTCCACTTGGGGATGACGACCTTGTCACCCACCAGTCTCTAAATAAAGGCTTTCACATGTTCAGAGCCCTGGGGCTAGGCTGGGGTGGTATCCATAGAAGCAGAAACAGGTTTCTCCCCTACCACAAAAGCTGCAGAGCTCGGCCACTCAGAGCAATGGCAATGGCATGAGGGCCGGCTGGAGAGACCATGGCCTGGACCCACTGAAGGATGAATCTGACAGCTGGAGCTCGATCCTCATTGGTGCCGATATCTGAAAACTTGGCAACCACGAGAGGGGCAGGAACATCCAAAGCCTTGTCAAACAGCAGTTCCTCCGATGGCGATCAGGCTGCTGTTTGTGACAGAAGCAAGTCTTCCATCACCATGCCTCATGATGGAGTAGCAACGACTTCCACGAAAGTCATCATCCCCTCTGTCCCGGCCTGCAAGGGCTCTTCCCAGGTTGGACAAGGGAGTGGGACTTCCCGGAGCCACAACTACTGGTGACACAGAAGTCTGCTGAAGGAAGGGTGCCTGCTGGAGTTGCAAAAGCTCCTGAGCCTCTGGTAGGCTCTGTGTTGGTTCCACAGCTGCCGCTGCCCCGAGGGTCAGCTGGCCAACCAGAGGGAGCCTGTTGGAGCTGTGAGAGCTCCTGAGCCTGAGGGCTGAGTGAGCGCTAACTCAACATGGAGGCAGCAAGCTGATCATCCACAGTAGTCCACTCAGGCCTGGCAAATATGCTGGCAGGGGGGAATGACGTGCAACTACTGATCCTAAAAGAACTCAAGCTCTGCTCTCAAAAGAGAGAAACAGTGTGCCCGGCTCAAAGTCAGGGCACAGTGGAACCACTAGCTGCTCCATCCAGAATAAACCTGGAAGACCAGCCTGCAGAGCCAACACAAGGGCCAGAGACACCAGAGGTTGCACCTGGGTGGTGGAAGGGGCTGCTACTGCAGGAGCCAAAGGCTCATCAGCAGTCTATGTACCACCAGACTTGGGTACCCTCTTCTCTGCTCTGACATGCGCAGACTTTTGACCCGGGCTCTTGGATCCAGGGGCTCAGGTAGTTGGTTGTGGTTTTGGCGTTCTGGGATGTCTGGACTTTGAACCTGAGCACTCGGGGAAATAGGCCGGTGTTCTGAAATGCCCGGGCGAGAACCCATAGGTTTCCATCTGGCTTCACCAATTTACCTTTGTCGGACTCTGAGTGCTCCGTCCAAGGAGACCAAGATCTCGAGAGATCCAACTTGTGCTTAGCCTGCATATTGGGAGAGGACCTCAAAGTGGTGGGCTGGGAGGAGGGAATGAGTGCTCTGAGCATCTCTGTTATGTTCCTAGGTGTAAACTTCAGGGCACGGGCAAGCCTCAGGTCAGTGACTAAAGGAGCACTGATCAGCGCCAAAGGGTTAGGTGGATGCTCGTAATCTCTTGCCTCTCTGCTTGTGACTATGTCACCTCCTGTCCTTACTGCCCCAGGGTGTTTCAGGTGTTTGGGCGGCAGGCACCTGAGCATGCGAGTGAGCCTCTTGGGGTTAGTGTATGCTTCTCTAGTGGAGTTCTGGGAGAAGATTCGACAGAGTCAGATCAGTCCAAAACCAATCATTTGGCTCTAACAGCTTGCTGCCTACGTCTAGCTTTGCGCTCTTCTTTGGGGCTTGTTGGTAGAGCAGCCACTTGTCCTCTCCCCAATAGGCATAAAACTTGCATGTTTGCTTGCTAGAGGAAACAGGGCCAAGCTGCTCATGACAGCCATAGTACTGCTCATGGTCATCCCAGGCAGCCATAAAGTTGTTCCATGAGTCCCATCTTCTGGCCTTTTCCCAACAAGGGAGGAGTAGAAGTGGTCACTGGATGAACACCTACGTCTTGCTGCCAAGCAGTGATTGCCTGGTGGGCACTGTCCTCCCGCTCAACGCAATTTGATCATGGAGATGCCATCTTCTGGTTTATGTCAAAATGACCAGCTCTACTTCCACGTTTTGACAGGTATCCGCAGATCAAATGCAAACCCTCCTAGCCTCCAAAGAGTCCTGGACCACTAATAAAAGATTTTTTCCAGAGAGGACATGCATGAAGCACTAGAACAGTGTTTGTGAACTAAAGTTAACAGAGCTTCCAACTCAATACGACCACACTGTTAGGTGTCCAAGGAGCAAGGAAGTACAAGGGAAGCATGCGCACCAGGAGTCACCACTGTATCCAAGAGGAAATAAGAGATGGTGTGACAGGACCATCAGGTTTCTGGGAATAATCAAATGAGTGAACCCAACCAGATTGTGTTGGGCGATCTGGTCAGACATGGAGGCATTGGCAATGGGCAATCATAGTTGAGTTGTAACTAATGAATTAATTTTTGTAAATGATCGTGACGTTCCAAAATTAACCGAGGAAGAACAAAGCTTATGTGAGGGAGAACCCGCAGAACGAGAAGTATGAGCCACTTAGAAAAGTTGCCAAAATGGGAAGTCACCAGGCGCAGATAGTTATCCATTTGAATTTTGTAAATTTTTGGGGACTGACATTAAAACCAAATTATTAAAAGCCTTGATCATAACCTATCACACAGGCATGTTGTCAAGTACCCAATGGCATGGTGTCCTATTTTTAATTCCTCAAAAAAGATAAGAGTACATTAGAATTTTAAAAAAGGCAACCAATTTTGCTGTTGAAACAGAACTACAAATTAGCCACTAAATTCATTGTTTTTAGAATAAAGAAGTTTTACCAAATTTAATACATGAAGACCAAACCACATACCTAGATGGCAGATAGATAGGTGAAGATATAAAATGAATATTGAGTCTCATTAATCACACCAATGAAAGGAAAATCCCTGCACTATTAATTCTTGTAGATTTTGAAAAAGCTTTTGACTCTTTACAGTGGAACTTTATTCAGAGTCCATCCATTACTTTAATTTTGGCCCTTCCCTGATCAGTTGGATTAAAACTTTCAATAACATCATTCAAAGTTGTGTAATGAACAATGGCTGGACATCTCGAGCTTTCAGCTTGTCTCACGGTGTACATCAAGGCTGTCCTCTTTCCTAATACCTCTTCATATTCTGTGTTGCAATTTTGGCAATGAACATAAGGAAAAATCCAGACATTGAAGATACCTGCATGGGACCTCATAAATTTAAAATATTACAATACTCAGATGACACTTCTGTCACTATTCAAACTTCAGAAAACAGCTTATCTATTCTAATGAAAACTTTACAAAATTTTCAGTACATATCTGGACTAAAAGTCAACTTAGATAAAACCGAAATTCTGAGATTGGTAATTTTGAAAAATACAAATTCTAAGTTATCAAATTGTCTAGGTGCAAAATGGACAAATAATCCTATAGCAGTCCTTGCAGTTAAAATCACAACTAACTTAGATATTATGAAGAATTAAACTATGCTCCAAAAATAAAGAAAAATGGAAAGCATCCTCAATTCTTGGGATAAGAGAAACTTGTCTTTGTTTGGTAAAATGCTAGTCCTCAAATCTCTGGCACTGTCACAGCTATTATATTTAGTTTCAGTTATTCCAAACCCAAAAGGTCACATGAAAAAAGGGCTAGACTCTTTTCTTTTTGAATATCTATGGAACAACAAACCAGACAAAAAAATTATGTGTTATCACCATCATCAAAAGGTGGATTAAGTTTTCCAGACATAGAGATTCAGTTTGCTGCTATGAAGTGTAGAGGGATTAAAAGACGAGCCTCAATTTTTTCAGCCTTGTGGAAGGAGTTCATTCTACCATATTTACCATCTCAAGATAATTTTATATGGAACTGCAATTTGCATGAAGCAGATGCATCAAGTGTATTTTTCATGGTTACAAATTTATTTTGGAAACAAGTTTTTGACAGCTGGTGCAAATACAATATTCACTATCCAAGCACTGTTAGAGAAATTTTAAATGAAACCATCTGGTACAGCTCTCACAAAATTTTATGACACAGTGATTTTTATCAGAATGGGTATGTAAGAGGTATTAAGCATGTTAAAGACTTAATTGGGCTACATGGTTATTTTACTACCCTTGAAGAATTTATTAATAAATATGACTCGAGAAAATTTTCTAAATTTCCTGGGTGCGATTGATGCAAGTCCAAATCAGTGGTAACAGCTAATAGAGAGAGTCTATTATGAAAACCAATCCGACGCCTTTATGGATGTGTCAAACTACAAAACAGATTTCAAAAAGTTTTGAAAAAAAACAAAGTTACGAAACTTGGGTACTCAACTTTAATTGATCTAGTTATTGGTACACAAGAAGCAATAAGAAACAAATAGCAAGAAAAGCTGAACATAACTTTGAAAGAAAATTAATTGTTTGAATGTTTTGATACAATTTATAAAGCTTCTATCTCAACTACATTAAGATAGTTTTAGTTAAAATTTCTATATCGCTGTATATATACAGGAAGCTGACTGTTTAAATGCAGAATATTATTCCCAGATAGGTGCTCCTTTTTGTAAAACTGAAACTGAAACAATTGAACAATTATTTTGGGACTGCACTGTAACAAGTGATTTCTGGAACCAGTTTTTCCGAAGATGCCCTCTGAATATAATGCAAATAAGTCAGTTCTTGATGGCAGAAGTACTTCTAGGAAATTAAACCTGATATGAAACCTGTACTGAATCTTATTTTTCTGCTTGAGAAAAAAAAAAGTAAATGTAAGGATATCTTCCTAGATGTACATAATTTTAGCATTTTTGTGAATCAAATTAGGACAACAGAAGAATATATTGGAACAAGAAAAGGTAAACTAAATTTACATAATGAAAGGGGGATGCATTTTTATTTTGACACACATACATGTAGTCCTTTATGATATATATATATTGTATTTTTTGTGCACTTCACATATATGTATGTACCAACACATTTTGACTGTAATTTTGCAAACTACTGGCTATACTTTTAATTGAAAAAGTTATAGTTTTTCATCTGTTAATACAATTTGCAAGAGGGTCTCAAGTATCTCTCAATGATTTGAATTTTTTGTCATACAATTTGCTATTATGGTTTAGAACAATACAGTTTTTCAGTGAATGGTACGGAATAGGACTTTGTTCTTAGCATATCGGACTTGATAGTGTTCAAACGGTACATGGGCTTACAGAATTAGGTTTGTTAAGTTTCTCTTTGTATTAAATACCTTGACTTTACATGCATGTCTAGAAATAACAATTTGGTTTAGAAAAATTTAATGTTGTTTTGGTAGATGATAAAAAAAACTGGGACTGATGCTGTTTTGCAAATTTTAACTAGGAAGGAAAGGGTTAATGACTGGCTACATGCATTACACTAACATTCATGATACATGTATGTGTACAGATGCAGTTTCCCATGTGCTGTCAGAGGATGTACAGGCCACAGACCCTCTTCCTCCTTTCCCAGCTTCAATAAAAGATGGGTATGCTGTGATAGGTAAGTACGTGTTCTCAATAAACTGAGACTTTTTCACCTTTACGACTCGCACGGGGTATGAGGATTAAGCTTTTCTATAATGTTTTTGTGTTTCACAGGCCTCTGTTATTGTGCTGAAAAATATTCAGAACACCCCCCCCCACATTCCCCAATTAAAATATACATATATATTATAGCATGGTTTGTTGTCTATATGAAGAAAAACAATGAGCACTGGGTGCCATATATGTAGAACGAGTGTGCGAAGTGAAAGAGTTCTGCTATATGGTGTCTAGTGCGAGTTGATCTTCTTTGTATCAACAACAAAACAACACTGTGATCTGTTTGTCTCATGTTTGCTAAGGCCTACTTCAATAAGTTGTGCCACACCAATGAACTAGGCTGTGTTGATTATGGCATTCATGCATACTGACCTCCATTGAACCATTCTTTTTTAGAAATGGGGATTTGGAGCAGATGGGATGTGAGTTTTCCATTTTCAGCCAGGTGATTGGTGTGGAAGGTTGCTGGTTCAAAACCCGGCAGTTCCCTGGTCAGGAAACATATACATGTACCTGTATATATATATGTGGTGCTCCTTTGATGCTGTTGGACTTACATATGTACAGTCCCTGATCTGTGACAACTCCTAACACAGTACTTCATTTGTACTGGAAGAAATACAATGAACTGGGCCGTGTTGATTGTGGCATTCACGCATAGCAGCCTCCATTGAACCATTCTTTTTTAGGAATGGGGATTTGGTGCAGTTGGTGTGCGTTTCTCATTTTTGGCCAGGTGATTGGTGCCGACATTTGCTGGTTTGAGACATGGCAGTTCCATGCTCACAAAACATGTATATATGTGTGTGTGTGTGTGTGTGTGTGTGTGTGTTTTTGCGTGTGTGTTTTTGCGTGTGTGTGTGTGTGTGAATGTATATATATATATATATATATATATATATATATATGATTAAAGGTTGTAATGATTATATATATGATTAAAGGTTGTAATGATTTTGACACCAAGTTGAGCAGCAAACATCAAAGATAATTGAAAGCAGGGCAGTGCATTTTGTATGGCCTCATCATTCTTGCCAGATGTGAGATTGAACACAGATTTGTGTCATTCAGGGACTTATTTTGATATCCTTTTGGTCTGAAAGGAAAGAAAACAATGTTATTCTGAGAGCTATCCTCCAGATATTGAATGCATATGATTTTAGATTGTCTTATTAAGTGTCAAACATCTGTTTCTGACAAAAAATATGCATGAAGTCTCCTTTGCTAGAAAATGAAATTTAGAGGAACAGCCTTTGCACAGAGAAAGGTAGTTCTTGAATATTCCACTGCAAGAAGTGGCACATCAAGAGGTGCTAATTAGGTTGACAAGGCTGCTCAAAATGATTGGACTGTCTCATTTGCACTCTAGCTCAGTGATATGTTCTTTGGTATATTCTGGTGCAATATGGTGAACTGGGACAAAGTACATTGCACCTATAATAATATGTTATGGACTAGACCCTTAAAACATCTTGGTCAGTAGTATGTGGTCCTACTCACTAGGTAACAGATTTTTCTAGTGACTGTATTTTTGTTATTTTTATTCCATTCTATTACTTTTTATTTTATTTCATTTTATTGTCATTAGTGTGTGTGTGTGTGTGTGTGTGTGTGTGTGTGTGTGTGTGTGTGTGTGTGTGTGTGTGTGTGTGTGTGTGTGTGCATGCATGCATGTGGGGACAGGTGAAATGAGATTCAATGGATAATGTAAAATGTATTGCAAAACAAATACGTGTATGTATGGAATATGTCTTCCCTATCAGCTGCTGATGGTGCAGGAACAAGAGTGGTTATGGGAGATGTGACAGCTGGTGCTGTGGTGAGTTGCTGCAACTGCCTGCCAATTCGTAAATACATGTGTACAGACAATTAAAAAATTAAATGTTGATATTTTATCAAAAATAAATCACAAATGCATGACATGGTTAATATTTCCATGTAAATTGATTTTTATGTTCGATAAAAGCTTTTACGTCTGACAGATGTTTTAAAGTGTTTGGTTTTCTATTTCATAGATGAATTCAAATGGTATTCTGTGAACAGACCAATAAGTTCTTGTGGTGTGTCACTTTTAACTCTTGCATTGAAAACTTTCTATGCATAAATTTCGCTCATGACAGCATATGTTTTCGTACAAAATGTGTGGGTCATCTGAATGAGCTTTTGCACTTTGTATCTCAGCCTGCTGCACCACTGAAGAGTGGCTTCTGTGTGAGGATAAGCACAGGGGCACCAGTGCCACCTGGTGCTGATGCTGTGGTTCAGGTGGAAGACACTGAGCTACTCAAAGAGGCTGATGATGGCAGGACCGAACTGGAAATCAAAGTGCTCAAAGCACCATCTGTTGGTTTAGATATTAGGTAAGAGGTACACTTAATGTTTTCCTGAAGATTATACACTACTCTGTCTTTTCAATTAGAAACTCATTTTATGCACCATACAACGTGGTAAAAATGAGTGCATGATAGGTACCCTGTGCCCCATTACAACCAACTTGTTGCAACCCTTTTGTGTTTATATTTACCATTTTGTTGTCTGTAGTAAGAAAAATATTTCCAGTCCCTTTCAGTATGTTTTAATAGAGCACTCCTACTGTGTGCCATAAATTATAAAAGGCATGTCCAAAGTCCAATTCAAGATTCAAGTTTGCATATGTACATTATATGTACATGAAGGCCTGTCTTACATGGGAAGAAAGCATGCTGAAATTGTACAGTTTCTTTCTAAAACTGATCATCTCTTTTATCAGTTTTATGGGATATCTCAACCACATGATTTTAAATTCTGTTCTTCCCTCCAATTGTCGGAATGTTCAGATTTATAAATTTTGTCAAAAACAGTGTCTCTACAGTAAAGTTGAGCATGTCAAATTTTGGGCAGTGACCTTGATCTACAGACTACTTTTTGGCTCTGTGACCTACTTACTGAAGAACACATTTTTACTCATGCCTTTAATACCTGTCATGCATCAAATCAGATACTGCTTAGGCCTAGCACAGTGTGAGGTCACAAGCATAAGACTGTTTTAACTTGATGACCAACTTATCGAAAAAGATATTCTTGCTCATAATTTGAATAATACAGCGGTACCTGCTGTATGCAACCACTGCGGTGATCAGCCGCATTGCTCTTTGTGATCACTAGGCTCAGACATAGGAGTCAATTTCTTTGTAAAATTTACCTGTGGTGACAGGTCACCTGCTCTATGTGGTCACTTTATCTTGGCTGAAGGGGGGGGGGGGGCACATACAGCAGGTACCACTGTATACTAAAAACTAGTTATTTTGAATTGTGTAGCCAGCTTATTCCTCAGGACCTTTTTCCATATTTGGATTTTTTATTAATGCCCATGACCTAGATTTTCCCCCTTTGGTATATATAGATATGAACAATGGCATGGGATGAGGGAGACTTCATCTTCCTGATCACCTTGCAATCAGACATATCTAGTTTCAAAGATGCTCTTAAAGTACCAAACAAGATTAGATCAGACCAGATCAGATTCAATAAGATGTCATGTTATATCCTTACATCATATAGGCCTTTAGGATCAGACATTGTGGAAGGAGAGACAATCCTAAAGAAGGGTCACAAACTGGGTGCTACAGAACTGGGCCTCCTGGCGACTGTAGGCACAACAAAGGTGAAGTGTCATATGCTGCCAACTGTGGGTGTCATGTCTACGGGAAATGAGGTAGGTACATCTTTTCCAGCTGCAAGACTGTTGGTCAGGCACTTATGTCTTGATCTTTTGCCCATCTTGTATGATCAACAGCTGTAGAAAACTGCCCATCTTGTATGATCAACAGCTGTAGAAAACTGCAAATTAATGCAGAGGGCCTTTCCAGGCTATTTAATATGTGTGTGTGTGTGTGTGTGTGTGTGTGTGTGTGTGTGTGTGTGTGTGTGTGTGTGTGTGTGTGTGTGTGTGTGTGTGTGTGTGTGTGTGTGTGTGTGTGTGTGTGTGTGTGTGTGTGTGTGTGTGTGTGTGTGTGTGTGTGTGTGTGTGTGTGTGTGTGTGTGTGTGTGTGTGTGTGTGTGTGTGTGTGTGTGTGTGAAAATTGTAATAGATTTTCTGCAATTATCAACCAAGAAATGACAGGAATTATGTTCTTGGTGTTGCCATGTGGAAAATAGAGATTTGAGTAAAGACTGAGCTAGAAATTGAATATAACTTCGTGGTTTTAACTGCAGAAGATTGTTCATTTTTGTAGTTGATGGAACCTCATGAAGCCCTGAAGCCAGGCAAGATCCGAGACAGTAACAGGACCACCCTTCTGACCCTGCTGAAGGAGAGTGGTTTCCCTGCCATAGACCTGGGTATTGCTGAAGATAGGTTAATATGCACTTATTTATTTGCTCCTAATAGTCACTGATCAGCTGGCCAAAATAAAACTAAATAGATACATTATTTTACTGATTATGACTGAACATACTGATTGCAGAAAAAAAAATCAGAATTGGCTTAGAGCCAGCAAGATAAATTTGTTTTTAAAAAGAGTCGACAAAGTGACAGTATGAAAATACTTGTTAACATTTTGAAATTTGTTTTCTTTGTTCCATCAGTGGGATTTGAGCACAGCTTGTAAAGACACCTGGCTTTGTATATGTTTGTCTCTGTCTTGCTTGTATTGGACGAGGCGACATTACATTTTCAAGTTGTTGCAATACTTTTGTATTCGTTGTATAATGCTACATGTACCTGTGTATGTCCAGAAACCTTTGATAAATTTTTGAGGAACAGGGTTCCTAATGAAGCATAGATAAACTGGTCAGTGTCTGATTCATTGACCCATTCTGTCACCTGGTGGTCATATTGTGCTTTAATACTCTTAATAATGATCAGGAGACTCCATGCATACCTTAGCGAGTGGGTTCATTTTGTTTTTGAATATTTCCTAGCCCCAAGTCTTTACTGGACCAGTTAAAAACAGCATTGCGGAAAGTAGATGTGATTGTTACATCTGGTGGTGTGTCCATGGGCGAAAAGGTGAGAGAAAGGCTTCAGGGAAAATATTCTGTGTCTAAATGAAAATTACTTAAAAAATAAGTACAGTTTTTATGGTATTAATTAAAGTGTTTGTACACAAAACATACAGCCACTCCAAGTATGTTTCCAAAAATCAATACATCACTTGCATCATTATTGGTCCTTCTGTTTACCCAGCAAATGCTTTAATATGTATCAACTAAATTATTTTTCTCTGACTCTGCCAATCAGTATTTTATTTTTGTGAGGGTTTAGTTGAATCATAATAAGTGATTTTTATGATGATTGATCTTTTAAGTTTTGCACCAGTTTGGTTGTTTTCCCGTCAGTTTACAGAATTTGTCTTTTTTGCATTTCTTCAACCAACCATGTACTGTAAATATATAATAGTATCTTATGTGACTGTACCTTTTCTCAATTTGCATCAGAGATACTCACCAATTGCATATACATGTATAAGCTTTAACAGCTACTCTACTCGTTAGTATATACCCCAAGTGAATCCATTTTTCTTGAACCATTTATGCTGACTGAATTGCTGAAATGAGTGAACACATTATGATAGACAACTAGGAATTGATTATAGAAAAGAAGAATGGTAGGCATGTTCTTATTGCATGTATTACCCTGCATGTTATTGCCTACTAAAGACAGGGTCCTTAGTGTACAAGTGTTAAGTAAACAAATATTAACTTTTTATGTAAATTGTTTCATTTTTCAGGACCTGGTCAAAGATGTATTAACAGTAGACTTGCAAGCCACAGTACACTTTGCAAGGGTATTCATGAAACCAGGGTAAGTAATTAAAGATAAGAAGGGTAAGACCCCTTCTGAAGTTGATATTGATATCATGTAGTTAGAAGTTCTTGTTATTACCCATTTGTACAGGTCTGCCTTCTTAAAATTACTTTATCCATAGTAATCTCTTTGTTTCTATATTGACAAGATGCTGAAAGTTTTAACATCTCATTTACAAAATACAGTAGAATCTCCAATTAGGACCACCTCCATAAAGAGACCATTTCTACATTAAGTCCACTAATTTACAGACCCATTTTGTTTATCCTTAAATTATATCTCCATTAAGACCACTAACCTATTAAAACCACATTTTCATTCCCTTAGGTGGTCTTAATAGGGAGATTCCACTGTATACACTGTGGTATCACTCAATTGTTGCAAGAGGTACACTTAAACTTCAAAGAAGCACTATTCAAAGTCAATAGTCACATGTTTATCTTTGCCATGAGTGTTCTGAATTTTAAACTTCTCATCCATGGAAAATTTATTGCAAACATGGAAAGGTAAAGATTGATGAACATCATGCATGCTGAATTGTTTGGAGCAAAAATGCATTAATTCTTGACTTAAGTCTTCAATATTGTCAGCAAGTATATATATATATATATATATATATATATATATATATATATATATATATATATAACCATATTTCAGCAAACCCACCACATTTGCCACTGTGAAAGTAGATGGCACAGAGAAGCTGTTTTTCTGTCTTCCTGGTAATCCAGTTTCAGCCACAGTCACAAGCCATCTCTACCTCATCCCAGCACTGCGTAAAATGTCAGGAGACCCGCAGCCAGGCAGAACTGTCCTGAAGGCCAGAGTAGGTATTTTACATATACCAATGGTCAAATTAGGTCACAGTGATATTTCTTGTGCATTGAGAAGTAAGAGGAAAGAACACAGGTTTAAATTAAAACACATTTATGTTTGCTCTTTTAGCTCTGCTGACCAAAGGTCAAAGAGCTTATGCCATCATTCATGTTTGTCTGCCCGTCCATCCTTCCCTCTGTCCATCTGTCATTCCATCCATCCATCTGTAAACTTTGTGCTTGTGAGTGTGATACAGTCCACAGTTTTTAAGGTAGCCCTACGTAATTTTCAGGGCTTATCAAGTGTGTGGAAATGTAGGTCAAGTTCAATATTGGTGGCATCACCTGCAGTATTATATAATATATGGGTCAAAATGTGAAAATCTTGTGACAGCTCAAGCTTCTTTAATGTTTGATAGATCTTCATGGAATTTAGTGGGATTGTGCAGGAGGTCAAAGTCTTAGTGCTTATAATACTCATGGCACCACCTTTAATTTGATGGAAATTATGAGCCAAAATGTGTTTTAAGATATAGAGAATCTAGTATGGATGGCCCAATGAGGATAACGTCTGGATTATGAGTTGTTGGATTTTCTCGTTTTAGCTGAGCAAAAACATGAAAATCCAACAACAAGTGATCCCAACGTTATCCCCAATGGGCCACCCATGCTGGATTTTCTTTCTCCTATGTTCAAAAAGGGCAAATAGGCACCAAATCAAAGTTCTATCAGAGAAATAAGTTTGAAAATGAGGCCATGTTGAAAGTGGGAGGAGTCCGTATTTTATTAAATGCACCATGGCCTCTCATTGGTTTGTTTGCTACTTGAAACTAATGAGTGACAAATCAAGTGAAAGGTTACAATTAAAACCTTAGCCTTCATACCCATGTAGGATAACCCGTGCAGGATAAGCTTCAGACATAGGAAAAATAAAATTCCATGTGCGGTCACCAGGCGTGTAAAGTTGAAAGAGGTGATTTTGTAATGGTAGGGTGTAGGTTGGACCTCAATGACAAAGAATATTGAGTCTCCAGATCAAAATTGCACTTGAGTACATTGTATATAAAAGCCTACTTGGTGATCTACCTACTTTTTGGGTCACCATGACTTATTTTTCAATGTCATTAAGCCCTTCAGAAAAGTACATTTAATTCAAAATCTTGATGAAGAATAAGGCAAGTGATGCCACATGTACCACAAATGTGTAGCATGTGGAAGTTTGATATTGCAATATGGCTAAGCTTGATTAATTTTTCAAGCTTGTGGATTAAATACACTTCAGAAAATGATTTTTTGGTGATGGTGGTCAGCAGAACATTTAGCCCATGGGCCTCTTGTCCATATTATCAATGATGAAATGTGTCACATTTCACACTCTCAGTACAAACATGTATACATGTAGGTGTACCCGATAGTCACATTCAAAAACTGCAAACTTGCCTGTGTGTCCTGAAGGCAAAATTCCTTCAGAATTTACAAGTCCATGTGCAAGAAGGGTTAAACTTGCTGATAGACACATCTAAATTGTAAACCTATGGTGTCTCCATTTCCTTTTTATGCTTCATTCATTCATTTCTGTATATGAGATTCCATTTTAAAGCATTTGAATGGTAGAAAATTTTTCCTTAATCCTACCACTACATAATGATAAACACATCACCTTTAAAACAAAAATAAAATACAGAAGTAAGTCACAACTCCTGTCAAGTCTTTTTCCTCACATAATTAGTTTTGTAGTGAGTCAAGAGTTCTGTCTGATAAATGTTTTTGTGATTTTTGTTTTCTTTTCATTCTAAAATTGTCTTTTCAAAACAGTGGTTAAAGAAAAAAAAATGTTCAAGATGTAATACTAATAGAACTTAGAATATAGACATATTGTCACTTTCAGATTGTGTGTACATCATGTATGCACAATCATTTACAACATAAGTTTACTTTTCAGCTATATTCTGCATGGTTTCTCATGAAAAATCAATGAAAGGTGTTTAGGGCAATTTCTCTTAATTTAGGAAAATAGATAGTAATACTTTTGAAACTCTAAACATTAATGCAAAGGTCATACAATATCTTGAAATTGGGTGTTGTCTTCAGAAGCTCTATGGATTCTTTGTTTTTTTTTTTTAATTAAAGCTTGGATCAGATATAACACTTGATCCACGTCCAGAATACCACCGATGTGTATTGTCATGGCAACCAGATAATCCTGTTCCTGTGGCTGTGAGCACTGGCAACCAGATAAGCAGCAGGCTGTTAAGTTTACGACATGCAAATGGGCTGCTAATGCTACCTCCAAAGAGAGAAGAGCTCAAAAAAGTATCAAAAGACGAGTTGGTGGATGTCATGGTCATAGGCAGCATCTAATTCTTGATGATATTTGAACATGGAGTTGATTTGTAAGCACCAACAGTGGCATTGATAAAGATCATGAGTCGGTAGTCATTAAATTAGAGCCCTTAATGGGTCAAATAGTGTGTGAAACAGGTCTTTCATGTTCAAGAAAACTACAAAGTGAGCTGAAACCTTCTGTTACCATGAAGTGTTGATTGTGCGTCCTTATGACTCAGAGACAATGTTTCTTGATAACAGACATGGTACTGTTTCATTTTGTGCTGTCCAGTTGTTTAAATAAATACCAAATGAAAGATTATTGTGGTTTTGAGCTTGATTTCACCAGCTATTTTTGTTTTGTTTTGAGTGAT
Source organism: Hermodice carunculata (assembly GCA_964020975.1). Taxonomy (NCBI): domain Eukaryota; kingdom Metazoa; phylum Annelida; class Polychaeta; order Eunicida; family Amphinomidae; genus Hermodice; species Hermodice carunculata. The sequence continues at coordinate 33,257,569 of OZ026615.1, read as the reverse complement.
TTCAGTAAGAATTTTCAAATTCAGTTCACAGAATCTTTAGATGTGTTTAGAAGTGAACCTAATTCTCAGCAAGTGGACTTCTGTTAGGGTGAATGTAGCCCAATCTCAGATGTCCAATTTAACCAAACTGGACCAATCTACCTAAAGATCATGACCAAAAACCAAATATGAAATAGTGTTTTTAAGAATACATGTTCCTGGATACATGAACAGGTTCACACGTGCCAGTATGCACACAGCATATGTAAGTTGTCTGTAGTCTACTGCAGCACTCCACTATTAAAGTAGTCTAGGATTGGAGGCAGCATTTTGATGGAATATACAGGTTTTCAAAAAGTAGGAGAGAGGAAAAAATAAGATGTTTCACTGAACTACATTACTTGCCCCCAAACTCATTTTGTGCTTTGTCTTTGGTTGAGGTATGAAATTCTTTTGCTATTACATGTATGTCTATACTTCATTGATAGGCAGCATTCCTTGCACAAACATGTAAAGTGCAGGCTCAATTAAAGCAGAGTTTGATTTGTGAGCAACTTCTCTATGAATATCGTCTTAATAAATCTCTATACTAAGGGAATGTTTTGCTTGCTAAAAGTGAGCAATTAGGGTTTGCAGCAAAGCAAAAGTGAAAGTATCTATACTTCTGTTTGCAAAAAAAAAAAAAAAAAAAAATGGCTCTTCCACAAAAGATTGTTTAATTTTTGGTGTCACCCGATAAAATGTATGTAGTGTAAAATTGCAGATTTTACTGAATCAAGTTTTTTCAAAAATGTACATGAAGTGAGTTTGGAATCATAAACTACCTGGTGGATTGTTACAGAAAGTAATAGCATAATGTATGATAGGTTTGCTGTTGGTTTATAAACAAACTTTTTTAAGGTAGTGGAGCACAGTTTTCCCTTGTGAACTGGCAAAAAAGTCCATACTTTCCTCTTTCTTTTAATTATTGGCATAAAGGTATACATTTTTCGAGTTGTAAGAGTCTGTTTATTCTTAGTTCATCAAAGTAGAGATATTTGAAGTTGATATTGTCACTTTGCTTCCAAATTGACCATTGATCTGTTTTAGCATTTATTCTATAATTATACATACATGTATGTGAAAATCTTACTCATTTCTTTCTAAAAGAATTTCACATATGTACAATAATTTAAGATAATCTAACATATGTGAAATAGTTTGACACATATGTACAATTATATTTTTTATTTCACATATGTGTAAAAACCATTTCACATGAGTAAAGAAATTTCACATACTGTAGTTCTAGGAATTTTCACGCTTGACTTAATTTTGTGCTTTTCACACTAGTACTTGATGCGTGAAAATAAGATGCACCAAAATTAATTGACATAATGAAAGGTTATATATGGACAAGCCATAATGCGCGAAATTAAAATACGCAAATATATTTTCTAATTTACGGAAAAACAAGTTTGCATGAAATTAACCACACTCGAAAATTTCTAGAACTACAGTATGTGTAAATCTTTTTTACATTTGTGGAAAAGATTAACACATATGTGAAATTCTTTTACACATATGTAAAATAGTTTTACACATATGTGAAATAAAAAAATTATTTTACAGATGTGGAAAAATATTGCACATATGCGTAAATCTTTTTCACACATGTGAAATAATAATTTATTTCGTATATGTGAAATTATTTAACACATATGTGAAATAAAGAATTTGTTGCACATTGTTTTTCATAAAAATTGATTAGAGATGTTTAAAAAATGCCAAATATTCATTTTGATACATTTGATTAATTGCGACACATATGATGCAACTACATATAGATAGATGGACAGATAGACAGACAGACAGACAGACAGACAGGTAGATAGCTAGATAGATAAAATGGAACATAGTCTCATATCAGCTTTATAACTGGAAGTGTGTGCTGCAAACCTTTTTAGACTGGACCTATGTGAACAAATTGCATATACCAGAGATGTCAACATACAAAATGCCATTTTCAGGACATTTAAGTGAGAATATCAGGGATAGAGCATATTTAACAAAGAATATATAAGAAAACTACTCAGCTTCAATGTGGGAAATACACTGCAAATTGGTCCAAATTTCAGGGACTGTCCTTGATGATGAGGTGCAGTTGGTATCTCTGATATATAAAATATATATTGTATATGAAGTTTTTTAGGAGAAACATGGGGCAAAGTAGTCCAAAGTTGTATTGGTTTAGATATTTTGCTCTTACATCTTGCATGATATGGTGACCAACCTATCAAATGACAATGCACGTATACCTTGGCAGTTACATCTGGAATCAGGTTTTGTGAGCCTTTGATACTGGTTCAATGTACACAAGTGTTGCAACAGGGCTGAAAATGGGATTCTAGTTCAGATGCAGACATTTTTACTTCCATTTTTCAATAGATAATTTGCTGTTTCAGTCCCAGATGAAAGTCATTGGTGCTAGTTGCACTCACACAGTACAAACGCCCATAGACTTGACAACTTCATAATTTTTACTGCCTTGTGACATAGAAGGGATACAACTTGTCTTCTTTTTATGCTGAAAGTAAATGTATAATATTGAGAATGGAACCAAATTAGGTTTATCTGTTTATCAAATTTAAGCTGTATTGGATTGTATACACTGGTGAGTTTGGCCGACATTGAACTTATTCATTTATGTATATACTTATTTGATTTTCTAATTACTATTGCCCATCATGTGTTTTGCCTGATAGTATGAGAAAAAAAAGGCAGGGGTGGGATCAGACTGGTACTGCAGCATCTTAAGACATTCAAAGGCTGTCCACTGCACTTTGGTGCTTTAGTTGCTGAGGACAGAAAATATCAGATGACCTAGCATATGTTGCAAATCATGCATGTATGATAATCGGGAGATACAAAGCGATGTAAGAAAGTAACTTTTCATCATGTGATCATAAAATGACAATTTACCAGCAATCACAGTAAAAATTGAGTCTTTTGATTGATTTATAAAAAAAGACTTGAAAGAAATTTTATTTAGGATTCATACCCCCTGATTATGACAATCTTGTGCTTTTCAACTTTAACTCTGATTAAATGCATTCACATAACAACTTTTTATTAGGTATGATAACTGTGCTTTTTATATATCAACAAAACAATACCTAAACAATAAAAACGATTGTGGTTTATTTTCATTTGTTTCACTACCTCATTTCATCATGCTGCACAATTTTTTAATTGGAACAGAAAGTGGGATATTTGAATGTAATCAGGCCCATCTAAGTTGTTAGTACAACTTCCTCCACAAGGTGTCACCTAAAGTGTCATCCAGCAAAAGTGTAACAAGGTGGGACAGGAGAACTGTGTCTCTTGACTGGTTAAATGTCAAAATGTCAAAAGTGTTTTATTTTAAAAAGTGAAGCCTGTTAATATGGACACCTGAATAAAATGGGACACCTGCTTGTATGGGACATTTATCCCAGAACTGAATATTTTAAAGTGTTTTCATATTGACAGTACCTCAATAAAACGAGAATTTCAGTATTGTGTATCAGAGACAGTAATCTCAGTACCCCCCCCCCCACACACACACACAAAACAGAACCAATTTAATGTATATTCTATGTGAGACAATCAGTTTACTGTTTCAAACATTTATTAACATACATGTATCTGCCCTTCCTCCATGCATATGTGTTTGTGTTTTTGTTTTGTTTGTGTATTATGTTATTTAATTTTTAGCAAAATATGGGTACAAAACATGTGGGTTTATAATCAACATTGTTTCATTTGGTACAAATATACTTGATTGCCTTTCAAAGTATTCAACTTGATAAGAGGGACGCTGCTGTATTAGGAACAATCAAACTTTTTCTCGGAACCAATGATGTTCCTTTTAGTCAAGTTTCGTTGTAAATGGGTAATTCTCCACATCATCCAATCATATCAGAAATATATTTTATGATCATGAAAACAATGAGTTTCACCGTAAAAGCAGGTAAACCAGGCAGTGACTCTCAAGAAATATGATATTCCATTCAGTCTTACTTTCAACAGGTAAGATGGTTGCCAAGTAAGCTCATCCCATGTCACCATGTGTGACTGGTAATGACACCTTGTGGTGAAAGACTGTATCAGCAACCTGGATTTGGGCTACATGTATTCACACAGATATATACTCGTACTTTTGAGGTATATCAATAAAGTACATGTTTCATTAAGTGTTGGAGACACACAAGTGGTGCCTTTATTTTGTGTAACTCAAGGACAAATTTTACACAATCAAATAGCTTCTATTAATTTCTAAAGTTAATTTTGTTAGACTAATGATAAAAAGAAAGTGTAAAAAGGCGAACTTTTCTCATCACTTTCCCTGGAAGTTCTAGGAGATCGGAAAACACATGAACATTTAAAATGTGTCCTGGGACTGTATGTACTCTTTCTTATTGCTATGAAAATAGTCATTATTATGAATGTGAACATTTACCGTATAACAGTGGTGCTGGCATGAGGTACTATGGATACACTTTATACTTGAATGTAGGGGAATTTTTGTAATAGTGATAGTACAATCACTTTACATTGATGCATACAATGTTATTTAGCCACTGATCACATTACCTTATATATCCTTGAATCAGTACCCATTCAGTATTACTGCTATGGTATGAAGGTAGATGTTGTGAGCAAGGCATAAACGTGCTACTTTCATGGACTTGCCTGCATAGCCAAGTCTCTGGACTTTCATTGCAATGTTAAATATTGTCATTAGGCTGACCTTTAAGGCCATGCCAATGGCATTGCCATTCAGAGAAGTTACAGCTCTTCATGGTATATCTTAGCAGGCAAACATGAACTGGTTTGCTATGATAACCATTAACTGTTTAGATGGAGTGTTAACAGAGTTTCCAGTATGATAAAACATCAAAGACAATCTTCATTGTTAAAATTAACTCCGTCTTTGCAATAAAATTGAATGAATAAATGAATAGAAATGAATTCCTGGTTTTGAAGATATATTCATCATACCACTTATATTCAGTGATATCTCATTATTACGACACTCAAATATCCAACATACTCACTTAACAACACAAATTTTCAGAGACAAAAAGTACATTTTCTTTGTTATCTGATCTGACACCATTTGAGGGGAACATTGTGTCATTATAATGAGGTTTCAGTGTTTTTTTCCTCAAGTTTTTTTTTAAAAATGCGACGCAATTAGATAAATTTGAGCAAGGGTTGCAAAGTGGAGAATGTGCATCGTAAAATAAAGTGGGAATTTATTGCATGCTTCTTAAAGATATGTGACGCACAAATTGATCGAAATTGGCCATTTGTAGCATTCGTGTATGTTGTATACAATTATAGAGTTATTTTGCAGAATAACTATGATACAATGCTTTCACCTTCATATGCAAACTTCAAATATTAGAAAATGTAAACGCAAATTAAAGGGCATTTGGGGGGGGGTTGACTCTTTACAGTGTTATTTTGTGTTATTTCCTGCAGCAGTCACTAAGTCTGCAAAGCCCCTTCTACAAAACTCTTGCCCGGCTGTGCCTATTTACTTGTCTAAAACCAACCAGAAAGGTGTATTTTGGGCCAAAAATAGCAATGCCAACAATTTAGTTAAGAATCTCGTGATAAAATTTTCTGGTGTAATTATAAGACTGCATGTATAATGGTGGTGAGAACTGCATAAATATGAACGTAACCTGCTGATGAGGACTACATGAATATGAACGTAAAGAATTTGCTCGTGGTATGGAATTGCAAGATATTTTGAGCTTTACCCGTTTTATTTCTTTGTTGCTAAAAACGTTTCCAATATTTGTTTTATAATCTTTGTCAGAAGGTACCCAAATGTAAAAAGGAGTTAAAGCAACATAATAAATGGGGTTCATGAGTGAATAATGTATGCAAGCCTAAAAGGGACATCAAGCAAAACAAAAGGTTTATCAAAATGTCGAATGTTCAAGATATGTGATTTTTTTTCATCTGAGACCAAATGAGGCCAAAAGTCGAATATTTAAGAAAAAAAAGTCGAATTTTCGACTTTTTGGATGGGCAAAAGTCGAATATAAGACAAAATTTGAATAAACTAAAAAAAAAGTTGAATATTCGACTTTTTGTATAACTTAGCACGGGATTGACAAAGTGGAATATTCAACCTTTTTCTTGAATATTCGAACTTTTATCTTGAAAATTTGGCTTTTTGTACCATGTGGTGTCATACATGTATGAAAATGGTCAAATATTCAAGTGTATTATGGGGGGGGGGGGGCGACTTTTATCTTAAACTGTAAACTTTTGGCGCCATCTTGTGGGAGATTTGAAAAGTCGAAAATTTGACTTTTGTCTTGAATATTTGATTTTTGCGTCATGTATCAGAAGAACGAAAATGTCGAATATTTGACTTTCGGCATCATATGGTCTCAGATGAAAAAAAGTCGACTATTCAAATTTATTCTTTAGTATTTGACTTTTTACACCATTTAGCAGAAGATTGGGAAAGTCGAATAATCGCCTGGTTTCTTCAATATTTTGAATATTGACTTTTATCTTGAATATTCATCTTTTGAAAAGACTTTTTTGATGTCTCCCTTATGAAAGCCTGACAGGTGACATCCAGAAAAGAAGCATTTTCAAAAGGTCCACTATTCAATAAAAAGGTTTAGTATTCGACTTTTTGGCATTCGAATATTCAAGATAAAAGCCGGGGATAAAAGTCGAACTAGAACAGACTGATTTTCCAACAGAAAATCAAATGTCTCCCGGTGGAACACTTACGTCTCTGAATAAGCTACAGCTGATAACAAATTACAAATGACCAAGTTTGCTTGAAAATTACAATCCTATTTTAGCTCCCACCTAGATACATTACTCTAGCAATTTTCATCAAGTTCTTCAAGACTTATTGCAGAGAAAGCAATTTCACATAAATGACCCTGTGACCTTGAAAATTAGGTCAAGTACGATCTAATTGTGGATCTCACCTTGATGCATTATCCTTCCAAGTTTCATCAAATTCCATCAAGTTCTTCAAGACTTATAGTACAGAAACATATTTAATAAAACTGACCCTGTGACCTTGAGAATTTAGTCAAGGTCACCCAAATATGATCCCAACCTAGGTCTTGCCTAGATATATATTCCTACCAAGTTTCATCAAATTCCATCAAGTTCTTCAAGACTTATTGCAAGGAAACCAATTTCATATAAGTGACTCTGTGACCTTGAAAATTAAGTCAAGGTCAGCCAAATACAATCCAAACCTAGGTTTTGTCAAGATGCATAATTCTACCCAGTTTCTTAAAACTCCATCTTGTTCTTCATGACTTACCGAACGGAAACCAATTTCACATAAGTGACCCTGTGACCTTGAGAATTCGCTCAAGGTCATCCAAATACAATCCCAACCTAGGTCTTGCCAAGATACACAATCCTACCAAGTTTCATCAAATTCCATCCTGTTCTTCATGACTTATCGAACGGAAACCAATTTCACATAAGTGACCCTGTGACCTTGAGAATTCGCTCAAGGTCATCCAAATACAATCCCAACCTAGTTCGTGCCTAGATACATAATCTTACCAAGTTTCATCAAATTCTGTCAAGTCCTGCAAGACTTATCGCACGGAAACCAAGTGTTGAAGAACCTGAACAACAACAACAACAACAAGCAGAAGAAGCGGAAGAAACCGGCACTAAAACAATATGTCCCCTGGCTTCCACCGGGAGACATAATAAACGAAGAAAAAGTCTAACATTCAACTTTTGAAACTCCCACGAGATTGTGCCCAAAGTTGAATATTCAAGATAAAAGTCGAATAAGCACCAGATAGTCAAAAGTCAAATATGTAAGATAAAATTGAAATATTCAAGAAAAAAGTTGAATATTGAATAAGCCAATAATTGCATCGCCACCATATGACGACGCACCTGTCATGTTATATTCCTGTCCTGTACTATATAAGAAGTTAGATATTCGGGAGTTGTGTTAACGAGTCAAGCCCCTGTGGTCTTACGGGCCAGCTGTCGCCACATACAATAAGCGTATTTCATAAAAATGACAAATTAAAGCCAACTGGATCACGCGTATTTTGTGTGTGTGTTTCCCCCTCTTTCATTTTTCGATTGTCACATCTTTGCAAGTCCGAAAAGTAACTTCATTTCTAATATAGTAAAGTTCTCTATGCATACATGCCAAAAGTTCAAAGTAGAAGTGTTTGCATGGGGACATAGAAATTGGTTCTCTTGATACACGACCATAAAATTGCCAACAGGATATACAGGCATTGGTCCAAATGTGAAGTTGCTTCCCCAGAAATACTCCGTGACCTATGGAATGAATACATGAGAATTAAACAACTCGCACAAAAAAAAAAAAAACAAACAAACAAAAACAAAAGCAAAAACAAAAAAAAAAAACCCAAAAGGGCAGAACAAAAGGTCCAAATGACAAATGTAATTCAGAAAAAAAAGAAAGAAATACGAAAGAGTTCTCAAGAACACAAAAGCTTATTGAGGAATATTGCAGCGTTAAAATGGAAATAACTCTTACTCTGTACGCACTTTTGACACCATCTCTCCTCCCAATTTGCAAGACAAAAGTCGTATCATCAATCACCCAAAAGAAATAAGCAAAATTTTTGGTAATTGTAAGAAAAATTTGGGGGAGCACCTGGATCTAGCAAAAATGACATATAAATTGAGATTTTACGTATACGTAATTTATGTACAGAAGAACCAGTAAATGGACCTTGTGGTACACTAGATGATTTTTAGATAGATTACCATACTCTTAGGCACTCATTAGAGAAGCTTACATGTCTATTGTCAACAATGTTTCAAATGAATTTTTAAAGAACCGAGAACCAATTATGTGCAAAGCTCTTGTAAAGTTTTATTTTATTTATGTAAATTATGTGAGGTTTTGGAAATAACTGTTTGGTTCATGTGAAAACGTTGAAAAAATAGTTATCTTGTGACCTTTTGAAAACTGTTGGTTTCAAGCCATTGCTGGCGTAAACCTAGGTTGTATTTTGTCTTCTTACTTGTTTTGTCTGGCTATGAAAGACTATTGACTCACTGCAAAGTAAGAACACGAGTATACATTAATTTGATTGTCTAATCACACCGGCCTGGCTGTATGACATATGGCACTCTAAAGCACAATCCCATGAAATGTTAAGCGTGGCTGGTCAGTTCGCCTCTTGGCGGGGTATGAAATTTAATAATTCAAAATCAAAAGTAATGACAAAAGTTAAAGGCTTAGACAGGCAAAAACAATTGGATGTTGGGTGATGCACCCATACATAAATGCGATCAATATAAAAATTTCGGTAGGCTATGCTATTTCCGTAGTCATTAGCTGACTCTGATTATTAGGATTCACCTAAAACCAGCTCGTGATATGTGCAATGTACTAGTTTCTCATGAAAACATAAACAGAGTGACTGCTGGCAACAAGTTATAGGAAAATGTATCTCTGTCTTCATGGTCTCATGGATGTAGATTTGGCTAAAAAATACATATGAAAGAGCAACCTGCAGCACAGCAATGGGTCATACACGGAATAAATTTACAAAATATGGATTAGTGTGGGTCTGGACCAAGCAGTTTTACGGGATAAAATGCCTACGGTGTATGATAAAGTTTAGAGGTATTTAATCCAATTTCTCATGAAATAAACAAAATAGAATCCATGGCATTATATGAATACTTGAAAACATGTACCAGACAAGAAAAATGTTTATTTCGTTTCAATGATTTTGAGGGTGCAAGAGTAAAATATACAGCCAACAAACTGTCTAGGTCTTCAGACTGATTTGTTAACATGTGGCATATCTAGGCAAGACAAATGCCTCACATGTGAATATGAAAACAAGACTTAAGAACATTTTGTTTGTCCAAATTTAAGAAATGTAAAAATTAAAAATTATTAGAATCGAGACTGCATAAACTGAAAGAAAGCGGAAACTGCTCCTCCTGAACACGCTTTATCAAGGTCTCGATATTTGTCAAAACATGAGTGTTTCTTGACTGTAGAAGCTTTCTTCTGACAAGACCCGCTGCCACGGTGTTTGTTACAGTACCTGTAAAGGGTTTCTCGCAGAGGCATGGCGTTTACGTGGAGAAGTCAGGGATCAGGCGGAAGCACTAGACACAACATGATGTATGTACGTTTTTTTATGATCTACTATTTTCATGTTTTAAAGTGTGAAATTATTTTAGTCACAAATATGACAACGTATATCATGTTTTGTATTATTTATCACTCTGGTGCCCGTATATAAATTCCAAGAATGATAATAATAATAATAATAATAATAATAATAATAATAATAATAATAATAATAATAATAATAATAATTATTATTATTATTATTATTATTATTATTATTATTATTATTATTATTATTATTATTATTATTATTATTATTATTATTATTATTATCATTATTATTATCATTTATCATTATTATTTATTATTATATCTCAAAAGATATGAACTTAGTATTGGATGTTCGCACACCAGACTTTACGGAAGTGTTTAAGGAAATGAGCTCAGAAGGTTGCAAAACAAATCTTGAGAAGTTGAAAGCTGCTTTATCATCCAGGAAGAGGCAAGATGAATAAAGCTATTCATTTTGGAAGATTGGTATTATATTGTCAAGAACGCATAAGTGGAGAATTTTTCAACCGATGACATGAGAGTTCTTCACCTCTGATCTTGATTTCTTTGAATAAGGATAAGTGATCATTTTTCATTTTTGTGTACATTGTAATAGTGATCATCACTGATTGTTAATTTATACAGTTGCCTTTATTGAAATTACTGATCTCAGCGTATATATATATATATATATATATATATATATATATATATATATATATATATACACACACACACACACCACCGGTTCCTACATTTCACATCTTCATATGCAATGTTCAAGTAATTACAACCGCAATTTCTAAATCGTCAATGATACGGCCAATTCAGCCATCATCAGTCTAAGATACCGTATCACCGCATGTTCAATGATAAATCAGTACAGACCTTAGCTGCTGGCATTATTGAAAAGAGAAACGAGACCAACCTTGATGATATCGTAAACCACACAAAAAGATATATATTCTTTCAGGTAATTTTCTGTTATAAGAGTTAACTTAGTGGGTGCAACAATATTGTACACATCCATTTAAACGTACGTTACTATGACAACACGATTAAATTTATCGTATAGTCGCAGGCCTACGTCTCTTTTATATCATACGAGACCAATGCAGTTAGAATAATCATTTATAGTTTCTGTCGTTGGAAAATCTATCCACATGACGATGAAAGCTATGGCATTATATATCTCGCACGAGAAGAACGCAACTTCACACGTTTCTTAGGTTCTCTCAATGCTCGTTCCTCTTGGATACATGCTGTACATGTTTGCGCTCTGTTTGCTGGATATGTGTGTTTTTCCGTTACTTCATTGTTTTCCAGTGTGTCTGCTTTTAGGTAGGACACCGTCCTGCCACTTGGGGTACCAGATCCCCTTTGCCAAGCACGGGACCGGGCTTGTGAAGTGCCTCTTTCATCCTTTTTATCTAGTTCGATGTCATTTTCACATTTCATACGAAATCTGTACGTATGTCGTTGGTCATTTTTTTGACATTCTCTAGCCAAATTTTCCAGCATTTCAGGCATAGACTGTTTTAAATTAGGTGTCAATGGGAAACCTGCGGATGACGATCTCATCCTCGATGCTAGATTCTTCCTGAGGGCGTTTCTGGATTCGCGAGAAGTATTGACGGTTGACTTGTGAGGACACGTTTTTGCTTCAGGTGTACATACTCTCCAGGCAGAAGGTATTTGATCTAGAGCCTTTTGAAACACCTGGTTTGATTTTAGAGGCACTTTCCTTTGCATATTTTGACGGCTACTCAACCTTGCTCGATTTGTATCTTTCATGTTCCTAAAATTCAAAGCTTTATTAACAGAATTGATCCAATCTTCGATAAATTGTTTCTTATCCTTTAAATCGACAGGGTTTCTTTCTTCTATCATCCTCAAAAGCTTTCCACTGAGTCTGCCTGCCAGTTTATCTTGTGTAAAAAACTCGGGATTATGTTCTTGTCCTGATACTGTATTGTCAATATCTGGATTTTGAAGGCTGTCCTGAGGCGGTAATTTTAGGCTTGGCAATGCTGCAATAAAATCATTTGTGGAATCTTTACTCTTTTTCTGGCCTGGTAGCATGGCGATTTCCTCTAAACAAAGGCCTTCTTCCCTTTGAAGTCCTAGGTCTACTTCCAGAAGTTCTCCGCTGTCCAAGTCTCGGCGCAGTTCCGTGGTTAGGCCCACATGCAAAGGTTCATTACATGAATCTTTCTTTTCAACTTCAGTTTCTAGTTTTGTTTCATCCGTTGTATTTGGCGGTGTCTTAGAAATGTCTTGATAGCGGTAATATAATGACGGAGGAATGGTTACCACACGTTTATCTAGGGTACAGGACAAATGTAGCCGATTTCCTGACGCAGAAGGCGCTATTATCATAGACGGCTGTGCTTGTGCCTTTTGTGGCATCTTCTCTGCTTTCTCAGAAACAGTTGGTCCTTCCTTGTTTGTTATAACTGCCTCAGCATCTACATTTGACACTGCTATACTTGTTTCTGACGGTTTTTCAGGCAAATTGTTCATCACTTGTCCAAGTGGTGGAGACAGAGCATCACATGAATCTTTGTAATATTCTGTATGAATGTCAGTCGTTGGGGTACCCGCTCTGCTTCTCCTTGGCAGCGGCGCTGATCGAGAATATTTTCTGTCTCTCTGGTTTTCAGACGGTAGCCTGGACGTTATGCCATCTGGAGTTGGTACAATTTTTATGATCAAATCTGCAAGATCAGCAGAATTCGTCTTACTAGCCACACACTTTTTTGGAACTTTGGAGTCTCGCTTATTTTTAATCGCTTCTTTTGTTCTATTCTTTGTTATAAATTTCATCATTGAGTCTGTTAGAGATACGCGAGCACACGGCAAACGAGATCCTGTGGCAGAGGCAGTTTTACTGGACACATAGACTTGTTTTTGCAGCAGTTTAAATTTACTTCTGTTCATACCTTGTACTTTCCATAATTCGCCCATGGACCGCATCCCTTTGTGCATCCTACGATATTTAACGATGTTTTCTGCAAGTTGTCGGTCAATTCCTGGAATTCCCGTCAACAACTTGCTGGAGCAGCTATTCAAATCGACGAGAACCATTCTGAATTTACCTGTAGGCAGATATGTGCATCTTTATGGTGATTTTTGCGCTGAAAACAAACTTTTTCGTTCTTATTTATAATCTCCATGCAAAGGAATCTTTCACGAGTGACGTTTGATGTCAGCCACGTGAGAAGCGTCATGTGGTTTAGTGCGTAATTTGTTGACGTCACTATGCCTATGGACCTGTCATGGGTTGTTTACCTTACGCAGTATGTTTCAGTGCTAGGTTGTCTCACAAATGTAGGCATGGTAACTGTCCTATTGATTACGTCTCTTTGGACAAAGAAACCATACGCTTGTCCTCTGATTCGGTTCAAGTTTAATTCCCATCAGATAAATGGTTATCAAATACCTGATTTGTGTTTGTTAGACGGGACTCGAGAAGCTAGGCGCTTGCTTTTATTAAATTATGCTGCAATCTGTATTTAAATTTCAGTAAAGTGAAAATAATGAGAGTGTTTATGGAGGGATAGGCGGGTGTCCAGCCTCCCTATTTCCCTGGAGAACATAAAAATATTTCCCAATGCACAGCATAGGCTGAAGACACTAAACAGCAGGTAATGATCAATGTATGTATTAAATCACGCATTATTTCCCAATCTTTCATGTTACAATTCCCAGAGTAAAAGCACTAAACTTTATGAAAGTATACAGCTAAGCTAGTAACAACAACAACAACAACTGATTTGTACAGAAGCCATGAGGACCACAAAAAATAAATAAAATAAAGCTCGAAATTTGGAGTTTTTGTCAAAATTTCAACTTTTAAAACTTGAAATTTCGTCTTTTAAAAGGCGAAATTTGGACTTAAAAACCTCGAGAAAATTGTCAAAACTTCGATAATAAAAGTTGAAATTTTGAGTTTTATTTTATTTATTTATTTATTTTTTTTTTTTTTTTTTTTTTTTTTTTTTTTTTTTCATTTTTTTTTTTTTTTTGGTGGTGGTCCTGATAGGCTTCCGCAGATTTAAGACATTAGCCTGTGATTTCCCCCCGGACCAGCCTTATTGAAAATTGGGAAGAGTATGCCTGTTCTATACTTGTACGGTCATACTTGCGCCACGTTAGAAACCTCGTATAATGGGGTTTCGCCATAAATTCTCCGGTCATTGCAGGCAAGTGGATCCCTGTCTTCAGAAGCCAACTGCCAGTGTAGGATTTTTTTGTGACGATCGTGAAAAAACTTCCACTTTTTCAAAATTCATTTCTCAAATGTTCTCAAACATGTTGAAGTACGTCAACAGTTTCCGCATTCATGATGTGAATGATGTATTTTGTTATCAGTTTAATATTTTCGTGGAGATATCTTGCCTTGTTAAACTATTGACGAATTCAATTGCTCCAGTATGTTTCTGATCTCCTGATCAACGTAATCCTGACTTATATGTCTGTTACAACAAATTAAAGTGACATATTACATGTAAAGACGTAGTCCTAACAAGGAGAGAGAGAGAGAGAGAGAGAGAGAGAGAGAGAGAGAGAGAGAGAGAGAGAGAGAGAGAGAGAGAGAGAGAGAGAGAGAGAGAGAGAGAGAGAGAGAGAGAGAGAGTCTAATTTATTGAGGCCCAGTCTGGTCTCGTAAGAAGCACGCCACAACTGCCGTAGGTTTTTGGCTCAGCTGACTTTTCACTCCGCTGAACTTATAGGATGGTCAGTTGCCTGTCGTCCGCCCGTCCACAATTCACATTTTCGACTGCTCTTAAAATCGTCAGTCAGATCCACTTCAAACTTGGTGGAAATATTCATGGGTCTCTACTGAGTTTGTTCAAATGGTCACGCTCCAGTGATTGTTGGATTTTTTAAAATTGATTATCTTTTTGGGCCAACCAAAACAAAGTAGTTCCCTAGGTGGTGATGCTTAGGATCATCATCATCATCATCATCATCATCATCATCATCATCATCATCATCATCATCATCATCATCATCATCATCATCATCATCATCATCATCATCATCATCATCATCATATTTATTTATTTATTTATTTATTTATTTATTTATTTATTTATTTATTTTCAGTTTGGGTACTGATCGGTTCATGCATACATTCCTATTAATTGCAATGTAAATAAATGGGGATTGTAATGGTAATTCTTAGTTTCGACTTCTCCAAAACCGTCCGCCAGATTCACTTCAAATTTGATATGGATATGCCTTGGTTGGTCACTAGGGAGCTTGTTCATATGGTCATATTCCACTGATTTTTGGATTGAGTTCTTCGATGCTCATGCAGCCACCAGTGGGCCACACGCAAATTGGTCCCTTCCAGGGTTAGTAACCTTCAAAAAGAAAATACAAGTGTGACATTTAAGCAAATCGTTTTTATGTAAGCGTCTATTTATTTTGTACATTGTTTCAATCCATGCTGTTAGGCTTCAGTTAAAACTGAGACCAAATGGGTGTATTTGTAATAACGTAGGCTGAAAAAGGTCACAGGATCCAGAAAAATCGTTCTTCAACATCACTGTCCTATAACACCACTAACCGTAATATTTCATAAGGGGGAAACTTGACACCTTGGGCGTTTATATTTACAGTACAATAATAAATTCGTTTTTTATCAAGATAATGGAAGTGAACCTTTCCATTCTGTGTAAATTGATGTGAAGAGCAGTTTGACAAACATTTCTAGCTGCATATAATTGATCAGAACTAAATAAGCAACGAACATGAAATGTGACCGCAGTTGCCTCATTGGGTGATGTTTCAGCGGGGAAAATGCGTTCAAATTGATTGTATATGTAAAATAAAAATGATAACAGTTCACAATATTATGCTTATGTGGTTCATATATTGTTTTTATTTAAGTCTAATCTTTTCACCAAAACACCCGAAACAATCACCAACTTTCTTGGCACTCAAATAAATGTAAATAGTCACTCTACCCAATAACCAGATGTCCTGTTTCATCCCAGATACCTGTCTCGTTTGGCCCTCTTTTAATGGAGGTGATAAGGGACATACGGAAACATATTTTGAAGGAATGCAGCTTTTTCATCTGTGACATATATATTTCAACAAATTTTTTTTTGTTTTTTGTTTTGTTTTTGTTTTTTTGTTTGTTTTTTATGTTTTTGTGTTTGTTTTTGTTTTTACATAGAAATTTATACCGTTTTAGAACTGGTGGACTTTAAGGCTTTTATAAAATGTGAAATGCTAAAATGTCCGGTTTCCCCTCATGTACCCGACATGAGTGACTTTTACCTTATTTCCAAGAGCCATTTGCTGAATTATACTGTGCACTTCATAATTTGGGAAGTATATGTGGTTGATCTTAAATGCTGGTGGTCCTCTGTCTGGGCCAGATTTACACCGCATAGGTGTTACCTTCACTTCATTATCAAGATCACAGGGCCACTTCTATGAGTTTTGCTCTTCACTTGACAACTTGAAAAGTATTTGAGCTAGGGTTTGATATATGTGTACGGCAGTCTTCAAAGAAGGTGACCTTAAAACAGTTCCAAAGATCACAGGACTACTTCATTTTATGCATGCATGGTCAGCTAAGCACAGGACTGTCACAGTCCTCTTGTGTGTGTGTGTGTGTGTGTTTCATAGATCAGGTACAACGGGACATTGATGATGAAAGGTGCTACGGTGCTCTGTTCTGAGATCAAGTATTGTTCTTATTAGAATTTTGTTTTAAATTTAGCGTGAATATGTGAAAATTTTAGTCATTTCGGTATTAGTGATCAGTATACTTGCCTCTCGACCACCATTCCTTGGACCTCCGTGTCTGGGCCACAACGCCTGACATATTTGAGTTGGGACTCAATTACTCTGAAAAGACCTGGCAGCCCCGGCAGCGCCACCACTCAGTTCCTGTAAAGCGGGGGGTGGGGGTGGGATGGGAGGTGACTTCACGTGCCCATGCGCTTCTATCCTTCCTTCATTCTCATGATTGGTCAGTGGACGTCATGTGTGGAGTGGAAGCAGGGAGGTCGGGTGGACCTCTGTGGCGGTTGAGAGGTAAGTATACTCACTAATACCAAAATTACTAAAAATATCACATATTAGTTATATAACATTACCTCTCTACCACCATTGCCAATATACAAATTGATTGGTAGTAGGGAGTAACGAGGCACACATATTGACACAACAACCACCAAGACCAACAGCCTGGGGTGGTCCGAGTGAGGAGGCCACGTCTGTTGTGACCTGAGGCCGGCAACAGCAGAATCCTGGCCTAAGCCGGGACACCTCCTTGCCGACCAGCATGAGACTGCCAATGGACCCCAGCCTTCATCCAGGCCTGTTCAGCAGAGTGGGCTTAAAGGTCCTGAATATGTGGAACAATGTCTCCCATCTCTCCTCCAAACATCATGTGATAGAAGAGGGGACCATGCATGCTTGACGGTAGATTGGATCAGACAACCTATGACCCTGGAGATGGGTGACCCTGCATAACAAACACAAGCTCCGTGATCTGTGTCAAATGCTGAAGGTCATCCAAGAGGGACCTGAGAGCCAACATTGAAATGTCAGAGTAAGATAGCCTCTAGCATCCTTCTGAAGGAATCCAAGGATATAGAAACGACCTGCAGCGCCTTCGCAGCATACTCTTCCCAATCTATATCCACCAGTGACTGTGACAAGTAGATCTGCTCTGGGGTGGAACACAATTTCCTCTGGATGTCCTGCTGTGGGAGAACTGCCCTTGCCTCAGATAGCTGCACATTGGTGGCTGCACGGGAACCCAGGTGCCACGAATCCTGGCCGTCTGCTGGTGATAAAAATCAGTGACAAAGGGTAAGAAAGGAATCGGGACCTATGTCCTGCATCCTCCACGGATAAGTCCTAACAGCACATAATAATGGCCCCTTTTTCTCTCCTCCGGCTGAGCAGCCACAGCTTGGTTGCTCACTAGGCTATGATTGAGAGCTTTGACCTGCTCAAAGCTCTGAGTTGGCGCCAGAGTAGTGTCCATAGGGACAGAAGCTGGTTTTGTCTGTGCTATGGATGCTACTGGGCTCTGCTGAGGACAGCGACTTCGGCATGGTTGCCAGCTGTCAGCCAGCGACCTGGGCCTACTACACAATGAATCCAAAAGCAACAACTCCTTCTCCCCCATGTTGATGCCCAAAACCTAGGCACCAGGCATTGCAGTCATAGCACCCAAAGCCTGGTCAAGCAGACAGGAAGGCCATTTTTGACAGAAGCAGGTCCATCACCTTGCCTTGCATAGGGGAACAACAAGTTCTGCAGAAGTTGTCGCTGCCACCTCCGCAGCCCCCACCTGCTCCTCCCACTAAGGGTGAGAGAGTTGGACTTGCGGGAGGCTGAGGGTGGGAGCCACAGCTGCCACCAACAAGTGGGTAGGCTGGCCAGAGGGCACCTGTTGAAGTTGCAAGAACTCCAGAGCCTGCGGCCCAAGTGAGAGTTGGCTCAGAACAGAGGGAGCGAGCTGCTGATATGAAAAGGCCGACTCTGATATGGTGGATGTGCTGGTAGGAGCAGATGAAGTGTCTGTCCGCAACTGCTGCTTTTCACATAGCTTGTGTTCTGCTTGCCTCTCCAAGGACAGAGGCAGGGTACCCGGCTCAACAGGACACAGTGAGAGCGCAGCTGCTCGGTTAAGGTCAGGCCCAAAGGGAGAGCAGCTGGCACAGTAGTTGGAGGCATGAGAGTTGGCACCTGGGTCATGGTAGGGACACAACCATAGGACCTAAAGGGTCATTACAGTTAAACACCACCACCACAGACTTACGAACCATCTCTGGTGCTTCCAAATACCTGGACGTTTGACTTGAGGTCACGGATCCTGGAGCTTGGGCAATTGGCCAGGGTTTCAATGCTCTGAGATACCAATATGTTCAACCCGAGGTCCTGGATCTGGGAGCTCGTGGAACCAGCTAGAGCTCTGGTGCTGCGTGGTGCGCTGGCATTTGACCCCAGGTCTGGGACACAAGAGCTTTGAGAATTGGGTCGGGTTTCAGGATGCTCAGATCGGAGCCTGAAGGTTTCAGTGGAGGCTACCTTGGGTTCTGAGCACTCAGAAGATCCAGGTGGGTCTTTGCCCGCCTCTTTGGATGTGGATCCGAAGTAACCAGCATAGAGGGGTCAGACAGCTGCCCAATCAGATCCATTTGTAACTGTTGGTACTTGGCCATCGCCTCCAAGACTGCCCAGAGTCCAGGTGCAGTGGCCAAAGAACCTCCTGTCATCACCTCAGGTGGGGGCCAAGTGCTTGGGACCCTCGTGAGAGGTTCCATTGCAGCCTGACATGCAACTCTTGGGGCTCACTTCCATTGCGTCGCTCAGGTGGAAGACTCAGATTTGATGGCCTGACGTTTGGCAGCACACCTACACCTGGCCCTCTTGTATTTTCTCCAGGACTGCTCATAGAGCAGCCACACACCTCCCCATCTAGCACAAAACCCCTCTGTATGTGATTCGACCTGCCAGATGCCATTTTGGAGACAAACATTTTCGAGCCAAGACCAGACATACTTCCACAATTGTGAGAGGATCAGCAGATCAAATTTAAGTCATCTCTATCTCGAAAGAGACCAGCAGAGCTCAGAAAACAAATTCAGCAAGAGAGGCAGTGAACACAGCACAGAAACAGGTCATCCAGATAAAAGTCAACAGAGGTCCCAACTTCTAGAGCAAGCCTGAAATGGAACCAGAGGAGGAAGGAAGAATGGTGGGTGCATTTTCACTGGATGTCATCCCCCCCTCCCTGTTCTACAAGAACCGAGTGGTGGCACCACTGTGAATGCCAGGTCTTTTCAGAACAATTGAGACCCCAAAAGCATGGGCTTTCCTCCAGATCATGGTCACTAGTGCAAAACTGTTGCTGATGTCACAAACACAACCGTTCTCTCAGCCAGTATGTGATAGCACACAGAACTACATTAGTGCTAAACATGGCAAGATGTAAAGAAAACTAAAGCAGTGATAGCCAGTGCATGATGATGATGGCAATCTGAAGGTATCCTTCACATTTTCTGATGAACATGAAAAAGATTTTATAGACGTGGCAATTGCCGCAGAGGAGCAGACAATCAAGCCATACCAACAAATGACCACCTGTTTTCACAAAAAAAAGAAAAAAAAAAAAAAAAAGAAAAAAGAGCAGTTGTTCTAATCAACCGTAAGTGAGACAAGATATTTGGAGTAATATCAGTATATATACACTTAACTCTTGACCACTATTTGCCTGGACCTCTGTGTTTGGGTGCATGCTCATGAATCCAGTTGAGTTTGACTCTTGTGGAACTGATAGCAACTCCTGGTGCACATGCTCCCCATCTCATCCTTCCTCTTTGGACATTAGTCAGTTGACATCAGCAATAAGATAGAGTGGGGTTGGTTGGGTGGGCTTCTTTAGTGGTCAAGAAGTAAGTGTACTTACTAATAATAATATTACTCCAAATATCTCTTATCAGTTTGTTTAAACACATTTTGTTTGGAAACACAATTGGCAGACAGGCTCAACAGCCTATATATGGGCCTCTTGTATATTTACAACAGGACACCATAAAACAGAATAAGTATTAGTATCAGTTATGTAACTTTACCTCTCAACCACCATTTGCTGATATACAAGTGTATAGGTGGAGGGTGTAACATTACTGACATACTGACCTCATTTAACCACCGGGACCAGCAGCTTGAGGGTAACCGTTGGTCTGTGTGAAGAGATGTGTTTGAAGAGAAAACCTCAGAGCTGTGTGGAGTTGAGACCGCTGACAGCAGAATCCAGCTGAAACCAGAAACCCTCCTTACAGACCAGCGTGGGACAACACTAAACCCTCCTGTGCTCTCCCGCCAACATGACAGCTGTCCGCCTCATGGGTAGACACTATCGGTTTCAGCTCCATTGGACCTGGAGATCTTAACAGGATCTAATCATGAAACTGGCGAGCACTGGGGGGGTATTTTGTTCCATGGGCAGTGAACTCCTGTGTCAAGCCAGCAACAGGCTGCAATGACAGGACAAACAGCCTGATACTGTTCCAGATTAAGTCAACTAGGCCCGAAGGCCTACAAGGCTCACTAAGAAATGCATCGACCTATAGGCCTGCATTGAATGTAAACCACAAGAGCACCATAAGGTGGAACACGGTGGCTCCTCTGATGGGATACAGAAGGCATAACGAATGAGTATCAAAACCTACGCAAAGGAGCCTGTAATGCCCGCAAAGGCATACATGCATTCCTCCAGCACTATCATGTCCTGCAAGTAGTTATCGGCAAAAGTCATAGATGATAGCCAGCGACAGGCCCGCAGAATGTCAACAACAGCAACTTTCTGCAGGGTGGGCCTGGAGAAATAGAAGGTTGTACTTGTGAGCTCTGGCTGCCACAAGCTGCAGGCCTTTTCAGTGAGATCTAATAGGCCTTAAGGATCATCTGCTTAATCCATGATGAAATTGTGTTTCTGAAAACTTGCTCCTTGGATTATTCAGTCATAGCAGGAGGGCAGACCTCAATCCATGCAGGAAAGGTGCCATCAAAGAGCACTTACTGGGCACAGGGCTCCTTCTTTGGGAGGAAGAGCAGAATCCATAGCATGGAGGGTAAAACCCTTTAAGACTCTAGCCAGATCTCAAGCCAGCTTGGTTGTCTGCAAGGAAGACCAAGTGATGCGTCAAGGTCACCTGGGAGCAAGCAAGAGCATGGATCTCCCTTCTCCTAGCCACTGAAGTGAGTGTTAATAGAAAACAAGTGTTCCCAGCCAGAATTTGAGGGAAACCCAGTTGGGGTTCTCAAGGCACTCAAATGGCAGGTTGCTCCAGTGCTAGGGCCTGGGGGTCTGGGACCGGTGAGAAGTAAACCAGCAGTTTCGCATTCTCATAAGTCGCGAACAAATCCACATGTACAGTTCCACATCTTGCTCACATGGCCCGAGAGACCCTGGGGTGGAGTGACCACTCCATCCCTACCCGCTGACCCCTTCTCAAGAGTTCGTTGGCCAGGACATACTGATGTCCCGGGACATGTCTCACATGTGTGTGGACCTCGTGTTCAGAGCATCATCTGGTGATGCATCCGGCAAACTCCATCAGCTTCTTGGACTGTGTCCCACCCTGCCTGTTGAGGAGGGCAATTGCAGTCCTGTTGTTGCACATTATGGGGACATGTTTGTGCTCCCGCAGGTCTCGGAAGTGAAGGAGCACCAAGCGTATGGCCTCCAGTTCCAACCAGTTTTTGTGGTGAGATGCAAAGGATACCAGCCAAAGGCCTGACACTGTTGGGCTCTCCACATGAGTTACCCACCAGGATCAAGAAGAGTCCATTCAAATGGTGAGCTGGGCCTAAAAAGGTGTTTGTCCCTTCATGACATTCTCCTTCAGGGTCCACCACAGAGGGTGCGGGTGCTCCTCCTTAAGAATTGGCACCGGGGCCTGACAACCCTGGTCTCTCCTCCATCTGCCTTGCAGAGCTTGTTCCAGGGGCAACGATGGAGACGACCGAGTGGGACCTGGGAGTCCATCAAGGACAGGGAGCCCAACAGGGTGAGCTATTGTTAGGCCGAGCAGACCTTGCCAGTCAGAGAGGCTCTGAGCTGGGACTGTAGTCTTTCCCCCCTGTCTTCTGAAGGGCGACAGATGTAGGTAACCAGGTCAAACTTTGGTTACTGAGAAAGACAAAAGTCTGCTCCAGCCAAAGACTGGACTGGTAGGTTCACTATCAGGCCCAAGGGTTGGCAAAGTTTCAGTTTGTGATGCTGCAAATCGAGGTACTGAAGTGCTCAGATAAGCCTATCGTCCATATACGCATGTATGTGAATGGCTGAAGGTAAGCAGCAACTGTCTGTGGGAGCCTGGTAAACACCAGTAATGCCACGGCAAGGTCAAACAGAAGCACCCTGAACTGGTAGACTTGGCCCACAAATATGATCCGCAGATACTTTTGTGAAGTCTCTGTGATTGGCACATGGAAGAATGCGTCCTTGAGATACAGGGATATCTTGCACCCCATGGGCCATAGGGCTGCTGCCACTGACTGGGGGGTCTCCATCCAAAAGGACAGGACTTCCAGAAATGTGTTCAGCGTCGACAGGTCTATTAGGGGGCACCATCCTCCATCCCTGTTGAGGGCCAGAAAGAGTAAGTTATAAAAGCTGGGAAACCATGATCCTCTACCTCCTCTATGCTGTGCTTGCTCTGATGCAACTGAACTGCTTCCAGGAATGCTGATGCTTTGGGTTCCAAGGAGGGTGATGCGAAGCATCTTGGTTCTCGGGTTAATGGAGGCCTGTCTTTGCCAAAAGGCAGGATGTAGCTGTGTCTCAGGATATTGAGGATGAACGAATCTGTGATAAACTCCCATTATGCATGATATGCCGTGACGCAGCCACAGAGTCTAACAATCTAGCAGTTGGCAATCATCCTGAGACATTGCTTTCTGGCATACAAGAGTCTTCTTGCCTCTACAGAAGACTTGCCCCTCCCGAATTCCTGTCTGCTCTTCCCAGGTCAAGTCCCAAAGGGGCGCAAGAGTCAAGGGTTGAGTAGACGTGATCTGAGAAGTACTGCACTTTGGAACTGAGGCAGCCAAGGATGAAAGCGACCGAGCAGAGTCAGTCAGCACCTTGGAGCATGCCTAGTCAGCCGAGTGGGCTCAAAGGTCCTGTGCCCAGCGGACCACTTCCGCCATCTCTCCTCCTTCCCCAGGAAGAAAGGCCCTGTGTGGGCTCTACAAAAGATTGGATCAGGCAACTTCTGACCCTGGAGGCAGGTGCCCCTCTGCAACAAATGGAGGTTGGCCTCCAATGTGCAAGCAGAGTCGGAGTCCTTCAAGTCATCCAGGAGAGACCCAAAAGCAGCCAACAAAAGGTTGGAGAATGACACCATAAGAAAAGATCACCTGGCATCCTCCTCCAACCATCTGAAGGCCTCCGAGACAATGCAATGGTTCTCAGCTGCTGAGTATCGAACTCCTACCAGTCTAATTCCACCAGCAGTGGACTTGATGTGAAGATCTGCCATTTACCCTGGACATCCAGCTTAGAGAGGCGTTGTCCCTGGTTCAGGTTGCCAGATGTTGGAGGCTCCACAGGAATCCGTGTGCTGCGAGTATTGGCTGTGAGCTGGTCGTAGAACTCAGCCACTAAGGGGTAAAATGGTATTTTCGTGTGTTGCTGTGTGTACTCCAGAGATATGCTCAGGTATGACAGCTGAACAGCACCCGACCTCCTCCAATGGTGGGACCACAGCTTGGTAACCAACCAGGCTCTGAATAAGAGCTTTTCCATGGTCAAAGCCCTTAGCAGGAGCAGGTGCCGTGTCCATGGGAGCAGGGTCCAAAACCTCTACATAACCTAAGGTCACTGGCTCTCTGAGCCTGTCACAGCGTGAACGGGGTGCATGGTGAGCCCTCAACCTGGGTCGAGATCTGCTGATGGAGGAATATGACAGCAAATGCTCATCCTCTTCCTTGGTGTCCAGGTCTGAAGACTCCGGACTGCGATCTGTTTGCCGAGATGCCATCTTAAAAATCTAGGTTTCAAGCCAAATGGACCAGCTTTACTTCCAACTATTTCAGTGGTATCCAAACACTGAACTCAGCTTTCTATGCCTTGGAAGATCCCTGGACTACTGAGAAAGGATTTTCAGCAGATAAGGCTTTGTGGTCCATTCTAAACTTGTTACCCTAACAAGCACACTTTAAGGCCTTCCATTAGGCCTACTTGATGCAGATGCACCCTAGCCTATCATTATTCCTTAAATGTAGGCCTACCAAAGTTTGCACACGATCGTATTCTATCTCAAAATGGTTGGCATGTGGTCTGACCCTGTTTGTTGACTATCGTTTTTTATGGTCTGGCTTTAAACTTTAATTTAATGTCCTGCGTACATTGAGGTTTTCCTGACTTGTTTTTTTTTCCGCTTTCTGAGAGTACTTTATTTTAAAAAGTGGACTGGGGTATGGTAACCTTTCAAAAAGGATTGGAAGGTTTTATGTCACAGAAATGTATGTTTCCATTTATTTATCTGTATTCTGTGATTCCATTCGTGATTTCGCGATCACGAATGGAATCTGGACATTTCGCACGCAAAGTCCCACAACTCACACTGTCACAGTATCCTGCAAAGTTTTCTATTTTGCTGATTGTAGGTCTACACTACAGTTGATTATTTTTTTTTTCTATGGCAGTTTGTCTTATACCACTGGGCCATATCGCACAGCCAGCACGGGGCCACGAGGCTGTGAGCTACTGGTGTTTACACTGGCAATCAATGTGAATGAGATCAAAAGACATGCCGTACAATAATAAAACTCTGCGAGTGTGAATGCCTGGCCGACCGTTCTACATGGCACGAGCGTAGCGGCGGACAGCCAGGATACACGAGGTGAAGTCCGCTGCAGGCGGACCACCGAGTGT
The DNA here is from genome assembly GCA_964020975.1 of Hermodice carunculata. Classification (NCBI taxonomy): domain Eukaryota; kingdom Metazoa; phylum Annelida; class Polychaeta; order Eunicida; family Amphinomidae; genus Hermodice; species Hermodice carunculata. Next base: position 33,231,980 of record OZ026615.1, on the reverse strand, counting down.
ATCCTGGCTGTCCGCCGCTACGCGAGTGCCATGTAGAACGGTCGGCCATGGTACTCAATACGAGAATGGTTTTATTTTCATCCCATGTATATTATCATTCATCCACTCATCCATCAAATCTTTTGTAAGTCCATTTTTCCAAAACTCAACTTTGTAATTGCCGCTCGGTACTTTTCATAGCAGACGACAGAAATCAACATCCTATGTGCGCGCGCATAGGGGGCGTGGCAGTAGCGTGTGGAACGGTCTCGAGAGTGTGGAACGGTAAAAAATGCTACACGGTGTAGATCGCCACGTCCACAGCTACTCTGGACTACACATACATGGGATAAAATAATAAAACTACACGAGTGTGAGTGCCTGGCCGTAAATTCTGCATGGCACGAGCGTACCCGTGGAGCGGAAGGATACACGAGATGCAGCCCGCCACAGGCGGGCCATCGAGTGTATCCTTCCACTCCACGGGTGCACGAGAGTGTTGTTTTATTTTTATGCCATGTTTGTGTAGTCCAGAGTATTCTCTACCATTTCACATTAAAAGAAGTGATAGTGTTGTGTCGAAACAGCAATCAACGACAAATACCGCAGCAGACGATAAATCAACGTCCTAGGTGCGCACGCATGAAAAAGTGGTAAGCGCGAAAGTAGGGCATGCACACGACCGTTCTACACGGGCGTGTGGATCGGCAATAAATTCCACACGGTGCAGAATGGCCCGTCCGTGGTTACTCTGGACTACATATACATGGGATAAAAGCCAGGTGTGAAGTCATTTGCCGCTAACACACACACCGCAGTAGGAATAATACAATACTGTCTGCATAAACTTTCGTACATGTATGCGACAATGATTATGATTTTATGGACTTTTCTTATTCTGTATCACGTTGAGCCGTGGGTTTGTCAGCTTGAGAAAACCACCAAAATAATGTAGGCCCCGGTGAATCCCCATGACACGAGTCCATGCACGGCAATTATGCTTTTGGAAACTGAAGCAGGCTCACTGTGGAACTTTCGGTGTTGCTGCACCCAGCAGCAACACAACGACCTATCCTCCATGCATGGATACTGAAATGGAAATGCGCATTTCTGTGCCCATTTCTACTCCTGTTGTGGAGAGAGAGAGAGAGATGTAACACTTTGACAGCTATACTATAGTACTTCGTTTACTTGCCACGCTTGCTATCTGATCTTTGTATCGTGTTGCGTTTGTGACGTCAGCGCCCCAGCCGCTCCGGAGGTGTCGGAAAAGAACGAGGACTCACGATGTGAGCACTTAAAAGTAGCAACTTTAAAAGGTAAATAAAGATTCCATTTCGATTCCGTAAGTGTAAAAAAGTAATAGGTGTGGATGGAACAGCATATTTACTTCCCATGTAAGCAACTAAAATAGGTTGTAATAATCAGAACCTTTAATCCTCTGTATGGGCTAATTTTCTGATTCATCAGATGAAAATACCGCTGACCTGTCGACATTTACACTCAAATTTCAATGTCTGCAGTATTCTTTAAGTTTGTTAATACAAAGTTGCACGCCAATGTTACAAAGGAAACTAAATGGTTGACACATTATAATAAAAAATTGATTTTTTTATGCAAAACCACTAAGCACCAATCTTCTGTAAATAAGTCTGACAGGTCGTGAATAAATAGATTCAGTAACCCAGGGCGTATGACTCTTCCTTACATCACGCCATTTGTAATGTATGTATGTATGTAGGTACATACACACGTATGTATATATGTATATATATATATATATGTATGTATGTGTGCATGTATGTATGTAGGCCTATACATTATGTATGTATGTATGTATGTATGTATGTATGTATGTATACGTACGTGTGTTTATGTACGTAGACCCATGTATGTGTGTATATGTAAGTATTCGATAACTCAGACTAAAAATTAAGTGGTACAGAATACCATGTATACATACCAGCTTCACAAATAGAATCAAACGCCTTGTGCAAATCAAAGACACGTGCATTATTGAAATTACAGGAACCCCTCCATGAATCGGAACTCCCAACACCGCAGATTTCACATATTGCATTGTGCAATGATAAGGCTTCTGGACTCTATCGATTCACATGTATAGGCCTATACGGTACAAATGTAGGAACCAGTTCTTATCCTGGTAATGTAAATATTTTTCATCTATGTTTGTTTATTTTTTGTTTTGTTGGACTTACATGATCTTACATGTATAATTTACATTGCAGGTATCATTTTGTATTGATGTATGTTTCATGTTTTTGTGTGTGTATTTGACAGATTGCCGAATGATTGTAAAAAGTCGGCGCAGTCAAAACTGTTCGCATACATGCATAACGAAATGTGTATTTACCAGCAACTTTCACATATTTGTTTACCAATGTATTTAAAATAAAATATGATCACTTGTAAGAGACTTCAAGTACCTGGGGGTGACGGTTAAAAATATTCTTCTTTTGCCATTTACCCTACATTTCTCGGACAGTCATCTGCAGAATTTCTATGCTTGGAAGGATAAATAATCTCTTCTCTAAGAGAATACTATTTAATGGTATATCAGTCGCTCGTGGTTCCGGATTTTTTTTTTTTTTTTATCATTATCTTTGTTACTGTATGGATTTTGTGTTTTTCCCACCTCTTACTCTTACGCGTCACCTCCACACCCTGAAAGAATTTCGTATAGGACAGTGTACTCTCTCCAACAAACTACCTGTTTTAAAAATTCTCCACGGTAATTACAACACATTCGCATTCACTTCAGAGTACCACAGGTAGCTCTTAAAAGCTTACAATGTCTCAAATTTAATGCTTAAAAGAACAGGATATCGTACTCAGGGGCAGTCAGCAGAAACCCCATACCCGCAGCAATAAGAAACTAGACATACCTACAACGGAAAACGTTGACTGAAGGGTCCGCCATTTGCTCAAATTAGGTCATTGTGACACCAAAATCTAATCAGTTCATCTTGCCAGGTAAGATAAGCATATTGCCAAATTTGAGCAAAATACAAGGAGGCATTCTGTAGGCTAGATATCGCGGCAACGAGAATGTGCACATCCGGACGGACGGACAACCCGAAAACATAAAGGGTCCCCCCCCAAACGTCTTATTGGTGCCACCCCCCACCCCCCCAGCGTCTTTGCACCAGCCGACCACCCCATTACTCTTATCCCTGCCAGTTGTCTGCCCACATTCCATTGATCTTTCCATCTACGATTTCCATGTTAAAAAGGCTCTAGCATTGGTTCCTTAGTTTTATCACTTTTTGTATATTTTACGGAAAGATCTGCTTTCACTGCATAAGTTAAGTTCCAGGTAATGTTAATTCAAATTTTATTTTTTGTTGGACCCTATATTGCTATAAGTTTTATTCATATCTTATTTCATCTATTATTGTTTGTTCCTACTCATTATACCATCCAAGGCATGGCGGTAGTTCAGAGCTTGCACTGAGCTGGTAACCTTGGATTAACTATCAGTTTATTTTTTTATTATTTGACGCTAGTTCAACAACAGCTTTACTTTTTATGCTTAATTGGTAAAGGCAAATCGAGGAACACACAAACTTACACTAGAGGAGGGACAGGAAACTGCCTTGTGACTTGTTTTAATTTCTTTTTCTTTGAAAGAGAACCACGGAAATGTCTGAAAATGTAGATATCAAATGGTGGATTCTGGTGCATTTTGAGCCTGTTTGTATTGGAAATAGATCAATGAACAGGAAACGTGTATGAATTTTGTTCTGTGGGGAGAGGCAAATGTCTTTATTGTTACCGTGCCCATCTTCCCCTCCACCTGTGATGCAAGGTTATGTGCTGCAAACAGTCTCCGTGTTCTTGAGTAACCGTTGTGCGTCGAGTCCTACATTTAATACATTTGTTGAAACTGTGTTTCAAAACCAGGAAAATATAATGAATTTACTACCTTTTCGCGACATGAGAATATAAGAGTCCCATGCATGAGATTGATTTCTATTCTTATCGACTGTATTTGGTACTTTGAAGGTGGTTGGATAATGGTTTTATATTTATCAATGACAAAAAAAAAAAACATCCGCGAAGTTATTACTATGCAATGCATACAAATAATGCTACTGTTCTTCTGTTCTTTTATTTCATTAGTCGTGACACTGACCACGACATTTACTGTGAAGTACATTTTTCAGTTCATCGTTAACGTAGTCAAGTGTATTTTCAACATTTTGCATGCAGCATACGTACACCGTTACCGTTGTTGTGACTTTGCAACCAGTTTATGTTTTGGATGTTTCATGATTATTATTGGTGTTTAAACTTCTTATTTTCAGAAATATGGATAAGATAGAATATTTGTATTGGAGATTTGTAGTAAGAACATTTAAATTTTCCGTTGTATGAGCTGGTTTTCTTAAACTAACTTTACTCCTTGTTGAAATGCCGTTATTTTGGAATACTAGCACTCTGGATAATAATAAAGGAGCTATTTGTGCTAAATGATCTCCCAATAGGATTAAAATCATTTTATAAGCAGGAAAGCTGTGACGGCTTGTATGGTATTATGAGCCTTTTGATGAACGAGAGAAAAGGAAGCAATGAAGTGGTTGCGAAAGCGTACATTATTGGAAATAAAGGGGTTGGAGCACGCATGCATGCACATTCTTTTGCGCCATATCAGGCTCCAGTGCAATCGTTAAAGTACAGCACATGCAACATAGTTATTATTATCCAATGACACGTCATTTTGCTCTGCTTTAGTCTGCAATACTTCTTTTCAAGCTTGGATGCCGCTGTAGGTGATGACAAGATCAACATTGTTTACTGCCCTTCTATCACATGTGAACATTGTGTTCCCTTTCTCTTCGTCCCATCTCTCTGCTCATTCTCTGGCTCCCCACAGAGACATCCAGAGTTGCATTGATTGATTTTCTGAGTGCGTAAAGGCTCCTTTAAAATGCACCAACTCCATATTTATACACATATAAACGAACGTGGAAAAAGCCTGAGGGTAGGAATCTTTGAATGATTACACGAAAGTGTCGGACCAAAGAGTCAAACAGAACATGTCACTCTTAATATGGAGACATCACCAATGCTTAAGTGCAAAGCACGGGCTGTACATGTTATAAAACGTTCCGCACATCGTCCTCACTTCGATGCATCGCATCTTTTATGCCATACAGTAATCCCTTTCTGTCCAAATCGTTTAGCAAGTATTTTTTTTTAATTATTTACTTTGTCCGTATATGAATGTCTTCAAATATTGAGCCCCCCCCCCAAAAAAAAGAAGAAGAAGAGAGAGAAAGAAAAATCAAAGGTCGTGTCTAAGGTCCCGAGGGATGTGCAGCTGCTAGCTGTGATATAAATCATTATACATGTTGATGCCCGCGGTGTGTTTCTGTCCGTTTCAGTTGGCAACATTTGTGGCATCCAGCTGTACTCAAACAAATTGGAAAATTTTATACAGCGAAAACATATGTATAATGTATATATCAATAATATGTTTTGTTCGCCCAGAGAAATGACTCTTTTAGTGCATCTTCATGATCTGAGCTTCAGTACTGTTGCGTGTGCACAAACGAAAACGGGCCACCGATGCAAGGCGTGCCCTGTGTGAATGCACTGTTCGTGTGTGGCTTCATTACTGCACAGGCCTTGTAAAGACTGAGATTCTTCTGGTCGTCCGGGAACCCACTAGATAAATATCCTAGCGAAAATGGATGCAGAATGGTTCACAAAGGTGTGTTTGCCAATACCCTAGAACATGTCTATATGAAGTTTCCCCTATGGATGGAATCCAATAACGAGAAATGCATGTTTTTCCCGGGAAGCCAGCAGCCCAAGGCAAAGGACTATGTACCGTGCTTCTTTGTGGTCGCTTAAACTGATATATGTACTCGGAGTCCTTGGACAATTTTCTGTTTGACTGGACTGAGCTTATCAGTGCTTGGCAGTGCGATTGCAAGTAGTAGCATCCATAAGCTTGGACTTTCTCTGAGGAATGGACTATTGAATAGTCGTATATGTAGCCTACTGTTAACAGGGCGCGCAGTCATCTTGCAGAATATAATCACCGTTGAATGCAGCAGTACTGGTATCAGAAAATTTCGTCCTGTTTAAAGGATGCAGTGCACTAAACTGTCCATTCTCTAATTCAATGGAGAATAACTGAGTCAAAGACAACGCCTCTGGGACCCCTGCTTTGGTATCAACGAAATGGGAATCACTGTAGTTCAATAATGCATATTGCTTTATACTATACGATTTGCATGCCACGGTGGCTCTGCGCATGAGCACCTCCGTGTGAAAGCAGCACTCCTAGGGAACGCCAGGTTTCGATTGGGGTGGCTTCACTATGCAATTTCTACATACCACTTTAGCAGAGACGATCACAGTATGCTACTGGTTACAGTAGCTCAGCGTTTACAATGACTACATACTGGATTAGCATTATGGGGCCTATTCTTGTCCTAAGAAGAAAAAAAGAGTCGGGGGTAAATACCAGATGAACCATGTACGCGGTAGTGGTGGCCGTCATTGTTATGGCCTCGTTACATGCAATTCTTGGACTGATCAGTGTGTCTCTTGGAGTTACTTCCAGCATCCGAGCTGAGGTGTGGTTAGCACATAGTGTCTCGCCAATATGGAGTGGTGGATTTGTGAGTATATTTTCCAAACTTGGTGTCACTGGAACTTATTGTGAATGTGGGTTTTGTGGTACCTGTTTAAACATTTCTTTTTGCAATTGGAGGTGGAAAGAGGGGTACGCTATAACGTCTTTGGTGACCAATGAACGCGTTTGCAGCTTTTGTGACATTTTCTTAAAAGATAGCTTATTCTCCTTGGGGAGAAATTCATGAAAAAACAAAAACTCCCAAGACAAATATATCAGTTTGTCCCAAAGTGCATACAAATTTTTCTGGCAAGTGAGTCCAATAAAATGCGAGCACTTTCCTTCTCTAGGCTTCATTTTGAGCCAATAATTCAAGTCCATCATGAAAGATTGTATTATAAAACAATGACACCGAACTTCAATAAAAAGGAATGTAGAAAGACAACTTCTGTAACCGGCAGAATTTATGAAGCAAATAATATTTTAATGACATTTTGTTTCACTGTTGAAAGTGTATTTTTATCTCACAATGAATCAGTGTAACAGTATCAGCACAAAGAGTGACATATACAGCGCAGTTACCTTCTGATTCTGCAGTTAACACATCAAAAGAAGCCATTAAGGTATATATTTGGGTCTACGGCTGAATTCACAAGCACGTTTATGCAGGGAGCTTCTGAAAAGCCATACAGTAACGGAAATGATTGAAATGTGCAGTACAATTGAACACACCAATTGTATCTACACACACACACATACATACATACATACATACATACATACATACATATTTATATATATATATATGTGTGTGTGTGTGTGTGTGTGTGTGTGTGTGGAGAGAGAGAAAGAAAATGACAACATGTAGAAAATCTCCTCTGCGCGCACATCTATAAAAGTTGACTACTCATGCGTAGTATAGTAGTAAACCTTATTTATAGAGGTGCGTTTGATTGCTGTGGAATTCATTTCATGTTGAAAGCACGAAATCACGGAATATTTTGTTCATATTACGATGAATTGGATGCACAAAAATCTTATAGTTAAATCAATAGGCGAGCATGTGCAAACACGAGTCTGTCAATAAAGTATTCGGCTGCATTTCTGCTCAGCAAGACAAATATGTCTCGATATCAGAGGAGCGATCAGGCTGATTGAACGTATATGTATTGCTATTCGCTTTTCACCAAAGCACGCTGCTTGATCACATAAGTCTCGAACTCCTCAAATCAATTTGATAAAAACGCGCACTTGACAACATGTGTAACCCTTAGAACTAAATTCCACGTGTTACTTCTTGTCGTAAAATAAGTTGCATGTGTTTGTTAATATGCAAGCATTTTTCCATCACCAAACACAATTTTGATCGATACTTTTTGTAGTTGAGATGCAAATCGTCACACTGCTAAATAGAAAGCTACTAAACTAAGGTATATTTTTGTGCACTAAATATTTCGAATCAGGTAAACTATGAAGTTGCTTTTACTGGGACGTAAAGTTATGTTACATTTTGCCGTGAAACTCTTCATATGTGGGACTTTCAGATAACATTTCTGCTGGACTCAACCGTTAAATGTTATCTCAAATGCCCCTGGAAGTGATAATCAGGATAGTGACCATTAAAACTGTGCTGTGCGAAGACTAGGTAACTTAAAAGTTCAGAGTAAATCCATAGAGAGTACAGAACCTTAAAAAAGTAAATCGAGTGCACGGATACATAATTTACTACAATATGCAGAAGACAAAATCAAAGACAAATATATATATATATATATATATGAGGAAAATGAAGTACCCCGGTAGTTTCATTTCTGAGATTAACATTAATGTCACCGAAACAGGTCTTGCGCTGGTTCCCCGCTGATGACCCGATTTTATAAAGGCTAATAATGCCTAAAACTTTCTTCTAAATTTCAAATTTTATGAATATGATTTGTTCCTTTTATAAATTAATTTGCTATTATGATTTAGAACTATGCAGTTTTCAGTGAATGGTACGGAATAGGACTTTGCTCTTAAAATATCGGACGTGATAGTGTTCAAATGGTACATGGGCTTACAGAATTAGGTTTGTTAAGCTTCTCTTTGTATTTAATATGTATACTGCAGCGCATAATCCTTACTTAGGGGTATTTTGGCAGGTATTTCCAAGCCTTCAAACATAAAGTAATATCTATGTCGTACTTCAGCTCCTTGTTTTTGTCACTAGACGATAACAGTAATATTATAAACCTAGTGCTTTTTATGAGAATATGTATTTTCCAGTGGAAAAAAAGCAACTGCGCCGGAGTAATTTCAGTTATGATAATCCATATTAGTCTGGCAAATGGACGGACATTGGCGGTCAGAGTAGTTCTGTTGCTCGCTGCGCACCTATACCGATGCCATATGTCTGCGTGTTCGATTGCTGAGATATCGGAGAGACATACATTCCACAGCTTGTCGTGCTGCTTTCATAATTATTAATTTGCTCATGACTTCAGTATTTGTGCACAGAAATTACACACACATATTCTGTACGCCTTGAGATGCTCAAGTTATCAGTACAATTGTGCTTGTTTGCCCATGAGACCCTCCATGCTTGGCGGAGTTGAGATGTGTACAGAGTTCAGAGTCTTAGCTCACATGAACACGTACCTTAATATCACGCATGGAAGAAAATTCACACGAATCATTATAACATTTTGCTTTGCTAAGATCAGAAAAAATACTGGTTTGGCTACATTGACGCTTGTTTCTATGTTCATGTTATACGATAAACCTATCCAATAATCAATATAGCGTGCGTATGACCCAAATCGTCTCATGCTTAATGTACTGTTTAAATTTCGATAGCTATTACGTAACGTAAGTGCCAGATCAGCGAGTGAGTCTTACGTGTTTATGAAAAATCCATTAGATGGAGAAGGTTCGCCGACAGCGTAAATGTTGTTTATTTTGTGTAAATCAGACCGACATGCTAAATTTGCTTATAAAGGCAGATAACCAAAATAAACACTTTCCAGGCCTTATGTCTGAAACGTGGTAGCACGTCTATTTTTTCATCACTTTTGAGTGTTTACATACATATTTCGTCGCGGAACTTTCAGACACAGCAACGTTGTAAGCAGCAGATGGATGCGCTTTGGTAATTTTTTATTACGGTGGAAATAAAGAGTTCTTTAAGCCACCTTTACTGGAGTTATTCCTCTTGAGATATTAATACATCTTAATCACATGGAGAACATACTTCTGCAAGCTAATCCATTGAGCACCCTGTATTTATATCTGTGTGCTAACATAGACATACCGCTTTTGCTAGAATTTAGCCAATTATGTCCGGATTTTTTCTCGGACGCCATAAAACCAAGAAATACCACATTCAGCACAATGATTGATGCAGCAGTGAAATCGTGCACCTGGTTTAGAGTCAACATATTCAAACTTATGTAAAATACGGGCAATTGAAACTTTTTATCCTCTCTAAAGCTATTGTAGCTAGATGTGCTATTTCAAGTTCAATTCACAGGTTTATGCTATAGGCGCACCAAATGAACCAAAAACAACAGTTGTAGAATTCCAATTTATGCTAATCTTCAAAGCTATTACAGGTAGGAATGTGATTCTGTAAGCACAAGCACTAAACCAAAAAATGCACAGTTTTAATTTATGCTAATAAGGAACACTGGAAAAATCTAAATGTTGAATATCATCAAAGCTATTATAGGTAGATGTGCCGTGTCAACTTCGCTGCGTAAGTTCATGCTGTAGGCGCATCCAATGAGCTACTCATTTCAATATCTTCAAAACTGTAAAAGCGAGAGGAGTCATTCCGAGTTGCATCCAATGAACACTAAAAACATCGTAGGATTTCAATGTAAGTTAATCCGTTTAAATGTTGAATATCTTCAAAATAATTACAGATATAAAGTTGTCAATCCAACTTCAATTCCCATGCAGCAGTAATTCTTTTTTTCAAGTTAGGTTGTGTGCATGGGCTAAACATTTAAGCCCACTGGTGTCATTGTTACGCTCTGTTTTGCTTTGCAGCTATGGACACGAAGTCAAATTTGTAGGATTTTTATTTTATACAAGCTTTGAAGGCACAGAGACAGATTTGATCCGCAGCATATCTTCGTTTCCATTTGATCACTTCTAGTTCCCTGCTGGACGATCTTACTCGTTGATGTTAGATAAAACGTTTGTGTTCATACAACCAAAATTTGATTTGCAAGGAACATCGTTTAGTCAAGGAAGTCAAAAAGAAATGTTTCAAACCTATGCGCTTACATAACTTTCTTTTGTCAGTAAAGAATATACATATATACCATGTGTTATATTTGACCAAAATTTGTTACTTCATGAAAGTTAAAGAAACAAATGACTGTGACAGGTCTGTGCTGAGCTGACCTTGTATGCAGAAAACGAGGTGGTCTCCCTGCCTTTGGAATTAGGTCAGGGTTGCTTTGAAGTACTGGTTCAATACTCGGTCCTAACGCAAACAGTTCTCAAGTTTTCACAGAAAAAATAAAATTCACTTAAGTGTCATGTGACTTTGGCTGCGAGGTCAAGGTCACCCACCTACAGTCTGAGTCTATCCAAGGCAGAGGACCATTGCTGTGAGCAACATCACAGTCCTAGGTCTAATATATATCAAGGTACCGCATGAAAGGTATGTGTAAAAGCAAAGCATCCCATGCAACTATTTTCGCAATATTGCCATACATGCGCTGTGCTCCTGTTACATACTTGTGCAGAACACGAGGTCCCAAAGTTTTCAAGATAGCCCATAACTTAGTCAAAAATTAACATGTTCCAAACACGTTTGCATGCTTTCATCATTTTTAGTCAGATAAAATCTAAAACAATATTGTTCAGCCGTTTTCAAGGAAAAAATCCAAAATAGCCATAAAAACACCAAAAAATAAAAAATAAAAATCGTTGCACCACCTTGTGGCCAAAATGAAAACTACGTAACCTCAGATGACCCTATATGCACTATCAAAGCAATCGGTCAAGTAGTTCCTTACAAGAAGAAATTTTGATATCTTTCACTAACAACAACAATAATAATAATAATGATGATGATGATAATAATAATAGTAATAATATGATGATGATGATGATGATGATAATAATAACAATAACAATTAACTATAAAAATAAAAACTTAACGCTGTACTGGTCAGAAAAAGACTGTGTCAACAGCTTTCCTTGTCGCGGGTGGGTTCAATGTGTTCAACCTGCATTGCGACCAACCCGCACCAAGGAAAGCTGTTGATCTGGGGCGTGCAATTATGACAGGTCTTAATTCTTAGCAAAAATGTTTTCTATTGACATGAAATATAATTATAAAAAAGTAGCGCAAACGGCAATTTACATCCGGGCGCCTTTGGTCGATTTGAGCGAGAAAGTGTTAATCATCAGAGTACATATATGTGTCAAATTTACCCATGGCCCTTTGGAGCATTTGTTTGATATAAATGCTGTTGTCTTGTACAGAGTGAAGAATTAGCTTTACGTGCGATCTAACAGCTACGTTGAGATCCCGAAACAACAAAAGCATCAGGAAATTAAAGCACGAAGGGTTTAATTGCAAATCAATATACAAAGTTCTGTTCGTGTGTTGCTTTGGCATTACGTATGCATAAGCGTAGATCCTACAATCATGGTACAATGCTACAGGTAGGACAATAAATCATGAAGCTCAAGAACCAAGTTAAAGGTAGTCCTATAGATTCCAGAACTCGAGGAACAATGCTAAGGGTAGTCCGTGAACCATGGGTAACACACTTAATATATTTTCTCGACAGATGGTTAGAGGACCTTCTGAATTACATTTATGTTATCACGTATTTTGCACTTCGGTTGATGGTAACGTTGACCTAAATTCAGCTTTTTTTAAACAAAAAAATTATCATCTAAATGCTTCCTTAGGAGAGGGGTTTATGAAATTGGTTACTTATTAAAAATGATGAAAACATTGAAACACCCCTAAGTCAGCTGTGCCCCATTCACTCAACAATGTTCTCTGTGCTTCATACTGGACCATTGCATCTTCTTCTGTACACAATTTTCAACGCTGGGATGACATGTTAAGTTATATAATGTACAATGTTGAATGATGTAACCGTTTGCTGATAGGTCTGATGCTTGTGTGTCTAACCCTCTTCCCATAAATCTTGACACGCATGTTCAGTTGCCATGTGTAAGTTGGCATAAATGTTGCTCCATGTGTATTATGAGTAAGTTGATACAAATGTTCAGTTGCCATGTCCAAGTTGGCACAAATGTTGCTCCATGTGTATTATGAGTAAGGTGATACAAATGTTCATTTGCCATGTGTAAGGTAGCATAAATGTTGCTCCATGTGTATTATGAGTAAGTGATACAAATGTTCAGTTGTCATGTGTAAGGTGATACACATATACATATTAGGTAAGGTCAAGATCAATTGGTTCATGTGGGTTCTCAGTAGAGGGCCCTGTAGGCAGGCGGGCTAGGTATGTGTATTTCCATTAGTTTCCATTGTAATTTGCACCTATGTAACTTTAAAACAGCTCTATCTAACTTCAAAACTATTCAATGTATTGAATGTTACTTTAACATACAATCTTACAGGAAAACACACCTCTAGCCATCAAGAATTTTGTGTATTGGATTGTGTATTCAGCTAAATATACATAAAACTGCAAATTGCGACCTCTCCTATTGCCACACGTGTAATGACAAAAGTTGCGCAAATGTTGCAAATATTCAGTTGCCATGTGTTAGATGATACGCATATTCATTTGCCATTTGTAAGATGACACATATGTTCAGTTGCCATGTGTAACGTGACCCGTACGTTAAGTTGCCGTACATGGTACGTGTAAGATATGCCCTGTTTTATGCTTGGCTCAAAGCAGACGAAATAGGTGCGTGGTTTGGCTGTGCGGCAACACGCTCGCCTTTCACCTCTTCGATCCTGGTTCAATTTTCGGTCCTGGTAGCAAGCGTAGACGGTTCCTATCAGTCTGAATGTGCACAGTGGTTTCTCTGAGTCCTTCTGTTTCATCCACCTCACAATTATAAGGTATGGAGTGTAAGCCAATATTTGTGCCTGAAGTAGTGATTAAGCTAGGCTTGGCCAGCTTCGCATTCCGTGGAAACAATGTGGGCGTTTACAGTCTAAGTAGACGAGTTTTGACAAAAAAAGTTTATTGCAATTCTGTTTTAAGCAATTAAACGATAAAATTGCTTCTGTAAAAATATGTAATGAAGCAGCACAGAGTCAGGTGCCACAGTACCTTAGATAGGGAGCGTATACGCCCAACTGACAGCATTTTAAAATCTATAACGTGACGCCAGAACTTCCATTACATTGTACACTGAAGGACATCCGCCAGAAAAATGAACCAGTTCCTCCATGCGCAAAATGTGAAACAGTAGAGTACAGAGTGAACAGCATTTCACTGGCAGTCTGACCTACTGTTAGAAACAAGGTGAATGTACCCATGGTACAAACGTCGATGATTCTTTTCAACTGAGCACATAAAGGATGCCAGAACCGTAAAGCTACCATGCCCGTGGAGGAGTCTATGATGATGCTCATTGTGCTGATGCCATTGATGCTTTGTCACCTTTCCTGTCTAATGACCTTGGTTTGATCGATACCCAGACAAGACTATTCCTTCAACATTATTCAAGATTTTGCTTCAACACTCTTTCTAAGTGACGTCAATATTCCGGTCGACAACTGGTATATGTGTACAAAGATGATAGCGCATTTGCCTAAACTCTATATGCTTAATAATTTTGTTAAAAGTACCTATAAAATACATGATACACTGTATGGTATATACCGCATCTATGTGAACGCTTTTATTGTGGAAGATATGGATCGTTTTGGCATATCACAGGCTGATAGAAAAGGTATACCAATATGATCATATAGTTACTGCACTTATAGCAACAACGAAGCCAAAGTGTCTCTGGTTCTGGTGCTTCTTTCTTAAACTCGTGAGGAACATGCCAGTATCAACTTGTAAAACAGAGAAAAAAAGCTTTACGTTATATGTCGTAAGAGATTTTGATTTGCAAGATCTCATGGGGGGTGGGGTGGGGGGGGGGAGTAAGGAGGTTCTGGTACACTGATAGAGAAAAAATGCTCCAGCACACAGGCCATAAAATAAGGTACATATTACACCATTTTCAACCCTTTCAGGAGGTTTTACCATTGGATAACTCATAAAAAGATAAAAACGATCACATTTGTCCAATATATGAGATTTATTGATGCGATTTCATGTTACGCCGCTCACGGAGGAGAGAAAACGTGTTTTCGTAACCACCCAGCTGCACTGGTGGCTATTGGGCATGACAGCTTGAGGCTCCAGACCCCCTTTGACACATTCGCGCGAAAAAACAGTCGTTCACGATCGGAATGTATTTGAATGGTCCGTGCTTCTTATATAAATTAATGTTAAACGCTTTCATTGATCAAGGAATCCAGAGGAGACTCTTAGTCAACAAGTTTCCTCAGTGGGCCTCGCACATCTGTTAATTATATATCATAAGGACCTCGAAAGAAAGCTTTTTACTAAGCCTTTAAGACCGTGAAAGGGTTAAGGCAGGCCGCTGGTGATGCTAAAAACCCTCCATTGATCCAGTGGAGGCTTCTACCTACATTGTAATCGCTTTAGTGGCTTCTGTTGTTTGCTTAACAATGTTTTTGTGTTGTAAATGTCCAAGGTCATACTTTATGATGAGGGCTTTGCAGGGCTTCTTTACGTTCTCCAACTGGGTGCAAGAACGCGCACGACGTGTGCCACGGAGCGTGTGAGCTACTCTCATCTTGTTTGAAGCAATTGGATAAGACGCATTGATACCATTTCCAAATCCTGGAACTTTCGGTTCAGCAACGGTTGCAGCGAATGGGGAATAAATGGTTGTCCGTAGGTCATACTTTTTTTTTGCACGTACATAACTCTCTGTTTCGATCACACAGCTTTCCACAATGGTTAGGTGAAGGAAGGAGTAGTCTTTTAGATCTCCCGATGCAATTTCTTCCATAATGGCTATACAGGATGAAGGCTGCGTTCACTTTATTTACAATGACGCTCTGAAAATGAAATACCGAGCATTGATATATTCATATTCACATATCAACCTCCTGTCAAATTTAGGCAGAGGCAACGTTTCTTCGCTCGGGCTTGCCACCAAGTGCTCAATTCGCACCAAAGAGTTTTGTTGACGGGGTGCGTGAGGGTGTCTCTTTACATGCCTCCTCTGTGATTCTCATCTTGAACGTTCTCCGCGAATGAGATATTCAAGTAAAAACGATTGAAGCACACATCTACAATTCCCATCCAGAATATTGTCCATGCATGAGAAAGTCGAGTTCAAAAAGATTGAAACAGGCACTCTCCGTCGCCAGCGCTTTGGTCAGTTTTATGGGAGAGTCGAAGCAAAGAAGCATACAGGGCGTGAAACATTACATCAGCAGTATTTGAAAGGTTGTCCTTCCCTAAGAAAATCACAAAGCTGTTTCTTTTGTCACTATTTGCTATAATTTTGACGCAGAGAGACGACGTAGCTGCCGAGGTAGTGTCTGAGAAGTGCAGTTAAGAAAGAGAGACAGCGCCAAGAGGCATCAAGGGGTTTTCTTTGAAGAGTACCACCAGCTCCATTGAATATCCTGAAAGCTAGTGTCTCAGCTACTGTGTCCAGCTTTCCTAGACCGAGAACCTGTGGATAAAGGAGACTGAGGTCTGCCAGCTGCAAACTTAATAAGGAAATCACTGACACCTGCCTACTATAAACTTGCTCTCAAACGCCTTAACATTACTAATTTGCTTGAAGTGTGAAGCCGACACATCGTGAAACAGAGGGTAACATTATATAAATGATAAGATGTACGCCCTTATTCGTTCTTTTTTAGTGAACCGTTTTCCTTTATTGTACAGCTTTTACATAGTCTGGTGGTAATCCGCAAGGCGATCGGTGTCATTCGAACTGATTCTGGTAAACTTAGTAATGATATCTAGATTCTTCCATATTATTAACTAGTGTTTCAACTTAGTTTTCAGTTATACTGAGCAAACAAAAAGCCAAAATTTTGTGCTCTTATTATATAGCGAAACTTTCGTTTGAGTGAAATTGCTCATAACCTTTATTTTTTCATCGACACAAAATCCGTACCATTTCTTTTCACATACGATTTTCAACAACAATGTTTCCCAAACCTAATAAGAGTTTGAAGCATTGCGATAAGAACAAGCGTAGTTCAGCCGGCGACGAAAATTCCCTTGGTGCACTGGCATAGACTACCGGAGCAACTTAATTAGTTGTAATACAACCCCATTAGTCTTTTGCAGGAGCTAATTGCATGACAAACCATAAATTATACACGTTCAAATTAGCAAAGCCAGACAGGCATGCTGGCAAGCGCTCATTCTTCAGTTGCCGTCATAAAAAAAAATGTGGATCATTACTCATATGGGATGAGAGACAGAATTCTCACGAAATGTGATAATTTTAATCTTACTGGCAACTCTAGCGTCCTCACCTGTGACACTATGACAGAAATATAAATGCTAACAAATGCATGGTCTTTATTTTGCCTGCACGGTGGGCCCCGAGGCCTTGCATGTCTTTCACTGGGGGGTCGATTGCCTGAACAGCAGCTTTGTGCTATCACCTAATTCAGCAGGAATAGAAGCGAAATTGTTCAGAAGGCCAGGCTCAAAAGATGCAGGTTGTGAAAATATGATGAACAGGCAAAACCATTTATTTTATCTGAAGTTGTCGAAAACGCCAAATATTCCAAGATGCAAAAAACCACAACTATAAAAGTGGTTGATGTGCTGTACTCTGAAATAGGAAAAGGAGTTTTTTCAATGTGACAGACCTCAAAGATACCATCATTTGCTGCAGAGACCTGATCTACTCACATCAACGGTCCAAAGATTATGTGTTTTTCAAAATACGTGCATTTGATTAAAAGTTTGCATTTTAGCATTGCTGGAGTGCTGAGACTGTACATACATTTATGAAGTAATCATTCTTCGAACTCCTGCATAAATCAATTTTTATCCAACACACTCGATCATTATTAAGATTAATGGTTTTAAGGCATGCGTTCTTTCATTTTTTGTTATATTGCTGTTCGTCTATTTGTTTAGCAACTTTTAGAGCGAAGAGTGTAAAATTTAGTGTGTCAAAATTCACTCTTCAAACTATCATTACATTTAAACCACTATTTCTTCAATGCAAAAATAATAACCTTGACTATTACTGTGAAATTCTATTACATGCTTTCATGCCTGTCTTGAGTTCGCTGATAAAATCTCAGTTTTTAGATATTTTCACTCAATGTACATAAAAATGCATGCTTGTGCATCCACAATATATAAGACGTAGTTACAATATAATGGTCCAACAGTTGAAAAGTATATTTTATAAGAGTAAATGCACAAATGAGGACGCCAAAGACTGTTGAGGTGCGAATCCCTGTAGAATGATCACCGAATGGGAGCTTTAGCTCTGCGCTGTTAACACAATGAATTGTGGTATACGGGCTGAGATGGACGTCAGGAAATAATTATGTAGCCAATATCATGAGAACATGTTGGAGCAAAACTCCATTTAGAAGCTTCCTATGTATTCACAAATTGAAAAAAAAAAGAAAAGAGTAATACAGTCCAAGCAAGACGATGATGATGACTAAAACTATAAACACGAAAAAGGCTGTCATAGTTATGGACTACTGTTTAACATACATGACAAAGGGAGTTTGGTACAGATACTTATTATCAAAACTTCAAAAACAAACAAACAAATCAACTAACAATCAAAAACTGTAAATTAAGTCTGTGGCTTATTACATTGTCATGCCCAGCTGTTGATTGTTCGAGCCATTCAATGCCTTGGATTTATTAATTATTTCCTTTTTGAGAATTTATTATAAGATTCAAATCGCTACTTTGAAAGCAGAGCATTAGCCCGTCATAACGAGATAATTATAAGATAAATAGAAAGAAAGATTTGTAAATCCGACTGTGTGGCTGCAAATGAGAACTCTAAGGGGACATCGAAATCTTTAGTTGCCTAGTTTTTCTTCGTGTTTACTTAATTACTCAGAAAACAATTATCACAAGATATATCTCCTAAGAGAAGAGAAGAGAGAAAGAGAGAGAGAGAGAGAGAGAGAGAGAGAGAGAGAGAGAGAGAGAGAGAGAGAGAGAAAGACAGACAGAGAGACACACAGAGAGAAATAAAAAATACTGATGTGATGTAAAGCTTTAGTCCGGTGAAAGAACTGTATGGTGACAGTAAGCAGTGACATACCGTTGATTCAAAAGAGAAAGAGAATAAACACATGCCATGTCTGACGTTTTATCCGTATCAGAATGTTATCCCTTACCCGTCTAAATTAAGACGGATCCATCATCTTAATCCTTTACTGGTTGGAAATAAGAATATCCAAACAGTTTTCTTGGCACGATATGGACGCAAAAGTAGCTACTGATCTTGGGTAGTCAGTCCCCCTAGGTCTCATCTAAAATTGTAATTCAAAATGATTTCTTTTAACGAGAACTATAAACAAACATATTGAAGCACATGACATTTTACATTTGCGTGCTTTTGGCTGATTTGAGCGGGAAAAGGTTAAATTCACTGAATATTTCTATACGTGTCATTCATATTTTTATCCAAATTTTTTTTTATGGCAGCGCAACATTAAAGAAAGAAGATATAACAGACATTAAGGGAAACTGGTCGTTGTTACCCGGTTTGCCCAGAGTAATGATAAAAAGGTGAAGGACAGACTAGCGGAGAATGGGTCTCTTGTATTGTGAGGCTATCAACTTTGCTTCATAAAATGTGATAGAGAACTGCGTCAACTTGACACAGGTTTACAATTACACGTGATCGATGCTGGCGAACTAGAATGGTGTTCGCCTGTCGATGTTTCCAAATGTCCACTATTTTCTATTACTTCCATCATATATATTGAATTGGGCAAAGCGGATCCCAAAATCTTCACTCGGCCTGAAGAAGCTCTCTGTCTTCAAGGCAGGATTTCGGAGAAGGAAATTGCATCGACCAAGTTATCATTTGTAACCGTTGTTTTAAATGGTTTCCATTCAAGGTACATGCCAAAGCTGTAGCGTACGCACTTTCTGCTCTTTTTTGTTGTTAGTAGACCGTTATTCGGTCAGAATATAGTTAATCGATGAATGTGCGTGATATTGCAGGGTGTACCTGTGTATGGTAGGTATAACTACAAATATACTAGCTAAAGGAAATCCGGAAATACCATGTGCATATTTGTCTTTAGACTACATGAACTGTATTTTCACAACGTTCCCTTTACTCGTGTATTGACAATTGACATTTAAAATTCAGACTATCCACATATGATAGATTAACACATGGGTGGGGACTGGGAAATAATTAAATAATAGTTTTGCTCACTTGAGTTACAGAGGTGTGTAACTAACATGTCATTTCAATCACATATAGAGAGATGTTGGTATAGAGTACGCATACTGGGACCAAAGAAATAAATTCTTTGTTTGGGGTCACGTGCCAAATAAATAGGATAGGTAAGTAAACCGGAGTGAATTCAATCGTTAATTTTCTTTCAAGAAATAAAATAAGTTTAAACCAATCGGTGCGAAAAAAAAGTTAAGTACATGAATAGAAATTTGTGAAAGATTTCTACAGAAAATTAAGATCAAAACCTGTCTTAATATCAGTGCAAAGTCTAAAGGGATTATTTTTCCAGATGACACAGTTTTATCTTGCGTCTTTTCAGAATGAAGGTAAAACACAAAAACTATATCTATATGGGTTTAAAATATATGTGTCTGGATCAATAAAAAGTTGGGATAATGGCCGGGGTTCAGCCTACGGTAGATAGAGAACCAAGCACAGTATTTCAGACCTAACGTAAAAGCACATTTTGCACACATTTCGGCCCAATCAGACGTCAGCGAAATTATCTTGGAGAGAGAGAAAATTATGACTGAGCCACATGTGTGAATACCGAGATATCTGGTGTATACACGCAGTTTTAGTGGTAGCGGGAGGTGGGTGGGTGGTGGTGGTGGTTGGGGGGTGTTGGGTGAAGACAAGGGTTTGTGAAATATACCTGTTTACTGTGCCCTGTGAAAGCACTTTTTGTCCATGATTCTCGAACAGAAACCTTGCTGCCCACTCCCCCACCTCCCGAACGTTGGACGTGTATAGAAGTTGCATTGTCCAATTATAATTCACACAACCAAGGGTTTCATGATACAAAAAACCCAGGGATCTTATGAAGCTCTGCGTTTTGCACATGAAACCCTAGGTTTCGTGACAGACTCCTGAGTTTTGTGCACAGTATCGGGGGTTTTACATAGAACGTAAATAACTGAGCAAATCCCAAAGCCGCATGCTTGTTCCAGAATCCAGAGTTTTTTTAATCAAAGTCATTACCTCAATCAAATATGGAAAAATCACGGGTTCCAGTACAAAACCATGGGTTTTGTGAATTTTGAAATAACAGCAAAACCCTGGGTCTGGAAATCTTAAGAAACTCTGGGATTTGGAATGTCACAAAACCTTGGGATTCGTAAGTTGTAATTTGAAGAACAAAACCGGGATTTTTTTTTTTTTTTGTTGTTTTTTTTGTTTTTTGAGGACCTAATCAAATTCTGGGCTGTGCACATGAAAGAACTATTAATCAATGGCCAGGATCTGCACAGGAAATGAAAAGCTATTTCCGATTGGTTCTGGTTCTGATATTTACAACTTTCGGAGATGTACCGTTAAGATAAAAACCCAGGGTTTTGTAACTTTAAGGGATCTGCACAGGAAATGAGAAGTTATGTCTGATTGGTTCTGGTTCTGATATTTACAACGGTCGGAGATGTGCCGTGAAGGTACAAAAAACTCAGGGTTTTGTACGGGGACGAACCCAGGTTATTGTGAATTTTTAAACATTGCAAGCACGAAATCCTGAGATATCACCAAAAATGTGTTGACAAATGAAATAACATAAGCATGAGGAAATTCTAGATGGCACAAGTGACAAAACCCTGGGTTTTGTTGATAACTGAACATTACAAGCATAAAACTCAGGGTTTTACTTATAAATCCATTAAGGGTTTTGTTACAATTCCCTGGATTCTGTAGAAATACGGAATAACAGAACAAAACCCTAGAATTTCCATCACAAAACTCAGGGTTTTGTAGCAGGTTTTGTGAATTATTGAACAATACAACTTCTATAAACGTGATCCAGTCCATTTTCCGTGTAAGCTTGGGAACCAGGTCGGTTCACGAAAAACAGTAGAAACAGTCGTACGTCTAGAAACTAAACCTCACTTTGTTTTCAAACGAAAAAAATCAATGAATGTAATTGGGCCTAAACTTGCAGAAAGTCTACCTACCTGAGATATTTATTATAACAGGTAGGCCAAAGGTATAACCCCCCCCCCCCCTAGAAATCGGGAGTTGCGTGTTTGCCATTATTATGATTATGTAGAGTAAGAGATCGACTTCATGTTCACGCACAGTCACGTCATTCAAACAAAAAAAAATATTCTTTTCCTGGACGGATGCCCTTTAGGCCCAACACACCAAAAACGAAATGTAAAACAACTTAACACGAGTAAAAGAAGCATACACTTTCCAGCGTAATGAATTCACTCCCAACCACCTCCGCCTATCACTCACCTGTATGTCTTCTTGATATCACCTTAGCTACGTTGGTTTCTAATTACGTTAAATATAGGCCTAAATCATAGGCATGTTGCAAGAAGTAAGAGACAAGAATAAATAAATAGGTTTGTTTCTTCTGTCTTGTACACCAGTTGGGTTGGCGTTGCTGTGGATCCATGATTTTTAACGAATTTTTAACGAATTTTTCAATTCGGGCACTTGTTGGTCCATGCATACACTCCTATTGTTTACTATGTAAGTCAATGGGAATTGCAATGGTAATTCATATTTTCGACCTCATCTCCAAGACCGTTACCCAGATTCACTTCAAACTTGATAGGGATGTGTCTTGGGTGGATTTCTACCAAGTTTATTCAAATCGTCATGGTCCAGTGATTTTTGGTTTTTCAAAGATTTTTTGTTGTTGATTTTACATGCATATTGATTACCATGCAAGTCAATGGGGATTGCAAAGTCATTAGGGTTTGCAATGCTAACTGACAATTTTTTACTTCTGCGAAACCACCATCTAGATTCACTTTAAACTTGGTGGGGGTGATCCTTGGGTGGGTATCTACCAAGTTTGTTCAAATGGTCACAGTCCAATGATTTTTGGATTTTTTTATAATTTTTTGGTTCATTTTTTTTTGTGGCCAAATCTTCAAAAGTCTTTACCTTTGTACATGCTCAACCAATTGGTTTGAAATTTCATAGGGACACTTCTAGGTATGAGGGTGATACATGTACAGTAGGTGAGTGACCTTGACCTCATTTCCAAGGTGACAGGGTGAGGTGCATGAAATTCACTGTTTATATGTGGCAACTTGAGAACTATTAAGGCTAGGACATTTGTATTCCACATGCTAGTTGTCCTTAATCAGGACCAAACTTAGACAGTGGATGAGTGACCTTGACCTCTTTCCCAAGGTCATAGGGCCACTTGCTCAAATTTTACTATTCACCTGACAACTTGAGAGCTATTTGAACGTGGACCTTGATGTTGAATATGATGGTTGTCCTGAGAAAAGGCCAGACTTAGACAGTACATGGATGACCTTAACCTCATTCCCAAGGTCACTGGGACCCAGACACTCACGTGAATTTTACTTCTCACATTGTATCTTGAGAACCGTGGAAGGTAGGACTTTGATATTGAACTTGGTGGTGGTCTTCTATTCAGGAAAGATTGAGACCGTACAATAGTGACCTTGACCTCATTCACAAGGTCACAGGGGCTCTAACATGAATTTTACTGGTCACGTGATAACCTGAGAACTATTTGTACTGTGACTTTGATCTTGCACATGGGGATGGCCCTCTATGAAAGTTAGATTTAGAATATGTCAGTGACCTTGACCTCATTTCCAAGGTCATAAGGCGACTTAGTCGGCTGAACACAGGACTGTCACAGTCCTTTTTTTTATTGTTTGTTTTTTGGACGGGGGTGGGTGGTTGGTGCTCCCTGCTCCCAATTGTGTGTCTGTCTGGCCTACTCTATTATATTTTCAAGTCATTCTCCCTGCTTGTACTTTTAAGTTTAAGGCCTACGTTCATCTCCCCTACTGCCGATAACCACAAGTAGCAGCCTGACTTATACTTGGTGGAATCATCGCCTGTTGTTATTACCTCTTCTACCATTCTGGTGACCATTGATCTATGTCAGTTGAAGGCCCTGCATTTGGGACACAACACGCTGCCTGCGACGCAGCAGAAAACGCTTGTACATTTTATGGAAATTTGTATGTAGGGTCATAGCTTTGGATAAAATATTGTCTGCAAGCTGCGCCTGCTTTGCTGGCTCGGGAGGAGTGGGTTCCTTTTACACGCTCAATTAGTAGGGAACCAAGTCTTATAAACTAAAAAATGTGACGGGCAGGTATACACTATTCCATGGTTATGTTTCAATTATATATCACTGGCATTATTATATACTTATGACAAAAATCCTTTTCAAAACTGATTCATGCTTTGAGATCTATTTTAATGAGTGTTACCGATTATAGCGATAGCAATAGTCACATTGTAAACAGCCGTAGCAGAATCGTAATCATTAAATGTAGTTCGCTTATTCTGCATTGTCTGCTCAGCTGCAGAAAAAAAATGGAATAAAACGTCACCGTCGATTGGTGATGCTTAATAGATGAGTCGAAAAGAAAGCAGTGTCCGGTGATAATGTACAAACCGGGAAAATTAAAATGGATCATTGCACCAAAGGGATTTGTTCTTGTGTTTGTTTCTTGTGCCATGCCTTACAAAAGACTAATATATATAACACGTAAACAAATAGTTCATATATTGCATAAAATAATGTTGTGTCTTCTTATAGTTATTTTGTGTATGCCACGAAAATTAAAAGTTTTTTTAAACAAGTTCCATGAAATTTAAAGTGTCTGTGTTGCACAGCATTTTCGTATGCATCGTGTAGTATGTAATAGACAGAGTTAAAATTCTCAACAAGAAAGCAAGGAAATTGAAGTTATATTGATTTCAGTTATCCGAATGTACCAGCGGCATGTTCATACTGCGTGCAGCGTAATAGCCAGACAGCCCCTTTATAGGTTTCAGCGCTAATACAAGGTCAAAACACAATGCGATGAACCACGATGGCATGGGTTTGTCGAGGGCACCACCGGTTAATAGGGATCACCTGACATGTCCTGACCAATCGGATACGGTAGGAGGTGACAGATGATCCATGTTAACCAACAGTGCTCACAACACGCTGTAAAGTGTCCAATACGGAGGCACTACCAGCAACTGGACCGAAATAGTATGTGGCGTTCCACAGGGTAGTATTTTCGGGTCACCTTTTTTTCACCATTTTCTTTGAATTTCTTTTGTCTGATGGAATCGATACCGATATGTAGGCAAATCCCGAGAAGTTCAAAGCTATGGTCCTAAGGTATAGAAACACAGCCGAAGACTGAATTATTACCTTCCAATTGGATGACATCATCATTAAACCTGATAAATGTGTGAAACGTCTATGTGTATAAATTGATAACAAACCGAAGTTCAAAAATCCTGTCTCACACATTTGCTAACAAGCTTCTAAACAAGTTCCCATTCTTCAGACGTTCCTCCTTGACCCTGAATGAAAAAGAATAACTTATGATTTTCAACAAATTTTTGTCATCAAAATAATCCCCTGACGTGGCACTTATTTGGACCTGTCAACACTGCCAAGATGAAAAAGTTGCAGGCGAGAGCACTCAGATTTGTTTATAATAAACCTCTGGCCCCTTATGCTGAACTATTGCCATGTGCCTATATACCCTCACTTTATTTAAATAGACTAAGGAAGCTCTTCGTTGAAGTTTTTAAATTCTGTATGCTTAATGCTCTGGCTTTCTGAAAGATTTGTATTTGAAAAATGAAACTTCCTGTGATATGAGAGATCTAATGAAAGTTCATAAACCTATTTACAATACAATGTCTCATGGCCGAGACTCTAAGATACCAACGGGGCAAATTATGGAATCTTTTACCTCCTAATGTTAAACAGGCCACAGACATGAACCACTTCAAACGACTGATAAAAGCATGGGCAGGCCCCTCATGTAACTGCTGTCTATGTTCTCTCTGCCACTTCAGATTGCCCGTCTATATATAGGCTCTGATCAGCATATAATTTACCGGTGTATATATACTCTCTCACTCGTTTCATTGTATTATATCATTTTCAATTGTATTTTCGTGTCGTCTTCTAATAGTGCCCCGGACTCGGCGCTAATGCCTTTTAATTGTATATACACTGGGCGGTAAATAAAGACATTATTATTGTTATTATTATTATTATTATTATTATTATTATTATTATTATTATTATTATTATTATTATTATTATTATTATTATTATTATTATTATTATTATTATTATTATTATTATTATTATTATTATTATCATGTTTAAGGCTTTTCGTGTGGTTAACTCCTAATTCGCAATTTTATTTATTTACTTATAATCAGGAAAACTTCCCCTTTACAGCGGGGGCACCGATGGAACGGGGTAAATTCCATGATGCGTCCAATATATATGCACAAGTAATTCGTCATCTTTATTGACACAGATAATATAAACTAATAAGCTCGGAAGTTCATCATACGGGTTTCACAGAAAGCTACAACTAATTATTATTATTATTATTATTATTATTATTATTATTATTATTATTATTATTATTATTATTATTATTATTATTATTATTATTATTATTATTATTATTATTATTATTTATAAAAGCGCTCTCAGCTTTTCGTACGCTGAACTACTAATTCGCAAAACTAACCAGCTCGGAAGTTCATCATACTGGTTTCACAGAAAGCTACATTTTTTTCGACAATATATGATCAGTTTTTTGTTTGTTTTTTTTTTCGTTTTTAGAATTAGGGTGCCAGTCTAAAGTTATGTACTACAAGTTGTACTTTATTTTCCAAAACGTTGTTTGTTCTTGTATTCTAGATTAGAAAAACTGAGTCGTGTATCAAAACTATTGGCATTCCTTTTTGTCTGTTGCCAGAACTTCAGGGTTTCCCGAAAGGTTTGGCATTTTGAGAATCCAGAGTGCAGTTTGACTGGGTTTACAACAAAATTAAGGTGCGATCGTCATTTTCTGTGCTTTTTCGTCTTAATTTACCTATTCTCAACATATAATTCATATGATTTTCGATTTTACTCTGGATTTGAACTGTGCTCGACACAACAGTACAATTCCTACATAGTTTGCATTTATCTTTATTGTTTGTTCTCCCTCTCAATGACCCTGATCTACTTTTACAAAGGCCCTGTATCTGCTTACTCGTAATGAATCTGACCTTTGGTTCCTATGTGCCCTTTGATCTCAGCATACTATCTGCCTGTTACAATGATCCTCACTACTTTCAACCAAACTTCTAATTAAACACACACATACACACACACACACACACACACACACACACACACACACACACAAACTAACAAACACCCCCCCCCCCCAAAAAAAACATCCACCCCGCAAGGGGTATCCATTGAACGTTCATAGACTTTATAAATAGTGCCAAGGCACCAGTTTCATAACCTATTCTCAGTCTTTTTACGCAATCTGTAAGTCTTCATGGAAATGTGCACAAGAGGCGAATATGTTTAACATAGGTTGTTATTTTGAACTAGACACGCTGCATCGCATTTTCCTGTCTCCTTGCTTGTTCAATGTACAGAGCTAAATGCGAACAGCATTTGCAAATCTGCCGCATATGAGTGAACGAGTGAATGATGCCGTGATTCAGTAACAGCATACAGATTAAAACTGAAGTGTTTCAAACATAATTTTCAAATTCTCTTGAAATTCAATTGTGGACAGAGAAACTAGATCATAATTTTTTTTCTTCGTCTTTTTTTTCAGTTTCTCATGACGGGTATACTGGGGTTCGCGTGTGCCAAACGGAAGACTGCATATTTGGTAGGTATTTGACAGGAGTACTAATCCCATTTCCATTAGGTAATAATTGAAGGTTGGGTGAACAACGTTACACAGCATGCTCAGTGAGCACACAGACCGTACTCAGTGATGTCCTTACCAAGGACATGCACACTGTACATCACTCACTTTTTGACTGAAAGAGAAAATAACAGCTCAGTGCTGCAAACGATGTCTAGATTTTCTCACTAAAATTCACGTTGATACATTGTAGTTGGTGTTTGAAAACGACCCTTCTACGTTGCCTTGTTTAACACAGCGTAATAGCTGAGGCTTTTTATAGCTGATGAGACCAATGTGATTCTGATTGGTTTCCTCTGCACGGAAAACATTCATGCCAATATCACATTTTTATTTATGTTCGCGCGCATACGAATGTGTGTGCTTTTGAAGATGCGATCTTTAATATAAAACGCAGTGCTGAATATAATCCATAAATAGACTCATCACATAAAGGTGTATCATATTAAGGGGATGATTTGAATATCCCAGGAATGCCAATTTTTTCATGCATGCATGCAGGTATCTAAGAAAAGCATGAGAATAAAAGCGAGAGAGAGATTACGCGTACGCGTGGGCTTACGTAGGCTGAGAACATGCATGCCTTGCAGAATGTTATAAAATGTCGCTTTTTAGTTCAGTGTAAGACGCTGCGTTGAATGTGATCCATAAATAGACTAGATGATACAACAGTACATCATCTTTATATAGGATGACTTGAATATTAGATTTAAATGTATTCTATTCCATGAAAAGGGATCGGAAAACAAGCCGCAAGCCAATGCTGGTTCCTCTCCAAGTTCACCAAATTAAACAAAATGGTAACTGGATAACCATTCACAAAACAGCAAATTACATTTCATAGAAATAAGACATATGTACATTTTTCGTGTTGCTTGAACAGAGATAGTAGTTTTCAATTTTGTTTCTGAAAAATTTCATTCGTTTTCACGCTGGAAGAAATACAGTGATATTAATTCACCATTTGTGGGTTAAAACAAAGCATGGGAAACATTTTGATTCTAAGATAAGGTTTACCGCCATCTGAAGCAAGCTTTTGTTTTAAGTGGAATTTTGTTCAGGATTACCCCAAAATAACGATTTAAAAGTCACAGTTTGGTGCATTGACAGAGGACCAAAGCACTTGTTTCTTCCAGTGACGCGGTTTGGGCGTTCCCATATCAGACAATTCCATACTAGTACCAGGTACATAGACTGACCGCTGTATTAAACATTTCAAATGTCAAGGAAAAAGAATGGATGAAAATGAGTTCTTGGCACTATTTCCACTTAAAATCCGAAGAGAAATCCCTGGAAGCGAATACACCAATTGCAAAATTCTTTTCTTCTTTTTCTTTTTTCCACAAGGGCAGAGTCTGTTTTGCAGGCAAATGAAATGTAAAAAGTCGGCATATTGACCTCTTAAATAGATGTCCCTGGCTCGCCTATTTGCAATCCAGACCTGCACCTTGAGAGTAGCGGTAACTACAGCTTACAGAACGGATAGATGTTTTAAAGTGCACCAGAATTAACAGGAGACATATTCGTGTGCTGGCACATTTGTTCATACACAGCATGGTATAATGCAGGTATGACTGAGTCAGGCATCGGATTAAATAAGACACAAAACGAGAAAGGAACCAAATTAAAGACCTAATTGAATCTTGATGACTAAAAATATTTTAATAACACAACCCAAGTCACATCTCGGTCCCCAGATCGTCATCGGGTTGATCAATTAAGATAGATTCGAGATACGGTACCGGCGGCTTTGCATACATACCTTCCTACACGTTTATTGGCAACCCTATCGCACCCAGTCTTCCGGAATGGACATCGACGGCTGGAAAGGTTCGATCGATTGACATGTCAAAGTAATTAATTTCTAAGGCGTTCGCAATGCTTTTGCAGTAATTCGTGTTTTATCGATATATTGGGATAAAGCTTTAGCGCGCTAATTTATGCAATGCAGATAGAGATATATGCACACATATTTTAACATTAAATGATCACTGTGGGCTGACTTGCCCTACACGAAACACATTTGTCAGGGCATCAGGGTTGTCCAAGGTTGCTTGATAGCAATCTTGGAGACCTCGTTTTCAAGACCTTGCTCGCCCGCCTAAAGAGAGAGCGCTCGATCACGTTTATTTCTTTGTAGTACCTTTCCACGTGAAGGAACCCTCGCTTCGAAAGCCAGTTTGATGACATGCTGGGTCCAAACATGTCTGCGCATGCGCCGTCACCTTAGCGTAACAACCTATGTTATTATTCCTTGCGGCAAAAGCGCTTCGATGTTCGGTGCTCACGAGAGTCCGATATTTTGGAGATCGGGTCTCTCTGGGGACCGATATTTGATTGACAGTCACTTAATTATGCATTCAAAAATAACACAAGAAGCAACACCCTGAGGCAACTGTGGTGTGGGCATATCTTATGAGTATTGCGTTGTAAGTTGTAGGATTGGCTACGATTCGATGACTGATTTATCAGGGCGTGGTTCGTGTCAAATAGTCTGGCCCAAAGGTTCGACCATTGCACGTGAACCTTGCCCTGATAAATCAGCCATCGAACTGTTGCCCATCATATGACCTATACTAAATACTTGAATATCGGTTGTACCGGACAGGGTGGGTTGTGGTGATTACGCGTGACAGCTCGTTATACCAGCGTGACAATCACAGCTTAAATATTTATGATTACATTGTGTACACATTCCCTTCATATTCCACATTTTATGTTTGTGCCACAGGCACTTTTTGGACCGCCAGTAAACCCCCCCCCCCCCGCCCCCCACACACACTTTACAACTGCAAAATGGCAGACCTGTGTTTAAATTACTTACTAAAGCTACTCAGAATTTATCCAAGGTTTACGGTACGTTAGGTTGAAAATGATTTAAATTTAATATTTTGTCCATTTCAGAGCTGATCCTGGTCATCAGAAATATACATGGTCATGGAGGACTTGCCTGCTTGTCTTCATTCCTCCATGACCATGTCTGAAGTGTAGACATGCACAAACGTGTGATCCTTGAATTTAATCTCGACATAATTAGCCTGTGCTTAGTATTGTGGGCCTGTATTATGTGGGCCCGAGACCCATAATGTTCAATTTGACCCATACACGAACAGAAAAGTAATGTTCATTCACAAACAGATTGAATCAAGTTTGATTAGGCCGGGGCTTTGCCTGCAGCCCGAGTGCTTACTGAGCGCTCCAATATAGTACAATCAAGAAATAAAGACCTAACAAAGTTACTGAATTCAAATCAGCCAAAGAAGAATACCCAAGGGCGATTGAATACTTCTTCGTCCTTGGTAGGTTTACTGTCCGTATGGAACTGTTAATCTTAGTCGACTCCTATTATACGAGTCGCAGACAACTTTGTGTCCTGTGCAGGACTTACATAAAGGAAGCCGTCGACAGCTGCAAGGTGTTTTACGGGCTACCAAGTAATTCTTCCAAGTGGAAGCAATATAACGCAATAGATGTAGATTAATTTCCTACAGCTGTAGACTTAGTTTATGGGGCGTCTGGAAAGTAAATCACGATCATAAGATTAACTTTCACACGACAGGCTGTGAAAGATAGTATGCTACACGGTTCTTTATTCCTTTTCCGCTGAAACTACCCAAAAGTTCCCGGATGCTAAGGGTGGTCTGCTTCAATTTCTCCTCAAATTTCTCGTAAATAAAGAGCATATTGATTGAGAATTGTAAATGATACATACCAGGATTGGTCCAGCTAACAAAGTTAATTGCTCGCTCAGTCATAGTCTGACCAGGAAGCGATTAAATCATACAGATGGAGCCTTATATACTGGGATAAGATCATATATTTTGCATTGCAGTTCGACCGATACAGGATTATATCTATAGTTTCATCGAATTGCCAAAGTACGGGCTTACGTCTGCATTCCAAGAGCAGATTTCTCCAAGTTTCTTAAGGGGCAGGGAACTGTATTGCAATGATCCTTGTTAGAACTTACTCTTGGTGGAGTGGACCCTTGAAAAACCAATTCACTTTAACTCTCTTATCCCAATTATGTTTATAAATGTGTACAATCATTTTGCTTTGCTGCATAACATTTTGTCAAGACACATTCTCCTACTATTTACGTCAGAGACTCGTATTTTTCACAAAAAG
Source organism: Hermodice carunculata (assembly GCA_964020975.1). Taxonomy (NCBI): domain Eukaryota; kingdom Metazoa; phylum Annelida; class Polychaeta; order Eunicida; family Amphinomidae; genus Hermodice; species Hermodice carunculata. Next base: position 33,200,111 of record OZ026615.1, on the reverse strand, counting down.
TGTCCCTTGTGACATGAAGAAATTACAGAAGAGAACCTCAAGTTGAATGCCACTGCGCCCAACATGTAGCAAACTAATGCATATGAATTACACTCGACAGGCTTTGTCAAGTGTCCCACACGAAGCTTGTTAAGCAGAAAACGCTGGAAACTCTTCAGAGCTGGTCGATAATAGGGCGTTTCAACGATAAATTGAAAGCAGAAAATCAAGCAACACTGAAATTTTCTATCAATGCCTTGTTGTCATGGAGACAGTTTCATTAGGTGTCTACCAAGCAGCCCATCGGGGACAGCAGTGTGCTTGTTATGGGCACGTTCCTCTGTTTGTACGTTCGAATCCATTGTTAGTATTTAAAATTTCCGCAAAAGGATCTCTTCATGTATATCAGCAATGTGCGTCAAATTATTGGATGTCGAACATTTTAAATGTAAGTCATTCCATATAGATGTTATCACTAGAATTATTTTAATGCATTCATAATTCATAGCATTATACACAATGTTGTACCAACTTTTTATTTTAATTGTTGCATATCGATTCTCTGAGGCATTCTGTGTTCTTTTCATTGCCTGTTTGAGTTTAAAAAAATGTCCTGCGCGTGACTGTGTGTTGGTATATGCTACTGTTAACACTCTTTCCCAATGAGAGGGATCAAATAATATCTATATACTTTCACTCTTAGCCATGAAAGTCATAATGAAATGACAGCAAGTCGATGGGTATACATCAAAACTGAACTACGAGACTGCAGCTGAAGAAACATAGGGAGATATGCAATGAGATCCAGAAATTCATACTGGGTTGAAAGAGGAAAGCAAGTTGTGCACACAGGAATTATATATACTAATTTATATCAAATCCCACTCTTTCAATTTGACACATATAACAACGGAAACATTTTTGCGGAACTCTTCCCTACCCAGAATTTTACATTGCATGGAGACGGTATTTCAAATTACCCGAGCCAGTACGCAGTCAAACAATACTTTGTGTATTTTGTGACATTTATACACACAACACAATTAGTAAGAAATCCTGCCTTGTTTTTACCTTTACCATATCTAAGGGATTTAGTTAAGTAACTATCTTCTGTCTAGCTACTCATACAGACAGTCTAGCATATTATTTGTTTATTCATTTACTAGAAATCAAAATATCAAAGACAAGCAGATATAACTATTTCATCTTGAAACATTGCAAGGTTTACGTTTCAGATAGTCATTTCGCTGCTGTGACCCGTTTTGATTCTTCATACTGCATAGATATGTAAGGAATTTGTCGCACCACTGAAACTCTTTTGTTTTTCTGAAATGAAACAATATATAGAACGGAAAAGACAACAAGCGACAGAAGGAAAACAACAGGACAGCATAGATTACATCGTAAATTCATACCTCTCATGACAAGGGCAATTTGACTGAAAGGGAATCAGTTCCCGTAAGTGTCCTTCGACCTTTCAGTTTCACCTTCTGTAAGGTCACTGAGGGTCAACGGAGATTTACCTTCAGGGATCGATTAATGTATGCATGATCTGTTTGAGTTGTGCAGTCCCAAGACTGACGTCTGGTGGATATCGTATCTCCAGTGGGCCATTTCAACAGAAGACGTGCACAGCAATGCCTCAGCAATGCTATTTGATAGCTTCAAGGTCGCTCTCACTAGAAAATATATTCCATGTCTTACACGTCTGTAGAGCACCGAGACCATAGTTGCTGTTGTGGCTGCTCAGTGCGTAAGTTTCAGATTAAGCCACGCATGCTGACAACTCATGAATTTTTGCTTGTTATTCATGATAAAAGAAAGCTTTTCTTCAGTAGATCATACATTTATTGGTATTACATTTTACGGTATTCATTGGTAATTAACCCGTTATGCCCTATTTAGTGGGTCGCATTCAATGTCAATCTGCCGTAAACGGTGGATGTATGACCATTTTATGTACATACGTTAAACGCCGGGAGCTACGAGCCCCTTGTCGGACATGATCTGAAGGCAAGATCCAAAAGCACAGTGTTGTATCCCAAGTACTTTTCGGAAATGGACACAACTCCTTTAGGGAACATTTAGATATCAACCAATGCTTTATTTATCCCGTATGCGCTAAAGCATCAAGGAAAGAAAACAGAAAACACTTGGCTACACCACTACTGTGAGTTTGAGTGTTGGACCTGCTGCTGTACGATAGTTTTTAAAGCGATTGTCATTCTTCCTGCGTTACGTTCAGTTCATTGTCGTTGACTTTGCGAATTGCACATCACCATTATGGGTCAAACAGTGTCGATCGTATCTAACTTTACATGGGTTCTTTTGACGTGTGGCGAGGTCAAACCTAGCTATAGTTCTAAGTCACGTTTGATTGATCGAATAATACATTATTAGGCAAACGACCTCGTATCATATGAAAAAGATACAAAAAAAAAATCGTGCCATATGCAAGATGTCAGCAGCTGTGCTGAACCCATGCAACATGGCATCCACGAATCCACTTCATGCGGTATATTTGGCCAATAACGGAAGAGACTGTCCAATATCATTCTTAGACGCCGCCAATATTGTCAATTGAACTCAACATATATGAGATATACAATAACAATAACAATAACAATAAACGAGGGAGTTAGCCATGGCAGTCTCTCCTGATTTCCTGTGAATCTTTTGTTGTATCAAATTACGAGACCGTCGTAGATTTGTCAGGATGTTTCCCATTTTCGGCTTAATAAGAATGATGATGATGATGATGATGATGATGATGATGATGATGATGATGATGATGATAATGATGATGATGATGATGATGATGGTGGTGGTGGTTTATAAATAATAACATGCACATGATGAATGCTATTAATTTAATAGCAGTAGTAAACGTAGTGTCAAGGGTGATATTGATCCCAGCCCAGCTAATTCCTCGGTCAAGTTGCAGACAGAAGTTGAGTGGTTATCAAAATATTAACATCACATAGCCATTATGTTCACCTGTAAAGGCATGCACAGTCGAGAGTTACTAATAAAATAGTCCAACTTATGAAATCAGAGTCTTTTAACGAAGTAAACGGATGTAACCATTGAGGTAATTTACGTGAAATTGAAACCTGTCATCTACATTGATTAAAACGACTTTATACATGTCCTCAAATGTAACCAAAGAAGTTACTGATTTTAACAAGTTGAAATTTATCATTAATTGTCAGGCACACTTAACAATACTCTTATCATTCATCAGTGTCTAAGAAAGGGCTTAAAATAATGCCAGCTTTGTGGGTCAAACACGTCTAGTAGAGCATACAGTATGTAGAACCCGCGTCAGCTGAGAACAGCAGCAACGATTTGCATAAAAGGCAAGGCGGAGGCTTCCCCTCGACTTCGCACTTCCCGACGGCAACATCCTTACATCAATAAAAAGATTGTTCCTGATTTTTGCGGATCGATGAAGCAAGACAGGATGCAAGCCCGTTGCATTTTGAGCTTCCCTTCCTCCGGGTTTTGTCTTGTTTCAGAGAAAATCTGCGCCCTGCCTGTTCAATTTTCTGGGAGAGCACACATCGATGGGAAGGCAATGCAAAGACGTGATACATCAGCGTTGTATGGCATGCTTCATACTCTTTGATTCTCAAACGCACGCCACCAAGTCTGGCTCTTTCGGAAATGACTGCCATGCTGGCTTTCCTCGGCCATTGGCTTCACTGAAGATAATGACAGACTTCCACTGTATGATTTCTGTTATAGTCTTGCTGCGTAGACGATGAAAAGTGATCGCTGAAGTATATTTTTGACGTGACGCATAATATACAACTCATCAGCTACACGTTGTCGCTCAAGGCCACTTCCCGTAGTACATTTTCCTGAAAACGCCAGTGTAATAAATCACAATATAACGTAACAGGTCCCTGGAGTATGTTGCATAGGGCTTATCGTGGGCTATGAGTTTAAGACATTGCTCAACATAATTATATATTCCTAGTGAGACTGTATATATACGTATATATACAAACGAAAATAGTGTAACTTGGCTCACCTGTTTTAATAATAAAGAGACGAGATAATTAGAGGCTGTTGTTTGCGTTTGGGAATATGCCTTCTTTTCATGTTGTTCGAAGTCTGAAATGGACAGACCCGTATGATATTATAATGTGTTTTATTCGTCGCATGAAAAATCTGTGCCCTGCCTATCCAATAGGAGATATGCGTATTAAGTTCCCGCCCCAACAGCATACCTGATTGCCTAGTCTCGCTTGGTGAGATATGGCGAGATGCGGGTCGGTACCTGTGGGGACAAGTGGGATATTACTAATATTTTGGATATACATAATACTTATTTGAGACATATAGCAATTTTTCTTACATATGGCTGGGGAAGTACTAGAAGAATGCCAGTTTGGCATTTGTGAACTTAAATTTCTCAAAAAATGCTAATTTTGTGAGAAATGAGCATATGGCCTGTCTGTGACAGTGATGCGACCCGCACGTCCCCCGTGATCGCCAGGCGTCAAAACCGTGCTTCGTGGCGGGAAATTAATATGCATACTGCATGCGTATTTATGTGTGGTGCAGATTTTTCATGCCAAGTTATGGTCTGATTTGCGTTGTCACATGATGGATAGATGTGTTAGAAAAACATTGCTACACTCTCATCAACAGCTTAACCTATCAATCTTGTAGGATTTGGAACGAAGAAAAGGGAAATCTGGAAAACAAAGATTGGCTTGAAAGCAAATCTGTTTGTGTGTATGCAAGCTGGCATATTTTGATAACAATTGTCATCCCTTCCACACTAATACTCTTGCCGGCTATTCCATAGTAATAGTCACTATATATACATGCATTATAGCTGATTAAATTGCGAATCTTATGTCACATATGAAACAGTTTAACTTTGAAGTGCTCATGATGTGCATGTATCTGTCTTTATTTCTCCATTCTATGCACATTTTGATAGCGAGAATAGTTTGACTTGTGATTTATCAAATAGCCTCATGGCACTGGAAATCACGTACCGTATCTACAGCCACTTTTAACACTAGTAGTAGAAAGTAATTACACGTAGTTCCTGGGGGTGCCATGAGGTCTTTGTAGTATATTTACATGTTTTTCCTGTGTGATTAAGAATTAAGCAACAAGGCTTCAAATCCCACAAGTTCTGACCATGTATTCATTAGGTGAACCACAATTACAAAATATCTGTGATGTTTTCAATCTTTTCTATTCTAATCTTTTGGGGATTGGAACATCGAGATGCTGCCAATTAGTGTGATCAAGGAGGCTACACGTGTAGCCTCCTTGGTGTGATTGACTGAAATATATGAACTCTGGCAATGTGATCATAAGATGCAACACCCTCACAAATACACTGGTACAATTGCTGCATGTGGTAGCTAGTGTGAACAACCACATTGCTCGTTACGGTCACAATTTCATTTGACAGAGGAGTCAGGTTCTTTGTACATTTACCTGCAATGAAAGGTCACCCGCATGTGTATGGTCACTTTTCCACTGAAGGGGTGGTTATATACAGCAGGTGCAACTGTATGTCAATACAGTGGCCCCTCTTTTGTAAGACTACCCCTAAAGTAATCTCGAAAGTAGTGGCATACATATGTGCGTTGCCCACTTTCGGCTGGGTGGTTGGTGTCAAATGTTGCTGGTTCGAGACCCGACCGTTCCGTGGTCACAAAACATATATTTTCGGTGCTCCTTTGATGCTGGTGGACTTACATATGTACAGTCCCCGATCTGGGACAAATCCGAACACAGTACTTGTACTAGAATAAATACGATGAACTGGGCCGTGTCGATAATTGCATTCACGAATATGTGCCTCCATTGAACCATTCTTTTTAAGGAATGGGGATTTGGTACATTTGGAAAATATTGCACCATGGACGTACCATGGACCTCGTAATCATGTGGCCTTAGTAAGCAGATAGTCTGTGATTACATTGCTTTTTTCTAAACAGGGACCACTTTACATATGAACATTATGTTTTTATCTGCAACATATTTGAAGATACACATGCTTTAAATGTGCTAATGCTGCCGATTAGCGTGGAAGAAAACACAGGCACCATGCGGAGAGGTTGTGTTATGTGAATAGTTGACCTGGAACTTTGATAAGTGTTTACTACCAGTTACCTTTCTGGTCAAATCGTGAAAGGAGAGGCACCGAAAATCAAATGTGCTTCAAATAATTGACAGCAAAGAAGTGCCATATGTGTCTGCCACACAAATTAGAGTCAGGACAGGGTGTGTTTTGCTGCATTGTGCAGCTTTCAGTTGTGCTTTCCTCTACCATCATGTATGAACCATCATTCTGTCAACAGCTGCCTGCAAAATGGATTCTTTTCAGTTCAGAAAAGCACCTCTGATGTGGTCCCAAAATAGAACATTGCCATTGAGTAATGACTGCATGGGTTGCCGCGAGACTGAGACTCTTTCAACAGAAGATAGTCAACTTAAACAAATTCAAGTATCCCTAATTATCATCAATTCAAACTGTACAATTTTGTTTATGGTTCATTGGATACGCTTACAGCACGAACGTATGGATTTTAGTTGGAATGGCATTTCCATCGATTATTATTTTGAAGATATCAAACTTTAAAATTCCCATGTGTCCTAATCAGCATAAATGTGAATTTCACAACTTTTGTTCGTGTTCATCGGATGCGCCCACAGCACAAACCTAGAAATTGAAATTCCTATCCTGGTTTACGTTTAAGCTGGCACAAAAATGAACTGAAAAGATGGGCTAGAAAGAAAAAAAAACAGAAAAAAATATCGGGAGAATAACATGTATGAGTTCACGCACAGAGGTAAGTTCAGAATAACCGTAAAACAGATGGGACCTGTCGGGAGTACATTTGTATGCTCGGACCTCTTCACATTCTTCCTCTGTCTATGTGTTAATTTTGGCCCACACACAAAGTCGAACTATTGAATAATGGCGAGCATCTTCAAAACTACTGTAGTTAGAAGTGCCATTCCAAGTTCAATTTATGTGTTTGTGCTATGGTTCATCCAATTAATATTGACCGAAAATTCATATCTTAATGCATGCAAATTATGGCTAATACACATAATTAAAGTGAAATAATGCTGAATATTACAAAATTATTATAGACAGAGCGGCCATCCCAACTTCAATTTACATGCTTAAATAGGGGAGACATGCATCATTTTAAACATTTTATATTATCAGCTGCTAGAGAGCATTAAAAGCAACTCCATGAGCTACCTGGACTTAAACTGCTGAGGTTTGTTACTAATGTACTTGCCCCTGGTGTTCACCCCAAAATTTGTTATTAAATCGTCTCGCTGATAGACTCATTGAAATTATGTTAAGTGGTAGTGCTTACCTTTTGAATGAATCCAATAAAGATATTTATGTTGCAGTACAATTGTTTATTACTCATTTTGTCAACTGGTACCTATAGCTACCAACTATCTCCTTATCCTTGATGTATGGGACCATTTGTTTTGAAGCCTGCTCGGAAATAGAAATTTTGAGTATTGTCCTGTGTGATCATTATTCTGTGCGTGTGTATAAGTCTGGAGAACCCCTCGATTAGCCACCAATGTGGCTACTGGGTAATCTATATGTTTGTGACCACGGAACGGCCGGGTCTCGAACCAGCAACCTTTATGAAATGTGTTCACAACAACAAAGATTTGATGGCTATTTAACTCAAACTTGATGCCGCACGTGTAAAACTTGAAAACACTTATTGCGTGGGGAAAGGCCCAATAAATAACAGGGACAACAAGACCCCCGGGGGTGGGGTACTTCCCAAAAAATTTGGTGGGGATGTGCTGCTCGACCTTTCAAAAAACCCACCCTTTGTTAGGGCACTTTTTCACGGAAATGACACCTTTGTTAAGGAATTTTTTAACCGAAATAGTAGAAAATGTGGTCCCGAATTTGGCATGAAAAGTGCTCCAAGACTGGGACGTATGGAACTAGTGTGGCGAAGGTTTCGAGCATTGAGAGTTGAAGTAATTGGTTGGGAGAGATAGGCAGATGTTAAGTTGTGATATATTTTGTAAAGAAGTAACTTAAAGTACTTTCTTAAGCTGGCGAGTGTTGACCAACCAAGTTCACGCAAGAGAATGGCATGTGATGTGTGCTTTACTGCACCTGTGCATATTTTGGCAGCTTCAAACTGTATGGATTTAATAAGGTCAGAAAGGCCGTGACAACAGTTGTCAAAGAGCTCACAACCATATTCAAGAATTGGTCTAATCATTATTAAATATAGTTTAACCAGAGCTTTACAGGATTGTTTATATTTGAATCTACACAGAAGGGCAATTCGCTGGCTAGCTTCCGTGGTAATTCGAGTAATGTGAGCTCGCCAGGATAAATTTTTACTGACAGTACTACCAAGATGAGTGTGTGGATATGCTGCAGGTATTTTAGAGTCTCCGAGACGAACGGGTGGATGGTTTGGTTCATCAAGTTTGGTTGAAAACATGACAGAAAGAGACTTTAAAGCATTAAAGATAACACGCCATAACTTTCCCCAGTTATGTATAATGGGCAGATTAATGTTCCGATGATAAGAAGATTCAAGGTGGTTATTAACAATTTCAAGTAGACTGGTGTCATCAGAAAAAAGTCTGACATCGCATGTAATATTGTCAACTAGGTCATTAAAATAGACCAGAAAGAGAAGTGGGCCCAAAATTGCATAACTATCAATCCATGCTACAAGATTATCAGAGATGCGGAGATGTCGAAGTTAAAGAAAGAGGCCAGGATACCAAACCTTATATCAAACGCCTTGGCCATACCTAAAAACACCATTCTGACTTCTTTGGACTGTTCTAGGCCGTTGTAGATATTCTGAAGGAGGTGCACAAGCTGATTAACAATACAGTCATTGGCCTTGAAGTCAAAATTTTTGGAAGTGAGTAGGTTATTTTGAGTCAATTATTCATAGAGTGCACTGAAGACCGGTCGTTCAAACACATTTGAAACATACAGAGCAATAAAATAGGACGATAATTGTTTTTAATCTGCCTGTTAGCCCTTTTAAAGACAGGGTATATGTTGGATCTCTTCCAAGCGTCGGGCAAAGTAGGAATAACTAAGAGAAAGTTGAAAGATTTTTGTAAATGGTTTACAGATCGAGTCTGCTATGTTCTAAAGTAGAATATTCCCTATATTGTCTGGGCCACATGCAGATGATAGCTTCAGGGAAGATGGAATTTTCTTAACAATGTCTTCATTAACGGTATATCTTGTAAACGCGCCTCAGTTCGGAACTTGAAATCGGGCAGATGTGGGTCATCAACATCAGGATGTGTTTTACACCGGCTGGCAAAGCATGACTTCAAATGTTCACACCTTCAGTAATACATGATACAATCTTGTTAGCGTCAATTATTGGGGGTATATCTTGGTAATTTTGCATCCCAGAACAAACTTCGACAAGCTCCACCATTGTTTAGGATTAATGTCTTTTTTATCAAGTCGAAGCTGCAGATTAGAAAAGTAAGAGAGGACAGCTTTCCTTTTAAGTTAATAACCTTATTGCGATATTTTTTTGTGTAGAATTGGCGCAACCTGTCAATCTTAACCTTAAGATCGTAATTATGAGGGGTTGTTCCTTAGATGCTCTCTTGAGGCGTTTCCATGCACGATTACGACGTCGAATATGTTTTTTAATGTCTGCAGTTATCCAATGTTTGTCCTTAAGACGAATGGTAACTTCCTTAAAGTCCTTTCCAGTAGATAGAAAGACATACGACCAGTGTGATACGACATCATCAATAGAATCGAAGACATCACGAGCGATGTTCCAAGGGGCCGCAGAAAGGGCAGCGTTGAGGTAATTAATATTAGCTTCAAGGAAGTCAATGATCTTTTGAAAGGCTTGTCCTACTGAAGGGAAAGGGAGAAAGAACAAAAGATTAATTCATTACCATCCAATATTTACGATAAACTTTATACTCATAGCTTACAAGGGCTAACTAGCTATGCAAAAAATATGTATATTCAAAATTACAAAGAAATTTGTGTCATTCCTAATTGTTATATATGTGCCCACCAGGAATCATATTGAAATGTATGAATTATCTTTGTAATTTAGACATATAAACATAATAATTAATAGAAATTATTTTCATTTCAAGATGAAGCAATATCAGAATAATTTTGCTTACTTAAGCAAAACAAGTGTTGCTTCCTTTTAAGACCTTGTCGTGAAAAAGCGTATAATAAGCCTTTTGAATATCCTGATCCTTATATTTTCATCCCAATTGATGTTTGATAAACTACATCTGTCAGGTCGATTAATTACAGATATGTGAAACAATGGGAAATGGTCAGATATGTTGGTATAAAATATACTTCGGACTGTTTGTTGTATCCCATATGCATTTGTTACTATGATATCAATCGAAGCGGCAGTTTCTTCAGAAACTCAGGTGGGTCTGTTTGTGACTGGTGAAAGCGAGGTTGAATAAATCATATCCAAGGATTCTGACGTGGGAGTGTGATCATCATTCCTCTGCAAGCTCGGTTATAATCAACCATTGTATAGCGTATCTCATTTTCCGAGTCCATAATGTTCAGGTCAGCCTCAAAAGATTCAAGAAATCGGAATATATCCACATAAAGAGGCCTTTATAGTTCTTCAACGATAACAGTTTTGTCAACATTTATCATTCTTTCTCAATTTCAATAAAAATAGCTTCACATCAGCTTTCATTAATACACATATCATTCTACTCCATCAAAATTGATATTATCTTCGATTAGAATAGGATGTATTCATATTTAAATGTGGTCCTACTCTAACACCTATTCAGCTAAAGAGGGAGCCACCTGCATCAGGGCAGATCCATGTATTTAGCATGGTCAAAAGTACTTTTTCAATAAAAGAAACAACACGAACACAGAATAATCTGAAAATGTATTAACATATATTTGAAACATAAAGGATGCCTAAATTGATTGGAAATTGGCTCTCTTTTGGTTAGACAGGTGCTATTTATGGATGTTTATATAGTATAAAGTACAAATCTGCCCCGATCATGGTGGAAGCATCAGTCTGTTGCCCCGGCAACACAGGAAGTGAGCAGGATCGCAGTTAAATATGAATGTCTCCTATTGATACGCCACCCCCTATCGATTATGTCAAAACTGTTTTACATGATTATACCCTCTAAGTTACACAGATCGCAATTACCAAAGGTCAACCAGGTTTCACAAAGACTAAATATTTCAAAATGTACGCTTGTCTATGCATTTTTCATATTATGCCATATATGGTGACAAACTTCTGATAGTCAGATGCGATAATTTGAGAGATATTGTTAGTTTGACACGTCTCAGCAATCATCTTATTAAAAGAGTTTTTAATGTAGTATGAACTGTCCGAAAAATGCATTTCTTCAAGGTGAGCTGGCCGAAAAAATGCATTTTTTCAAGGTTTGTGAAGTGTGGATCATCATCATGTAGAGGGTGATCGAATTGATCAACATTCGTTTTGAGATAACATCTGTTGTTAAGTCAATCAAAATCTAAACTTTGAGTGAACCAAAATTCGGAAAGATACGTCAAATAATCGTTATGAGCGTCAACGCGATTGAATGGAAATATCTCGCATAAAAAATTTGCATATACTCATTGTAATTTATTAAAAGAGCTAACTTCTGATCGTGTGAATGGGAAACAATCGGTTTGGTAGAGCGATTGACGAAATATGCATGCAACTTGACGAGAATGTGTTTTGGGTTTTCATGCATGTTTTGTAATAGTTTCTGTCCATGATTTTATGTTGAGGAAAACTTTATATTTCCTTAAACGATGTCGTCAGTATTAGGTCAGAAGAAGTGTCCATTTAGCTGGAGTGCCCCGGTGATTTTACAATCAGTTTGTCAAAGTTGGAATGTAAAATGTTTCTTTTTTTGCCACCCCCCCCCCACCCCCGTTAGGGTCGGAGGTCCTTCCTAATTTGTACAACGCGCTCCTGCAAATCCTCATTGATATAAACACCGGGATTTTGAGTAGTTTTGCTTTTAACAAACTTTCATCTCTCTCTGTGACATGTTGGTGGTTCCTGCGAGGTTTTTCAACACTGTATATATGATTATTTCATATTCATTCTACCTCGTATTCACTATGTGAATTTAGCTGATTCGGTACAAGCAGTATATTTACTAAATGACCAAATCAAATAAATTTACCGCCTTTCCAACTTCCATGCCGAGACTGTTTATGTGAATGATTAAGACTAATTTAGGTCCAATTCATGTTTGTATGTAGCCATGCCACGAACCTCAATCAATGTGTGTGTGTGTGTGTGTGTGTGTGTAGCTGGGTTTTTGTTTGTTTGTTTGTTTTTGTTTTTTGCACTATTGAGGAATACGGACAACTTGATATACAATTACAGTTGTATGTCATACTTCTCTGCTATTGTTACAAAGCTCTTTCATTTTGATTTACGTTCAGATATAGCTCTCATTCTCTCATCAACATTGCGCAAACCCTATTTTCAGTCATTTTTGCATCTTTATCTTTTGTCTTGTCTGTGCATTTTTTGGTTACATGTTGTGTTACCCTGAACGATATTCATAAAACGGCTGACTTTTGTGAGTCCATCCAAATTTTACATGCAAATACAACATTGGAAACAATTATATGATATCGTGTGCTTCTTTACTTGTATTTTTGACGTTTTTACTTTTTCTCGGTATAAATTAATAGGCATCAGCATTGAACATAACCGAATGACCATTGGTCTCTTCTCGAACAAATATATCCCTTTCATGGTACACTTCCATCCAGGTCAATCTGTCGAAAACCAAATAATATGATCCTATTCTTCATCGGCTTTTCTACACACAAACACGCTTCTCCGTACGCGTGTTTTTTTTTAATTTATTTATTTTAAGTCTAAAACACATTATATTATTCCTCTACATGGTCTTCCTGTCATCAGTTGACATTCACGCGAACCCTGGTCCCACTCTTAACGCAAACAACAACCTGAAGTTCTTTCATTCAAACGTCCGCAGCCTACGAAATACAGGTAAACTTGACGAAATTCATCTCTTGGCCCAGTCGGGTAACCTTAACATTATTGCTTAATCTCAAACCTGCCCAGATGAACATTACCCCGATCACCTCCCTCTCATTGATGACTTCGAACTTCTTTTTCGTGCGGACCGCACAACGGGGAGAGGCGGCGGGGTTCTAACGTTTATTAACTTTTCTTTACCATGCGTAAGACTCCCGGATGTTGAAAGCCTAGATTGAGAACGGCCCAGGTTGAAATTTCGACCCAGCGCGGGAATAAATTATTTGGTAACTGCTATCGTCCACCTGGCCAGTCTGCAGAAATCCGTAACGCATTTCTCATGTCATTGGCCACTTACATTTCCTCGGCCATTGACTGCAACCCTTACATCTTAATAGTGACTGGCGATTTCAACGATGGGTGCTCTGATTGGAACTCCCAACATGAGAACAGCGATCTAGGTTTATCTCTGGTCAACCTTGTGAATCACTACAATCTCTTCCAACTTATGGATGAATAAACTAGAATAAGTGAACACTCGAACAATTCATTAGACCTTATCATTACTGATTCTCCAGGCCTTGTTCTGGACTCTGGAACCCTTGCCAATCAAATTCTGAGCACTGTGTAATCAGGAATCAGGATCATTTTATTAGATCAAAATACATACATTAGCAAAAAAAAATCATAATTATTTGTTATCAAGTAAATAAAAAGCGTAAAGTATATTGATCGAGGAGACCCTCATTAAGACAAATTTATGTCGCTATCATGAGGGCCACCTCCGTGTATCTGACCACAGAAATCAGCCATGCATAACAAAGCCACTCAGAACTTCAATCGAAAAGAAAAAAATTAGCCATTCAGAATTTTAAAAACAAAACAAACGAAACAAAAACCAATATAGAATCACAGTATGAAACAGCTAAAGATGAACTAAGGGAAATGGACACATAGTTTAAGATTAACAATCGCATTAAATTACAAATCACAATTAAAGTAATTTCATCTTATTACATCAGAAAAAATATATATTGGGTTTTTTAAAATCACAATGGATGGCCGTAATATAGAAAGAGTATAACATGCCAAATTCTTGGGGGTTTGGGTGGATGAGAACCTAAAGTGGAAAACTCATATTGATTACACAGCAACGAAATTGTCGAAATTTATGTGCATTTTATAACAGTTCGACAATTCTTGCCAAAGTATATCTTAACAAATATCTGTTACACATTTGTGCATCCTCATCTGATATACTGCAATATACTCTGCGCTTTGAACGGTGTAACAAACATCCGTCGGCTAGTTTTTTTTTCCAGAGAAAATTAAAAGAATCATAGCTTTCTCAGTACCAAACTCACACACTGCTCCGTTGGGGGACGATTTGAATATTCTGGAATTAAAAAATTTACGTGACCATCTGATTTGTATTTTCATGTACAAATATAAAGTGGAGATGCTTCCAGCAGTTTCTAATGACTGGTCACACTGTTCACAACTGTAGTACAAGACAGTCGACAACATATCACCTACAATTGCACCGGTCAAATTTGGGTCAGTTTTCCGTACATTGTGTGTTGAGATCGGATTGAGCTTTTTTCTGAACTACACGAAATATGAGGCACTGCTGCTCCTACTTGTATAAGATAAGGAGTCAAATATCGTAACATCATGATGCTGCAAATTAATCCATAGCACAACTGTCATGGTGATTATTCTTTCTATTTCAGATATTGTGTTTCACCGCCTTTTCAATTGTGTCTCTGGTAGTTGCAATAGTGAGCATCCAACTGCTGCGTCTTGGACTGGTTAATCACACCACAGACGGTCATACCTTTCAGAAAGAAAGCAAGGACATTCTTCTGCTCGTCGCCCTAGGGGGCGCTGGCTTTGAATGCGTCATCTGCATAGTGTCGTCATTCGTAAGCTGCCGCATGGCCAAAGCGGTCAAAAAAGAGCTGTTCAAAAAGAGAGAAGGGACGTTTCATGTGCAGGTACTCGGAGAAAAGGATATTGTGGTTGTCACCAAGCCGCTCAATAGTAAAAAGGATAAAAAGAAATCGTCGCGTCTGTGATAAAACAGAAAAATATGTATATCGAGCCGTTTGACGTAACATTCGGGCTTGTATGTGGGTCTGAGTTGTTTCTTAAGCGACCAAATTACATACGGGAACAGCAAGGGTTGCTTTCAAATTTAAACAACTTAAATCTCATGCGAATATTTAGATGTCGATTTTCTTAAAACCCAAAATTACATTTTCGATATTAGATTAAGCAATATATCTACACTATCTTGGGTGTTGCAGAACTGTCAATGCCTTTATTTTGCTCTAAAATCATTTACATGAAAAGAGGTGAGAGTATTTTCACACAGGTCGTGTAAGATTTAACTTGTTACTATTTAGCATTGTTCACGTAAACCCGCTGTAACAAACCATCAACTTTTCTGGGGGTACAAAGTATAGCATATCACCCGACTCCGTTTGTTTAAGCTTATGGAGAGAATCTGGACCGTGATAAATTTTGGAAACTCTTGCTGTTGAAATGCAAACTGGATACCATTACAATGGATGCTCATTCCTCCATCCACGCTATACTAACCTCTGCCGTAGAAGTCTCAACACTGCCATACTAATCTCTGCTGCATGACCCTCAACACATATACCCGTACTAACAATCTTCGTGCGCGAGAACATCATGCTGCCCGTTCGCCACCAGCACAAGTCTCTTGGCAACTTTACTATTCTCCCATCTGTATCTGTTTTTATTTTGAACGTATCTGAAAATTTAGAACACACTGACATCGGCTTTGATTCCTCTTATGAACACAAATGTTCAGCTTTTTGGCATATTTCAGTTCCCATCAGCTATTTTTTTTCACGCAATTCGCCTCAAAGAGCAACTTTGTTTGTCGAACTTTTATCTTTTATGCTGTATATAGTTTGAAAACATCCCATCTCTAACACCCTAACAAGGTCGCATAACATTCCTAACCATAAAGCAGTCCGCCCACTTGCCTGAAATTTTCGCTGTGTCAAAAATGCAACGGAGATTTGGATTTTTTCTCTCTCGCCTAGGTAAATCTTGCTTTGACGTCCAGAATCATTTATTATTTCAGTAAGGTTTGTCAAGAATTACACAATTCATTGACTTTTCTGCCAAAATAGTAATTTACGGCTCAAAAAATAATAGAATTCTGACAAAAAGTTCCGACTTATTCCTGATCGAGCCCCTCTGTATATAATTATAGGAGGAAGACAGTCAGGTAGCCGATCAGGCTCAGGACGAGGTGGCCCAAGATGGCAACCTTTATCCACAGTTTGGCTGCATAAACCAAGCGTTGCAGATAAATGAGAAACCGGTCTCAGGGGATCATATACAGATTTACGTTCAGGACGAGAATGGAGCTGAAATATCGCCAAAAATCGATGGACAGAAAATTATAAAAAGCCAGAGAACTTCAAATCATACGGATGTTTGACAAAGGCATACTTTAATTGGTTTTTGTCCAAATGAAATATGCAAATCAGTCCGAGCCTCATTCTGGTGGTGCCAAGCAGTTGATGTACATCTTTACCTTGCCATGATACAAGTGGCGTAAACCGTAAG
This sequence comes from Hermodice carunculata, assembly GCA_964020975.1. NCBI lineage: Eukaryota > Metazoa > Annelida > Polychaeta > Eunicida > Amphinomidae > Hermodice > Hermodice carunculata. The sequence continues at coordinate 33,183,477 of OZ026615.1, read as the reverse complement.
AAATGTAAGTTTGGCTTACAACATAAGTAAGGTCAACTAAAAATGAAATATCAGCAATATTGATAGCAACGAATGAGATGCATATGAGCATTTCTGTGCATGCACATTGTTCTATGTGTGAATGTATCATAATGTGATGCAATTTTTTTGTGACTTGCGTTGTAGAATCGCTAAATCTGTAATGGGATCTGACAGATGACCAGGAAATAATTGATTATCAGACAGTTTTCTTGGAGATATTGTGTAAAACTTGCTTTTTTTCATTTGTCGGTCAATGAGCACATGTGATATGATTAACCTGACACAGGTAGCGTTGGCTCAGTAATTGTGGGAACTTGCAGACACGAAGAATATGTGAATTGCTCAACGCGTGGATACTAAGGGAAGCCAAATTGTGGATGTTTAGAGAAAAATGACAGACCACAACAAGGGCGGCAACGGTGTTTTGTCTCACTTGATAGCAAGCGTTGCAGTATTATAAAACAGTGACACAAACACTGGACTATCCTATTCTAGATGACATTTTACAAACTGGTTTGCACTTAGCACATGCTAATATCACTTTTATGAAGGCACGAGGTGTCTACATCAGCCCCTGCTAATGTAAAAAAAACAAGTGCAAAAGTAAATCTTTAATGGTTAATGGTGAGTACACAATGGAGAAAATAAGGTATTTAACTGGTCGATCCAGCTGTTCATATATACATATATATATATATATATATATATATATATATATATATATATATATATATATATATATATATATATATATATATATATATATATATATATATATATCTATGTATATATATACCTAAACAGTTTTTCTGAATGTAACAAAGAAAATGTGTTCATCCTCTATGTTTTAAGGCTGGAACTGCCTGAAGTTCTAAAACGTTAAATATGATATGGAATCAGTCTTTCATCATTCACGCAGGTGGTCAAATAAAAGTTACGCTTCACGTTGGTTAATCAGTTCATTTTTGTGTTGTCCTTTATGTACACTTGACAAATAGGGGCGTCCTTTTTATCGTTCACAGGGTAAATGACAAGGCTGTTCTTTTTGTTCACTCGGTAAATGCTGTTATCCTTATGACTCGCTGGGTTAAGAATAATACTGTCCTTTAGGTCCATTAGATAGAGGATGGTTTTGTCATTTTCGTTCACATGGTAAACGGTGATGCAGTTGCGATGTATCCAAGAAGTGACATCCATATCTGCGCGTCTTTGTTTCCAATTACACAATCAATCATGCCGCATCTCAAAAGGATGAACGAGGGCCTTCTCTTTGTGCAAACTCATCATCAAGATAGCGCTGTAACCATGATACGATGCTCTACCAGAGAAGGTGTACATGCATCGCTTGATTTTTTTTTATTTCTTGCAAATAACAAATCGTACACCTCAGGGAATAGAGAAATACTGCTGTAATGAGCAATTCTTCTGGCCGCTCATTCATGGACCGCATGCCGAAAATGTTTTTTCCTCCTAAGCCGCGGTTATAGTGCATAATCAGTTGGAATTGCATTGATGTTCGGGATTCATTAATTTACTTATAAAAACTTGTCCTTTCATCGTGTAAATACAAATGCATAAACAAAGATAACAGTTTGTGTATATTCAATGAATGTCTTTTAATGCGAACAAGGTGGTTATTTTCTGTGACGTTTCGGACCAATTGGTAGCTAGCTCTCTATTGGAGAAAAGAAAAAAACAGAACCGAAAGCTTCTTTAAAAATGATTTATCACTAGGTAAATGTGCACCAACATGCAAGTCTGTGTTTAAACGTCTCTAATATTTAACTGGACCAAGGTTCTTATGAAACAAAAGCCGACATCAAAGAGGTGGTGTTGGAAAATCATCAAGAGAAAAGTCTGCACTAGCGAGAGAGAATTGGCAATTGTGCTCATGCATGTTCACTTGGCTTTTATATTTTGTTCTATGTGTTCCCGCGTGGGTCTTTATTGCAAACACAAACCAAAGAAAAGTAAACAGCCAAATGCCCTGGGCTACGAGTGGTGTGTGGAATTGATTACATGTAAGCTAGAGACAGACAACAGCAAAAAACCGCGATTTCACACAAGAAGCCTTGTCGGCCCCCAAAGCCACGCAAGTTAATTTTACAATGTTGTGTCAAGTCGCCAGCATTAATAGTTTTGGAATTATTAGTTTTATTCATCTTTTGAAAATGTGTGCTGCACGCATAAAAATGATGATACATCAATTCACTCGCCCTGTTTACCATAATAATACCTATTTATATTAAGTGAAAAATATGGAAATGTTTGATTGGCAAATATAAAGATTTCCGACAGATACACCAAATTAAAGACATAAAAATTGTATTGATTCTTTGTAATATATCTGGCACATCTCTGTGTTGAAGCGGATGCGGACTTCAGTGGACAAATCATAACTTTGACCAAGGCTTTGTGGAAGGAGAGAGCGTCACGCAACCAATGTTTCAAAACAGTCCGCTTCTATTCAAGCATGATTGCATTATGCAGGTAATTACAAATGACCATTTAACTCTGGACATAATTTACGGGTAGCACGCGACCGATGATTTCGTCTGAACTTTCGATATTGTGTAAGAAGAACACGAGAAAAATGTAAACGTATGATCTCAGTAAAACAGTGATTGAAACTTTTATGTCCATGATGTATGATTATATTTATGATATATAATAGACACCACGGAACCACGTGGTGAGGAAAAATTTGGTGTGAAAATTAGCCATGTGCTAACCATGCCAGTGTATCACTTACATCGCTCTGAAAACGTTTTCTTTGATTGGGGTGTACTGTTACCTGCTAAACGATGGTCTTTGGTTTTGCCGACTGGGAGGGTCGAAATCTGTGACGCTCGCAGGCAAATTTCAAATACTGCTAATTGGCATAAGTTAAGTTGCTGCAACTTTTGTTTCAAACTCATTAGATGTGCAATGGTCAACAACCCTCTAGTAGAAGCTGGAATGACATCTCTATCTGTTATACTTTTGAAGATATTCAAGATTGAAAATTTCAAATGCCCCTATTTTGCATAATTTTAAATATCTTCATTCCTCTCAATAAAAAGACCAGACTCTTTGTATGTAGGTACAATCATGCCAAATTTGGAGTTTCTATATATACTAGTGTCAGAGAAAAGTGTCGGACAAATTTACAGGTAAAGAAGAAAGAAAGAAACTAGAAAAGAAAATTTGCTTCAAAACAAATCTGTCTGTGTGCCTTCAAAGGTTGTGAATATTAAATGCCACAACTTTTGTCCTTTGGTACTTCACATTCCATTAAGCTTATGGCTAGATCAAAATTTCAAAGTCCAAATGACCTTGACCCTGACCTTTAGAGGTGATATGCAAATTACAAAAATGTGCAGTGTTGCAACATCTACATGATCTTGACATGACTGAAATGTGATGAAAATTGACCAAGTTATGGCTAGATGAAGATTCAAAGGCCCAAATGACCTTGATTTTTGACCTTTTGGGGTCACATGTAAATTACAAAAATGTGCAGTGTTACAGTATCTACATGAACCAAATCAGATAGCCAGACCCTTCACATTCAAATAAGATCAAATTCTCTTTTGTTCAGTATCACTATCACTGTTTGCAATAGCAGTCTTCACTCATACAGTGCCGGAGTCATCATTTTGTAACGAAAGGGGCAAGGATTAACTATTGCCAACATGTAAGACAATATGTCAGTTTCACATTTGAAACTCAGTCAATGTCAAAGTTAACAACACCAGCAAAAACTCCATGGGTACTTCCCTCATAGTGGTTAACAGTAACCATAGGCCTAGGACCACCGTTGCCAAGCTATAGGCCAATATGTAACATTTGATGATATCCCCATGTTAACAATGCTAACTGTACATGTATGTACCCTTACGTTAATTCCTAATTTCATTGGTTTGTTTAAAAAAAAAAAAAAAGAAGTTCATGGGCCTGGTGCTCTACTGACATATTTCTGCCATTACAAAATCAAATCTTTCAACTTTAAAGGCATGGTAACCTCACCAAAATAGATCAAGGTCACTGATATTACATAACATTCTAGCATTGGACATGGTCTATCTATATCCTATAAATTTGGCAAGTCTAATTACTTTCCTAGATATGGAATTTTATATCTTAACACACATTTTGGCTCATAATTTCCGTCAAATTATAGGTAGTGCTACTAGTATCATTAGCAACTTAGACTTTGATCTTCCCCACAATCCAACCCAATTCCGTGAAGATCCGCCAAAAATTAAAGATGCTACAGTGTTCATAAGATTTTCACATTTTGACCCCTATATTGCATAATATTGTAGGTGGCGTCACTAATATCGAAAGTGACCTTGATTTTTAAACATCCTATAAGTCCTGAAAGTTATATTGGGCTAACGGGATAACTGTGGACGGTATCGCGGTCACAAGATTTTCACATTTTGATATGTGTATTCCATAATACTACAGATGTGGCCACCAACATTGATATCGACAAAAGATTACATACAGTTTACAACTTCTTACCGTTATACAGGCTTAATTTAAAAATTATGTGGTGCTGAGCATTCACGAGATGACCCCTATATTCAAACTGGCCACTTGACCTTGACCTTCAACTCGGATTAAAAAATTGTTATGTTCAAAATATGTGCCCCAGATCCAGCTTTCAATACATAGTCTGTTTGTTCAAATTGGGTTATAACAATTCAAGTTATTAAAGAAAAACAAAAAATTTGGACAAGCAGTAAACTCCATAATTACTACGTCACGGTGACCCAAAAAGTAGGTAACCAAGTACAATTTTACGTACAATGTAATCAAGTGCAATTTTGATCTGGAGGCTCCATTCTCTTTGCTATTGATTGATGTCCAAGCTACACCCTGCCATTACAAAATCATCTCTTTTAATTATACAGGCATGATGACTTCACAAAAATAGTCAAGGTCACTGATATTCTACAACATTCTAGCATTTGACATGGTTTATATATCCCATCAATTTGGCAACTCTGATGTAATTACTTTTCTAGATATGGAAATTTATATCTAAAAATACATTTTTGACTTATAATTTCCGTCATATTATAGGTGGCGCCACATGTATCATTAGCAACTTAGGCTTCGACTTCGACTTCCTCCACAATCCCACCCAATGCAGTGAAGATCCGCCAAAAATTAAAGATGCTAGGGTGTTCACAAGATTTTCACATTTTCGCCACTATATTGTATAATATTGAGGATGGCGCAACCAATATCGTAAGGAGCATAGATTTTTATACACCTTCTAAGTCCTGAAAGTTATATTGGGCTAACTTGAAAACTGTGGACGCTATCGCGCGAACGAGCAAAAGTTTACGGACGGACGGATGGATGGACAGACATGAGCGGTCGTATAAGCTCTGCGACCTTTGGTCAGCAGAGCTGAAAAATTAAATTAAATGAAAAATAACGAAATACCAGCAGCACAATGTTGTGAATAATTCGGAGCACATTGCTCCTAAGTACTTTCCAACCAAATTTGAGGAGAATCTGTCATCAGTCTTCCTTCGTAATAGTATATGAAATAAAACATGTTTAAGCAAAGTGAATACAACTTGTGGTTTTGGAGAAGTGCATAATAGTGAAAACACACAAGACTTCTTAACAAAAAAGAAAAGAAGACAAGAGGGCTGTGTAAAAAGCCCGTCCTCAGCTGAACTTGATATTCAACCCATTTTAAGACACCCAGTACAAACCTACCCAAGGTACATTCCCATCAACTTTCAAGTGAATCTGGCTGACGGTTTGGGAGTAGTCGAAAATGTTAATAACCACTGCAATCCCCATTTGCTTGCATAGTAATAAATAGGAATGCATGCATTAACCGACAAGTAAATTGAAAAGTCCTTCAAAGTCACAGATCCGCCGCATCACCAATTAGTGAACATTTTATTTGACCGTTCCACAAGGTACATTTAAAAGAAAGGAAAGAATGAAAGACAGACAGACAGACAGACAGACAGACAGAAAAAAGACAGACAGAAAAGAAAGACAGAAAGAAAGGAAAGAAAGGAAGAAAGAAAGAAAGAAAGAAAGAAAGAAAGAAAGAAAGAAAGAAAGAAAGAAAGAAAGAAAGAAAGAAAGAAAGAAAGAAAGAAAGAAAAACATAGCGCCACTTGCAGCACAAATTAAGGTATAGGGATCGTCCCTATGCAATTTCGAAGCAATTGGCCCAGCGGTTTTGGAAATTTTGAAAGATTTTGCCAAAACCAAACAAAAGAAATAAATCACTAAAAAAGATACAGCGTCACCATTTGAAGAAATTTGGTAGGGATCCATCCAATGTACACAATTCCAGGTTTAAAGAGAATCTAACTTTCAGTTTTTGAAAAGAAGTCGAACAGGTCAATTGTAAACAGACGGATCACCATCCAACTCGGATTACTGACAAATCAGCTGAGCTAAAATCCAGTCAGTTAAAAAATGGGAACTTTGTTTAATGAAGAAAGTTATGCGTGTAAATTTATTCCTTCTGCATTTAATAGATGAGGTACTCATTCTATCCTCATATATTACACAAATGATATGGTCAAAAAAGGACATCCACGTAGACATAGAACATGTCCTAAGGTGGATATATATCTACTATTATACAGAGACAATGTTTGAAACTACATAATATATAGATACATATATATATATATATATATATATATATATATATATATATATATATATATATATATATATATATATATATATATATATATATATATATATATATATATATATATATCAGAAGGAGCAGAAACGTTGTTAGCAAAGTACTCAATTTAGAGGTGTCACAGTGTCACAAACTACTCCCGGCAAGTTTACAAAGCTTAGGGCCGACCACTCATGCTTACAGTTTTGTCAACCAGTAGCTTTTAATGTACACTCCACTCCGAGGTTTTTAATTCACATTTCATTGATCCGTCCGTCTTGTGTCAGCGACTCATTTATGGTTCCTGTGAACTGCGAACCCCGGTACTGGTACTTTGATAAATGATTTGTATGTTATACTTTGTTGCACATTCATATATGTTGTTCAATGCCTGAACATACCACGGGGTACGAATCAATCATACCACACATTATTTAGCACGATTCATTATACATGTACATAATAAATGTATTTTGGTATCCCATGCCATGGACCTTAATAACTAATTAATACATGAATATTACAGTAAAACGTCATGCATCGATACCTACTCATAACTCGAAAATGCTCTATAAGGGTAAAGAACAACAAATGCAAATCTGAGGAATAAATGTTTAAAAATTGTGGCATTACGATGATTATTAGGGGTGTAGACTAATTTTTTTTATCAATCCCCATGCAGGGTTATATGGGAAGGGGCTCCGTCCATCTGTCAGTCCGAAACAATTTTGTCAGGGCCATAACTCAAGAACTATTAAAGCTTCAACCAGTTGATATGCCTTTTGACAATAGTAGGTCACTTTGCACGTATCTGTATCACTGTGACATCTCTTATCACTGGCCTGGTCATTCCAGTATGATTTACTGGGGGGGGGGGGGAGGGGGGGCAAGAAGAATACAATATAGCTGACGTCAGCGGCAACACAATAGACATACAGATTTGTAATGGTGCAAAAAGCAAGTTTGTAACCGAATGTATAATTTATAGGAAAGCTTAGAACTGTGATTGGATATGGCCTGATCCCAGCACGATTTTTATCAGCAAGCTAAAAGACGAAAACATCCAATAAGCGTCACAAATGCTAACAAGGTGTCCGTGTATTGTCGACCCTGTTGGATAATGTGGATGAGAGCAGGAAGTGTGGACACCTAATCCAACATGATTCTGAAAGTTATTGCGTCCGACTGAATTTATTTCACCTGGATCTCTGGTATCTGCCACTCCATTTTTGTTCATCTCTGAAGTAACTACATCGACACATCTCTCTTTCCTGTAATGATTCAGATGATCATAATATTGACAAAATACTGGTCTTTATCACTTGCCAGTTAGAGGTGCAAAGTTGCATTTGAAAATGAATCAACAAATGAAAAATGTAATACCTTTATATCTACTTGTGCGAGATTATTTTAATCAAATTTCCCAGGGAAGAAACTTTCAAGGAAAAGAGCAAAGGATAAAAGTTGGATTACTCCCAGTCTTAAAAAAATGCATTCAACGCAAAAACTATCTGTATGAACTTAAACTGCAACACCCTACATCAGAAAATATGAACCAGTATGATGAATATAGAAATACACTTACAGCCACCTTCCGTACAGCCTAGAAGTTGCATTATAATGATTTACTCAACACCCGAAACAACTCGATCAAGAATGTTTGGGACTTTCGCAAAATTATCAACCCAAACAAATACAAGGAAAAGAAACAAGTGGAGATATTGATTGTGAATGAGCAAAATATTTCATTTCCTGTACAAATTGCTGAAGCACTCAATAAATACTTTTGTAACATTGGTGAAAACATGGCATCAAAAGTTCCACAGTACCCAGAACCAATTGAGTCATTTTTTAAAACACCACATCCGGCTCATACCATGTAGATTACACCTACAAATGTCGACGAGCTCAAGGCAGAAATCATAAAATTGAAATCTAAAAAAGCCACAAGACCAGATGATATCTCGCCAAACATGATAAAAAATACAACGAATGAAATTGTACAACCTCTCGAAATCATCTTCAACGATTCAATTAATAATTCAGTATTCCCAGGACACGTCAAATTTGCTAGAGTAGTTCCAGTGCAAAAAAAAATCTGGAGAGAAAAAAAAACAGTTTTGTCAAACTATAGACCTATACGTCTGCTCAGTTGTTTCGGAAAACTACTAGAAAAATTAATACACAAAAGATTATATTCATTTCTTAACAGAAATAATATTCTACACCAATATCAGTTTGGATTCCAGCATAATTTATCAACCCCCATGGCTCTGATAAAAATTGTAGATAATATCAAATACAACCTAGACTGTGATAACTATGTACATTGTACTTGTAATATACATTGGCCTAGCCAAAGCTTTGGATACTGTAAACCATGATATTCTACTGATATTCTACTTAGCAAATTACCGCACTGTGGTATTAGAGGCCAAACACTGGAATTTGTTTGATAGTTATCTAAATTATAGGAGACAGTCTGTCGTTACTAATGATACTAAGTCAAGTGTCTCTCCAATATCTTGTGGTGTGCCCCAAGACTCGGTCGTAGGGCCTCTTTTGTTTTTTCATCTACATAAATGATATTCACTGCTGTATTCGGAGACAAAATGGTATTAGATTATTTGCAGATGGCACAAACATACTTATAGCTGAAAAAACCTAATGAATTAACAACTGAAGGTGAGCAAATTTTTAAAGAACTTACACAAATGGTTCTCCATAAAGAAACCTACCGCGAATACTGAAAAGTCCAACCAAACACCATGCCCAGAATATATTTCCAAATCTCAAATTTGGGCACCAAAACGTTTACAATCAACGAAGTACCTTGATATAATCCTTGATGATAGACTAACCTGGAATCAACATGTAGAAAACATAAAAAAATAATATAGTAAAATACCTAAATAGCTTCAAATATATCCGACATCATCTCCTAGCAAATGGTGCAAGGAATCTCTATTACTCATTAATTTATCCGAAAATAGCCTACGGGCTTGAAATCTTCGGCACAACATCTGATACTAACCTAAAAAGGTTACAAATCCTTCAAAACAAATCATTAAAACTCCTTTTTGACTGCCATCCAAGGATAAGTACAAATTTCATTCATATGCATGCCACTGTATGAAAGGTTCACCATGTTCATGAACATTCCATACTCACTTTTGTTCACAAACAAGTAAATGGAAACTTACCTTCCATATATAATGATAATCTCACCAAAACCAGCATTATATAAGTACTCTGCTCTGCGAAGCGTAGCTTTAATTCTGCCTCGTGCAAAAAAAGAATTACCAGAAAAATTCAACTAAATTTAAAGGACCTCTACTTTGTAATAATCTTCCAAACCCATTAAGGCTTATACCACAAATTACAAAGTTTAAAAGGGAGCTAAAAAGTCTACAATTAAACTTATGTTCATTGAATTCTTATTGTATTATAAACACCTTAACATCATATTCATTCTTCTTCTTCTTCTTCTTCTTCTTCTTCTTCTTCTTCTCCTTCTCCTTCTCCTTCTCCTTCTCCTTCTCCTTCTCCTTCTCCTTCTCCTTCTCCTTCTTCTTCTTCTTCTTCTTCTTCTTCTTCTTCTTCTTCTTCTTCTTCTTCTTCTTCATTTTTTTACAGTTTATGGTTTATGCGTAGCTTTGTACATACCTACCAATAGGTATTACCAAAAATCAGCGTGACATTTCTACGCCAAGGTGTTTAAGAGTTTTATTTCTTACAACCTCATGTAATAATATTTTTAGGTTTGTTGACAGTAGAATTTAGTATTGTTTGATCTCAATTTTGACTGGTAGTGGACCCATGGTCTACGTAAAACAAGATTGAACAGAATAAAGTATAATATGCATGTATATATTTTTGTATGTATGTATGTATGTATGTATGTATGTATGTATGTATTTTATTTATTTATTTTCTTTTATTTCTCTTCTTTTCCTGGTTTACCCCTTGGTGAACCATACTGCCTTCTATGCATGGTATCGATATGTCTCAAGCACCCAGCTCGACGAGTAATACTCCTCTGGGAGCCTTCATTACCTTTTTTGTCAACTGATGATGTATGATATATGTGAAAATAAAGTTTCAATTCAATTCAATTCGTGCATCAAAATTTTACTATCTCTAGTACTGATATTTGTGGGGATAAAAATCCTCAGGCTGCTGTTCTAATGCCTGCCGGCATTATACTGCACATGTATCAAAACATATAGGTCAGAAATTACCTCTGCAGCGATGTCAATAAAATCACTACAAATACTATTAAAACGCAAACCACTCTTAAACTCGCGAAGTCTTCCAAATCGCGTCAATGTGCATTTAAAGATCAATGGCCAAGATACTGTTTATGTCCTAAATTATATACTTCACCACTTATGATGTTTCGTTGCGATACATTATCTTAAAGTGAACAAACTATTATCAAAACAACATTATTTTACCTACATTAAACATTAAAGAGACCAGTTTTATACTCTCCAAACGAGAGTAAAAAAATCTTAAAGTTTCTTTTGCTGAGGATGCAATTCTTTGACGCCTCGTCACAAGAAATAAAGTGAGGTACGAATATTAAACGTGTTGAAATAACTCTTTATGGACATTTTATCCACACAGTGATAAGGAAAAAAAGTCCCAACACCTGGGGTCCATATTTGTACATACGGACTTGGCATGACGGGTTTCACCGGAGAAGCCGGAAATATCCAACCAAAGCATCTGGACTAGTTCATCACCATTCGCATGGGTAAAAACGCCTAGCCCTTTTAATTTAAGATTATTTTATCGGATGTGACACACTGAAAGTTCTGTGATGTCATAGAGATTGGTGATAACTGCTAGCATTTTATATGGACTCTGTTTGTATTTCAAGACCATTTGAAAAAACTTCAAATTCTTTTACAACTGAGGTGTCTCCAAAACCATAACCCCGAGTTGAAACGAACCAATTTACGCTCCAGCGACAGCCCACGCAGAATTGCTTAGGTCAGCGAGTAAACAAATTTCCCGGGCGCAATGTGACCGGCCCGCACAAAGAGAAGCTGTCAATGTCGGGTATGCTATCTTGATAGGTCTTACCTACAATACTATAAATATTGTCAGAAACGTTTTAGATGCAAAACGCTACAGCAGACGTTTGATATACAGCAACTTGAACGAGATAGGGTTAAGGCCACTGATCGATTATGGTCTGTGGCAGTAGTTTGTTTAAGTCACAGATAAATACCGAGAAGGATTCCACAGTAAAGTATTTTTGTCGTCATTCCAAGATTTTAATGGCACGGTGCGTTCTGTTGCATCTCTCGACTCTCGACTGGAAATGCGAGGGAGTCTAATTTTACGTAAGCTTTGCGTTTATGGCACCCATTAGTTCCAAAGAGTTCAACCCGGTAAATAAAGAAATTAAACAAGAGTCAGAGCAAACAACCTGAAATGCAAAGACAATCCAAGTATAGGAACACCATGTTGTTATGCCAACCATTTGGCACGATCCAATGTGAACAGTTTCCATTTTGAGTGTTCCGTTTAAAAGTAAACCCCTACCTGTTTTGCCGTTTTGCTCGATATCAATTCATTGACTCATCACAGATCGATAAATTCTTCTATCACATAATCACGGCAATTTTGGATGTAGCTGAGTTCATGACAAAATGTGACTTGAAAGGGAATATCAAGAACAACTCAGCACTTCCAGCAAGACAACTCGGCACATCCACACAGATATTTATAATCGCCAGGAAATCAAACACTGACAGAAAACAATCCCAAACAGTTTTTGAATAGGCCTACTCACTGTAAAGTGTTTGAGGCCATCTAGACTTACAGACTCAAGCACTGAATTCGGAAAAAAAGAAATAAATAAAGGATATAATTGCGTCACCAGCATGTTCGCCTGCCATGGCATTGCGCAATGTATTTTCCTATGGCTAGCCAAAGCTGCACATATTCACAGATATATCTAAATTTTGAAATGAAGATATGTGTATTAAAATACAGATACCTGCACTTAAATACAGATATCTGCATTTAAATACAGATATATCTATTTCTAATACAGATATCTGTATTTCAAATTCCGATATCTATATTTCTAATACAGATATCTGTATTTCCCGTCTAAGTTAGATATCTGAATTAAAAATGCAGATTCTGTATTTGAAACACAGATACCTGTCTTAGAAATAGAGATATTTGTATTTCAGAATGCAGATATCTGTATCAAAATACATATATTTGTAATTACAGATATCTGCATTTAAATAAAGATATCTCCATTTCTAATGCAGATATCTGAATTAGAAATACATATATCTGCATTTTAAATACAGATATCTGTATTTGATAACAAAATACAGATATCTGTATTTCCAGTATAATTCAGATGTCTCTATTTGTGAATATTTGCAGCTTTGGCTTGCCATATGTTCCTCGGTAACACAACCCATGGTCGATCGTTTAACGTCTTCATTAATGTTTTGAGCCGAAATTTGAACTACAGTCTTTTAGTGAGATCGGGTGACAGGGACAGGTAGTTTCACACGTTGTCTGTTTCGTCTGTGTTTTCTCTTCTAAATTTTTTAGTTTTACAAGTCGCTTTCGCCTTAGAGAGAAAATCGCTGAAGAAAACTTGGCAGTTGTAAGGTGATCTGAGCTGGCCAACGCGGTTCAACCGGAGCAGCCTATGCGCTTCGTGTCCAGTAACACTATTGCCTCGATCCCTCTCACGTTTAAACGGGCCTGCTTTTAGCTTTAATTGTCACATTTGTTTAAGAAATCTTCTTAATCGAAAACTTTTGAATTAGAATTATAGATTAAACTAAAGACGATAAATGTGACAAGTTTGCAAAAACTGGGAAAAGGGTTTTTGGTGGCAAACAATTTTGATGATTATTAACAATCAACAAAATGTTCACCAAGCTTCCGTAAACAATCTTTAAACAACACTGGCTTGTTGCACTGGGTTTGTCAAAATAGCCAGTTCCTTGAAACCTGCATTCGATGGGAAGTTGACTTTCGTACTCAAATATACCGCCCTGCCCATACATACAGCAATTTCGTCCCAATGCCATTCCATAGAATTAAGAGGCCCTATGTACACACTCATTCTCCTTTACAGGTGCCCCCCCCTCCCCAGTAATTAGATATTTTTCGACTTTTGATTTGAAAATAATGGAACAACTTGACCTTGTCGGTTTTATTCGATGCTGTCAGATTCTGGAATGGTTAGGTGGCAAATTCACTCCAAGCTTCAAACAGAACTTGGGGGAGAGTGAACTGTGATGCCAATGAAAATGATATACATGTATAACTTGCGCCATCGACTGCGTCCTTTTGCGGTTTTTTCGCTGTGTTGTTCAATCGGTAATATCGGCTCTATGGGAGACCAAAGAGAATCCAAGCTGAGATAGACATGGTCGCACATATTCTGATCATATTGGTTATAACGAGTAAAAACCAATGTAAGTCAATATAAATGATGAGTATTCTTGTCTCGGGTTCCATGTTCCAAAATAATGTATTATGGCAAATTGCAGTTTACTAAATTACAGGATACCCTCCCCCCCTCCCCCGCAGTCGATTGCGTTTATTGTTTACCTTGTATCACATGGTATACTTCTGGCACTATGGACCAGGAAATATATACAATGTTCAAAGTATAAAGATATACATATTTAATACATAGTGGGATAAAAGCTCCAGCAAGCAATCCGCTACGTAAACGGTTCTAATATTGGCCAAACGGCACAAACATACACCAAGTTTATTATTCTGTTCACATAATCGGATGCAGGTACGCTGGCATTATACCTTATCATTGGCACTGTTTAATATTATTTTTTTCTCTGCAGTTTTATCGGATCCCATGATTTTTCAATGCATGGGAAAACAGAGCTGTTTCAAGAACGACGTATTGATTTTCAGTGTGTTCACAGCCGAACGACAATTAATTGGGTATGTATAAAATTTAGGGCCAGACAGTACAGCAGGCGAAGAGGATGCCGAATTTTTCGTCTCACGCCACTCCTGCCAAAAATTGGAAAGGGCAAGCTACACGATAAAGGCAATTTTGTTTGAACATATTTTTTCCAGTACGATTACAAACAAACATTAAAGAAAATGAGACTGGATTCAACTGGAAAGTGAACTTCCAAAAAATAATCACGATTTGTGGCATTGTATTAACATACTTCGCCATTACAAATACTTGAGGGTACCCAGTTTAAATACCATACATCCATCGAGCATCCTGGTTGGCTAAGTAAGTACTTAACAATGCATGCCTTTATTGGAAATGTAAGGGTGTTATACAATGTGGTCATGATCCGAAACGTTCTGGCACTCGAAAGGGTACAGTTTCGTATTGATCATGATTAGTAATCTGATGAAATGCATTTTGACATTTCGAAATAAAAAAAATCAATTTGTCAGAGTCCTTCATCCAAATGAAACTGAAAATCAATTTTTGGATATTAAATAATATCAGCCTGAGCAGTTTGAAAACGTGTGGCAATAGAGTCTGAAAATAGCTCAGCTAAAACTGATCCAAAGTTCCTTATTCCGTGCTGTGCTTTAGATTCTTTAGCTGAAGAGCTGACAAAATTCGAAGTCTGGAGTTGCCCATTGGACGACGCTTGTACAGAATTCAACAAACCGTCAACAAATAAAATGGTTTGATCACGCCGTAAATCTTTATATGATATTGATTACACCAGCTGAACGCCGGGGACCCGTCTTTCTCTTTTTGAGTTATGCCCTCGGTGGTATTCACAGCCTGTTATTCAACGGAAATACACGAATGTTGCTTGGATGTGCTCAACGAAACGCCTTTTAGCCGGTCCACAGACTACAGACCTATCTGAACCTTTGCTTCCTCAAGGGAGTATCCATTAACTTTATGTCACTGCATAGGGGAGCAACTTTAAGCGCTTGGGAGTTTTAATCATACTTCCTCTCCAGTGTCTGTCGTATGAATCCCTGAAAACCATTTATTGTTTGAAATTCTGATCCAGCATTCTGCGACTACATATCCATTGCAGGTCAACGTACCGTTCGACCTCTATTGAATTAATATGGATTGTGGCCACAATGTAATGCAGGTGCACCAAGTGATAGGAAATCCCACTGGTATCCGTCTTTAATACCCACAAACCTCACCAGGTTTTGTTCAGTGATGGAATTATACGTGAATACAATACAAAGCTTGCTTCTCAAATTAAAGTATATATAACATGTACAGGAACGTAATTGTTTCTTTGGCAATTATAACATTATTTTCTTTGCTTGTACCTCAGGCTGTCGTGTTCCTTAAAGCACAGCCTGCAACTTCATGACACATGCATATAATTTTGTAACATGTGTACGGAATGTTTCCAATACAAAATAAATAGGCGATCGTTAGAATCGCTCTATCTTTTAGTCGTACTTCCGTGTTGTGAATATGCCAGTCTACTTTGGGATGGTTGCACATAAGGTGATAAAAACAGATTGTAAGTATTCAGCTGGTTGCAGCCTGTGTGGTAACAGGTGCACTAGCACATACAAGCCTTGAAACATATATTCTGAGATAGGTTGGGAAACGCTTGCTGAAGGTAGGAGAAAACAAAAATTGGTGCTTATGTCTAAAACTGTAAATGGATTTGTCCCTGAATATCTCTGTAATCTACTGCCTGGAAATACTTCGATGCGAACTAATCAAATATATGCCATTGATGCCAAGGAAAGTGCATTTTACAATTCATATTTTTCACTAGCGATACGTAGATGGAATCTATCACCACGGTCCGTTAGAAATCTGGAACACCTGCACGAATTCAAACGGGAATAAAGTAAAACCCCACCTAAATGTAACGATCTTTGCTATCTGGGTAAAAGGAAAATTGCTATTATTCATTTTAGAATGAGGATGGGCTGTATCCAGTTGAATAGTGACCTCTTCCAAATAAGTGTCGAATCTCCATCATGTTCGTGTGGTGTTAATGCAGAAAACACTCATCACTTGTTTTTTTTTTCTTTTTTTTTCTTTTTCTTTTTTTTGAGTGTAACAAATATGTTCTTCTGAGAAATGATTTGCAAAGATAATATTGCATTGAAACTTTACTTTGAGAACAGTATTATTTGGTATAAAATAAGTGATCCACATTGACAATTAGGCCTACAATTGCTTTTATAAAGTGTCCACGCAGAAGCAACGAGGATAAATATTTGTTTTATGCGATACATTCTAATACTACTGTATTGGTACATGGGTTGTGGGTTCTTCTTTCCCACATAGACGTACCGTACGAGATGATTCCTACAAGGTACTTTCCATCAGGTCTTGATATTCACAGGTGCATGGTTATCTTCCTTTTGTTGTACACGAGTTGATTCTCCATGACACAAGCTCCCTCCTCAGTTCTTAACGCTGTCTTTAAAAAGTTCTTATCACCTTAGTATTGACCTTCAACTGGTCGTAATATATGTCAGTCAAGACTTCTTCTCCTATTGGAGTGCTTAACGGCCAAATTATGTGACAAGAATTGTTCTGAAGCAGGCCTGTGAAATGTCCAGTTGACCCTTTCCTGGCAACAGAAAGACTGAGTCAATAGCTTTCCTAGACACCGCGTAAAAGTTGAGCCTGTCAATCCGCTCTCCCGTATAAATATTAACCTGGAATATGCTGTCCTGATAGACCTGTCGATCAAAATATCTTTCATAAACGAAAAATTGAAATAAGAGGACTGTAACAGTTTTGTGCTCAGTTGACTTCACGTTCACGCACAAATTGGTGGTCCAGTGAACCTCAGAATATCAGTCACTTTAGTTTAAGACCATACTCACTGTTTTTAAAATGTACAAATCCCTTTGCCGATCGTTCCTAATATTCATCATTTGTTTAGATCAGAAAATAAAAGCACCAACATGTAATGGACAATTTGGTGGAGATCAAGTCCAGAATTTTTCCAAGGAGTTTGGGACAAAAAGTCAAGCAAACCAAACACGCATGGAAATTTTTAAGAAACAGAAAAGCACTACAGCACTACCTGTTGAACAAATGAAGGTCTAGTGGTCCCCAGAAGTGTCCCTATGCAAATTCATATCAATTTGCAAAAAGTTTTGCAGGCGTTTTTTCAACATTTTACCACGAAAGGAACACAACAATTTATATAAAAAAATCTAATAATCACTAGAGCATGATCAGTTGGGTAAACTTGGTCGTTTCAGAACAATCTCAGTGACACTTTTGGAGAAGGCGAAATAGCGGGAAAAAAAAAATTGGAAAGGGGGGGATCGTAGCGCCACATGAGGAGCAAATTGAGGTATGGACATCCCCAGAAGTGTCCCCATCCAAATTTCAAAAGAATTGGCTGCGCGCTTTTGGAGATATATTTTAAAGGTTTGACTAAAAAATCAAAAATAAAAAACAGATATCGTTGAAGTGTGACAATTTGTAAGTTGTAGGTAGAGACTCACCTCAGGTACCTTTCCACCAAGTTTGAAGTGAATCTGTTTGATGGTTTTGGGGTTGAAAATGTGGATTACCATTGCAATTTCCACTGACTTACCGAGTAATCAATCGGAATGTATGCATTTACTGACAAGTACCAGAATCCAAGATTCATTAAAATTCAGGGATCCAGAGTATCATCACGTAGTGAACAGTTTTGTTTAACCCTCCCATAAACTACAATTCCACCAAGTTTCAGCTAAATAGGAGGTATTCATATTTAAACATATTAATGGGAGATCTGCTCTGGGCACCTAAGTTATTAGGCAACGAAACTGTGCCTCTGCCCTGATAAGGGCACTTGTACCATTGATGTTACTTAACCATCCACAAATAACACTTTCTCTAACAAACAAAAGAAATATTCTAAATAAGTTTATCATCACGTATGCTTTAAAACTTATTGCCCCACTTTTCTGAAGCATTTTGCTTTCTCAATTTATTTTTTATCATAGAAGCTCATTTTGCACTACTGTTTGCACAAATCTACGTTCTTTCCTGTCAATTTCCTTGCTGCAGCCTAGATGACATCACAGGATGCCAGTTACTGTGAATACATCCTATCTGAGAGACATTTTTGGCGAAAACAAAAAATCGTTAAAAATCGCAGCAAACAAACTAAAGTTCCTACAATTTCGCAGCAATTGATCTGGTGGTTTTGCAGATCTTTTAAGATTGTGTCCAAAAAATGAAAAGAAAAAAAATACAATACAATAATCACTGGATCTGGCAAAGGGTTTTGGAGAAGTTGAAAATGTGAACTGTACACATGGACGGGCGACGACGGACCATCCTGTAAGCTCAGCTAACTGGCAAGACAGCCGAGCTAAAAATACCAAGCAGCAAGACCTAACATTTTGGGTCTTTTTGGTCAGTTCTGGCAGGAAAGTACTTGATAAAAACAATAATTAAGCAAGATCAATACGAAAACTGAAATTGTCATGGGTTTTTTAAGGACTGGAGAGTGTTAACTTGCATGCTAACTCTGCATGTTAACAATTCGTAGACATCTAGGGTCACCAAGAATTACTTCAATCAACTGTGCTGAGGCAAAGCTATGTGTGGGTGTACCCTCTTCGATGGGCTTCCTCATGGACAGATCAATCGCATTGAAATCACTGTTCACCGGGGCTTTGCCAAGCAAACATCGAATCAGCTGTCATCAACTTATAAGCCAAAGTGTTTTCTTGTTTAAGTAGATGCTGATTGAAAATCGAGCTAAGTCATGCAGCACTAGGTTCTATTGACGATATAGCAAAGCCTCACTTTGCATACAAGTAGCCATCCTGAAACGATTGCCCATTGCCCTGCCGGTCTGAAAGGTCGAGAACGGTCAGAGGTTTCTCTTCCATAAATTTGGTTCGAAATATTGTAATGCATTGGGATTAAATGTGCTAAATTTGACGCACCAACATCGAAAGGTGATCTACACACGACGGGATGGTGATCCTTCAAATACGCAAAGATATATATATTTATATCCTTGTCACCTTTCAGACCTGTGTGGGGCCAATTAATACCAGCGCGACCAAGTGCCCCGGACTTAACACTGATGCTTGCAGTGTGCCCATGAAGCAAAGTCGATCAAGTCTCTAACAGCCTACCCTGGAACTCATTCCTGTCTTGTCCTAATTAACTGGATCGACCTATCCAATTTCACTGTCGTAGGTGAATTTGAACGTGGGCAGGTGCAGCAATTCGAGCTTTCTCCAGGCCCATAGAAGTTCACATCGGTTGATTAAATGATTAAAATAGGCTGCATGACCATGCGTGCGTGCTCAGTCTAACCCAAATCATACCCAGAGGTACTTGGATTTTCCCAGCCGCTTACTTAATTTAAGAAACAGGTCATACCTGTCAGTGGCAACTACATTTCCATTTGCGCACTTAAATTACACAAGCGTAACGAGAAGAATCGCATTTTATCATTTACAGTAGATTGATAATAGTAGGCCTATTATTCCATAGCAGATAACTTTTGTACAATGGTTAGGTACATGCGGATATTCTCTGCATCATAGACCCCTGGTGTTGGAAGTTTCATACAATTTTCTTTGAATTTTCTTAAGGCATGAACGTCCTGTAGAATTGAAAAACTTCTCCTTGCATTAATGTAATTCAGCCAAGACACTTTTAAAGTCTAATTCTTCAGACATCACTTCTCAATGCTTTAAGATCCTTTCCGAAGAGACTTAAAAAGAACTATTACTTGCAGTTGTATGATGTGGGACAACTAGGAGTTTTCTCCTAATCCCTGACATGACTGATAAAACCAGTCAGGCCGGACACGTGTCTGGCCTGACGCGAGGTCCCTTTTAGTCCTATAACAATAATTCTACAAACTACATTTTAATGCATGTTGGCGGCCATTTTTTCCCAGTTTTACAGTGTCCAATTATGTACAATATTACATTAAAACTGAAAATGGCTCGAGGAGTCATTTTCCTCCAACATAGGTGTGAAGCAAGGCTGTGTAGGAAGCCCTATTATATTCAATTTGATTGTAGCGAACAAACCGGACATTGATAATATCCATACAGCTTCATGACTGTTTTATGAATTGCTTATTGTACGCTGACGGTCTTTGTCTCATGTCATGCAATTGATAAAACTTAACCACTCATCACGCACAGACTGGATAACCCCCACTTTGCACACACACATGGGTCCTGCGACCTTGAAAATGAGGTTAATGTAACCAAATTGTTTGCCTCCTAAGCATCCCCCAGACTCGCTATTGCTTTCTTATGTGGGCGCTCGTCAAAATATCAATTCAGTGTACTTGAAAAATGTTCATAAAAATATCATCACTGATGCAGTGTGGTCAGGGTTAATGCCTGTTTTCTTTGTTTTTGTCGAAGAAAAATGACACTTTTGTTTCAAACTGCACTATAGCTCGTGATTTAAAATTGGCACGCAACAGTCAGATCTGGCTTAAATAATGACTAATTACTGATGCTCAGCGAGGAAATAAAATCCACAAAGTCGCACGCTTTTCTGAGAATCGTCACATCTGTCCTGGTGCTCAACATATACAGAAACAGTATTGTATTTTGTCATAACATTCTACATAGAAATGTACATATACACCAGTGAAATGTACATGCATGTCAATGTAAGAGTCTGACAAGCTGGGTGCTATAAATCGTACAAAATTATATGCGTAGGTTACAATATCTTGAATTATAATATACTTTGCACAACACAATTAGCTGTAAAAGTGGAGTTTCAAAATAGCTTCAAAGTCTGATTCAGACTCAGACTCAGGTATTGTTTTCTCAACCAATCAAAAGGTAGCAATAAGTACAAAATCTGGATATACAAATATGATTGGTCAGGGAGACTCTCACTGAGACAGGAACTATCTTTACTGTGACTGTGGAAGCCACCCTGACCACCCTGTTAACTTTTTGTAACCCAGCAGTATTTCCTCTCTGTTTTTTCTTTCTTGGGAAGCATGTACTTGGTAACCGTATATGAACAGAATAGACATAAAGTCTAGGATTATCATTGTTGTCACTTCAGATTCCCAATTCCAAGTCTCACTCTCTTTCACCTGACTCATTAGTGCGCCCTACAGTGGCAAACCGTCAAGTCAATTTTACAAACCATTTTACGAGCAACATACATGTAGTATATACACAATCCTGGTCCCTGTTGCTGTAGAGTCAGGCTCAGCATGGACACAATGTTCACTTATTCTGTGAATGCTGTAGGTAAGTGGCAGAACAAAGAGATACAAGCAAGTAGCAGATAAAAATTTGATGTGCGTTTTTATTTATCTGTATCTTTACAATTTCCAGAGGCATAAAAAGACAGTCACCTTTATTACAAACAATATTCGCAACTAAAGATACTTTCTGTGAATCCATGAATTAATCTTTATGCAAGAGCATCCCGATTAACTCATAAATCATGAAAAAAAGTATGTACAGAGAACATACTTTTGGTGACAGCAAAATAGCAACATATGTGATCAGGAAATAACAAACTGTGTTATACATGTAATATATATGTACCTACATGTAACACACACAGCTGTTACCTCTTAAGAATTCACATCGAACAGAATGTCAACGTAACAATATTAATGCAGATTTCAATCATCTATCAACTATTAAAGTTACAAGAGACCAAACAGCTAAGCCTCATAATGATGACACTTGGACAGTCAACATATTCACTTTAATAACACAAATTTTGACGGACTTCAAGTCAAATTCCTTTGCTATTTGAGTCACTGTCTGACATATTCACACATCTGACACATTTTACAGGAATCAATGGCTTCATCAGAGTGAGGTTTCACTATATTTACTTAATCTCACTAAAAGGAGTAAATCTCTAACTGCTTTACCAGAGTCTTCATGATTTTATCAGGGTGGTCATATTATACACATGAACATGTGAGCAGACACAATTAATTTGCACCATTATGAATCCTCTGAGATGAAAACAGACCTGAACGTAAACAAATTTATATGTTCCACACTTTTTAATTCAGGCATCTCCAGATTAAACTTAAATACCTTCAAGACACTTAACCTCCAGATGAAGGCATGTCAAAATTTTTAAAACATATTGTATGTGACTCTTTCTGGTGCTCAATATACAGCTAAGTCACAATACATTTCCTTACCTAAATGAAATTGAAACTGTTAGAAGCATGCTGTTCATGATTACAAATGCTACAAGACAGTAAGCACATTTCTTTGTTTTCCACAACCTTAAGTTACTTGCTTCAGAGCACATCAAAATCAGACTTACAATTTGGGAGTGAACTTCCATGTTGGATTTGAAAACCTTTGCCCTTCTATATTCAATATGTATTTAATTTGGCTTTTCACTGAATAGCATCCAGGCAACAATAAATTTTCACTTATGTTTCTGCTTCTGCAAATTCGGAGCAGAGACCTTGACTTTTCCAGGGAAATTCCGTGACAAATCTGCATCCTGAAACCAAATTACAGGAAACAATTAGTTCAGTTGGCATAAATACTCTGTACAATAACTCGGCATTGCTGGAAGTTATTACACCAGAGCAAAAAAAAAAAAAAAAAAAAAAAAACAACCAGAAATCATGTTTAACAAGGAATTAAACCACATTGTTTCAAACAGCATAAGAACGATGTTGCATTGACCCTTTCCTGGTCTTCTGAATGAGACAGTTAACTGCTTCTTTTGGGCAGGCTGGCTACACTCTGCCCAGGCCAGGCCAAGGAAAGCTATTCACCGCCGGGGCTATGCCATCTTGAGAGGTCTTACCTACAATACTCAACATGGTATTTCCTCTATACAAATGTAAGCAAAAACAACAGAATAGATGACAATTGACGTTTGGGCACTTTGGGAGCAATTTGAGAGGGGAGGGGTTAATGGCATTGAAATGACCACGCACTGAACACGCTGAAGACAACATAGCAGACACACTGCTTGGTAATCATGAAAGCGAGAACTCTTAAACTTGTCAACCTAGCAACTTTTGGTCAACTGATGATGTACTGCCTCTAGGCAACTAAAGGCATGTCAAGTCTTTGTCATGTCTGACACTGACAACAAAGCCAACATGTATACTGTAAATGTACTTTTTTTCCACAAGTATATATTTTCATGTTTTTTTCTATCTGAAGCACATATTTGGGGTTCTAATTTCACTATTATGGGCATAGTCCCTCTTAAACCTATTTTAAACTACTACTGCATTATGTTTTATTTGTGTGTAAGCAGTGAGATAAACAAAATACAAAAATGGGCAAAATTAAGTGAATTTACAGGATGAATGTACAATATGCAACATCATGCAGAATGATCATTAGTTGAAGTAATATGCCTATCTG
Organism: Hermodice carunculata; assembly: GCA_964020975.1. NCBI lineage: Eukaryota > Metazoa > Annelida > Polychaeta > Eunicida > Amphinomidae > Hermodice > Hermodice carunculata. The sequence goes on along the minus strand of OZ026615.1, from coordinate 33,159,452 downwards.
TACAGTCATCTAGAATGATAGACATGTACAGGAAAATTTTATAATTGAGCTATGATTTATTTGGAACAAAGAAAAAACAGAAACAGAAACACTCTGTAATATAACATAAAGTTGTATTGGTTTGATATGCCACTTATCGAACAGATAAATCATGGCCAAACCAGAGTCATTATCCGAATTCCATTGTGTTGTCTGGTCAGGTCTAATCTGACTGAAGACAAGCGAATAGGGAAAGTCGCTGCCATGAACATCACAATATCAGAGTGCACATTGGTCTACCTGAATTTAATTACAACACATGGCCTGCAGCATGGCAAACATGTACTTATCAATCGAAAAGACCAGACTTTAGTCAAAATCAACAGCAATCACAGTTCCAAATAAGGCAGGTCAAACTGTTTATTACATTACAAACACGGCTGAGCTACTGATGAGATAGTTCAAAAATACTGTCAAAGGGGTACATTTGGATCTACCAAGATGGATGAACCAGTTAAGAAAGGCTGCCAAATTGTCATTGGCAAATGATGACACATCAGCTTGAGGAATTCTGCAAGCCCCTGTTAGCAACACAAATGATGTACATGTAGCACCCAATGGCAGCTACCATAAAACCCCTCAGCTTGCCAGTGAGTGTACACTCATTACTCTACAAGTATATCCAAATTTGGTCTGAGTCCACTGAAGGCTGAGTGGAAGTAACAACATGGTCCCATAGTAGAAGTGCTGAGCTCAATGGAAAATAATTTCTATTACATCCCGCTATTGCAAGCATAATTTGAGTCTACCATTAACCATAGCTATTTTGTCCACAACGCTCCACGATATAAAAAGGGGCATGAGTGAAACGACAAACATGCTCAAATGATCAGCTCTCATAATCACTTTAATTCACATAGAGCAGAGAAGAAACCAATGAAACTGAAGTCACTCATCACCAAGTCCACACAAGCCCGCTACGGTAATAAATCTTCACGGTGGTGGTGAATCATCGACACAAATTACGTTTTGTGAGGCCGGGCATGCAGGGCCCTCTCACCCTGATGCAATTAGGGACTCGATAAAACACAATAACATGCCAGGCCCCAGCTACTCTGTCCTCCTATGATTCTGATAGATGGAAAACAGATAGGTCTTCAGTATATCCACAGACTGTGACCAGCATCATTACTGTTAATCTGACCAGCATACAGTGCTGTCCGTCAGCCAGAATATGCCACGGGTGATACCTCAATGGTAAATTGTAACACCAGAGGCCAGACCATCAACAAAGATCTGACATTTCTAAAGGAATGACACCACCAAACCCAATGAATAGTTCTGTTTAAACAGCTTCTGGAGCCTTCTATAATATGTGTACATGAACTCGATGTTGCCCATTTTATGATTTCTTGCTCCAAACACTTGAATTGCCCATATTGACCATGCTGAGGAGATAGACATCAGTAAGCTGGACTTAAGTTGATACCACTCTTGGGGATGACCCATCAACTGATGGAGGCATAGGAAAGTTTTGCCTCACTATTGTGGATATTTAATGTGGTCAGTATATCTATTTTGTGACTTGAGACAAAGCAGAGATGTCAGCATAAGTAAGAAATGAATATGGGTGGAATACCCAGTTCGTGTAACTGTACTGCTAGTTGGGCTTCAAATGGACTTGTAAGCAATAACAGCAGTGTACACTCACAGCACTTGGACTGAGGCCTGTTATGTGTGCATGCACATATACACACACACACACACACATACACACATGTAAAGGACTGTATCGCATACAACATGTACACATGTGTGTACTGTCCTTTTCAATCCAGCACCAACCTGAAGCAGTTGAACTGCACAAGATATAATGATAAAACATAAAACAAGTTGGCATACACTGCACGTTTTACTGGATTACTATAACGTGTCTGTGGAACCGACATGTAATACATCACAGTCAAACATGTAAATCAATCCAATGGCAGTATTCCAAATAAGTCTCTTCTGAGAAAAATGAATGTATATGATGCACTTGCCAACAAATTATTTTGACTGTGGATCTGTCCAAATTGGTAATGAAGTTCAGTGACAGCAAGTCACCACCCAATTACTGTGCTTCTCTTTCTGCATCCTCATGGATTACTGATATATACATTGTGCGTACACACACACACACACACATATACAATGTTATTTGTAATACTGAGTAGCTTGCAGTTTTGAAGCGGATTTACATGTAGATAAGCCAACACAGCCAACATTCTCTTATGCTGATTAGATGAACTGAACACAGATTCAACTCAGGCAGAAAAATTAAACTCTGGTACAACTCTGTTGCATGATTTTACTATCCACACTCTCACTGAAAACATGTTGGTGACATCCCCTTAAAACTTGCAACAAGCAGTCTGTATTTTGTACAGAATATTTAATTCTTAGTGGGATCCATGTACCAATAATGACCATTAAAACTAATGAGGCACATATTGACCAGAATCTGCCTGAACAATGCATTTTAATTGTTCACCAGATAGTTCCCAGTAACCAAGTGGCCAGATTAATTTGCATAAGCAAACACAAGGGGATATTCCAAGATGATTACACTCAAACTTGCCTTAGAATTACTTGGGGGTAAGACGTGTACAATTTTTAGGCATGCAGTAACCACCATGAACAAGGTTTTATGAAACATCCAAACCCGTAACAACATAAAGGACTAATATAGCCATGACACGACAGAGTTCATCAAATGAAAGGTTGCTGACATCAGTTTTCTGCTCTGCAATTTATATGTAATCTATACTGATTACATTAAACAAATCGAATGTACATTTCACAAAGAGGTGGCATATAAATGGAATGAAATACTATTTGGTCATCAAATATTCAAATCATTGTACTTTTGCCATCACACACACATACATGCATGCACGTGCACACACACACGCACACACACACGCGCACACACACGCACACACACAGAAGTGGTCCAGGACTATTGCAACCCAAAGCTTCTCTTCTTTAGAATGTCTTTCAGTTGTGTACCTTGTTTACATCACAAGTGAGCTTATTCTTTACTATTTATGTGCTACTCACAAAAATTCATGCTAATCTGTAAAGTTCTATAATGATTTCAGAAACTGAAATTCCCCATGGACATTCAGATCTGTCATTCAAGCATCAGAATGTCCATATTTAAAACAAAAAAAAATAAAAAAAGGGCCAGGTTAACAGCTTTCACACTGCAGCATGCCAAATAGAGTTGCTGGCTCAGTCCAAAATCTAGCACTGTATGAGTAACAATCTCAATCTTAACACAAGCATGCTGTCTCACAAATGAAGACACAGAAATGTTCCTCGACAGCAGTCAGAAATGTAAATACAATGGCACATATTATCCTGTGTATAGAAAGGAGGCTCATTTCATCCTTTCCTTTTCAAACTGGCCAAAAATCAACCTGTGGTCAAATGTCGTCTGCTTCAATGCTTCTACTAATTTTGACTATAACGAAAATTTAAATGAGAATTGTATATGATACCTACGTGTCAAAATAGAGTCACCTGCTGACTCGTCTTAATTCAAGGGGAAAATGGGTTATTATGTAATAGCTAAGAGTTCTCTCCATAAAACATGCCCAGTAATTTTTGAAAAAAAAGCAATGGAACTCCATTTCCCTCATACAGACTTGACATCTTTGGGAACATAATCAATTATCGTGCAACAGAACTGAAATACATGTAGTGGACTTCAGCAGAATTACAAACCTTAAGCAGTTAAGCACCTCAGAACAATAATATGACAGGAAGTCTTGAAGGATAAAGACAGAACCTACATCATATAGTTAACAAGAGGCGTAATTAGGAAGCTGCAGAAAATCTCAGCTGTACCTTAAATCAATGAAAATTATTTGCATGTAAGCCTCGGGGTAAGGATCGTGACAATCCCATGATTGGATCAGTGTAAGTCCACCAGCTAAAACAAGTGATCATTAGTGCAGGGGGCTCATCAGACACTAATTATTAATGGACCAACATCGCCAGACTATAACTGGATCAATATAAAGAAGAAGCCAGTCTAATTATTGAGACATATTAAACAGATGATTTAGGATGACATCAAAGACAGGGGTGATTTTACAAAAGAGACCAGTTTTATCAGTAAATTGATGTTGCATTCTTGGGGATCTGGTTTTTTTTTATTACTATTTTTTTTTGGGGGGGGGGCTAAATTGATCTACATGCAACTGTATGCTGAAGTACCTTTGACTGATCTCCCTGTTTACCACAAGAATGAATACATTACTATCTTCCGTTCAATTAGACATTGTGGACTGACCATATCCAACCTCTGGCAGTTGCCAAATAAAACCACATATTCACACACAAAACAGATAATTCAGCTCAGCCCAGCAGGCCTGCCATACATGTACAAAACTGGCCGGCATGCATGGTTACCACATCATTTGATTATATCAATCCATCTGTGCATTTGCCGGATGCATTGTCACACGGTTCTGATTCAGTGATGTCACTGTAGGGAAGCCTATGAATCATTAACTCCCTCTGTCCTAAATTGGCAAAGGCCTTGGTCACCGATTTGACACTGTCTGGCAAGCAATTCATGTTCCAACTGCCAGGCAGAAATGTTAGCTACACAATGCAAAAAACTGTTGATTAGAGAATGCATTGCAATGAAAGGGCACTACTTAGTTGTTGATACTCCAAACCAATCAGCTTTTCAGATTCTAAACTTGTCATCATGCATCTCCCCGGCAATAATGAGTTTGAAGGCCACATAATGTGGTTGCTAGGGTAACAAGTATATAATTCTAGATCAGGCATGCTGCTACTTGGGTGTGAACTCACTCATTTTTGCAGGGAAGTTAAATCAGAAAGTCTCATTTAATTTGAACTCAGTGTACTGGAAAATCTGTTAATAATGTGGAATTATAGTATAGAAACACTGCCATCTGTGACATAGTAATGACCCATAATGCTAAGAAAGCAAAATATGATTTCTTTTAATCTTGTACTGCTGATTCTATGGGCTAATTCAGATGAAGAATTTCCATGCAATTCAATTTTCTTACTTTTCTGCAAGTTTTTTTATTTTAAATTTTACAGGGCTGGAGATGGTACACACACACACACACACACACACACAGAGAGAGAGAGAGAGAGAGAGAGAGAGAGAGAGAGAGAGAGAGAGAGAGAGAGAGAGAGAGAGAGAGAGAGAGAGAGAGAGAGAGAGAGTTGTACATGTACAATATTCTGTATGTGTGTCTACTAAAATGGCCATCTAACAATAATAAATTTGGCATAAAAGTCAAGTTTAGGAGCACCAGGTCAAATGAAGTGAAGGGTATAGCCCTACAGGAACCTCAGTGATCCTGTTAACCTGCACTGACCACAGAGAATGCATGCCTTCACGCTGTACTGGGAAGATTAGCCAGGGTCTGACCTGGTAGTCACTGAGGTGTAAGTTTGAAACAATCATCCCTGGCAAAAATAGTAAAATTATGTTATGGGTCACATGCCAATGTTTTGTTGATCAAAAGCTTCAAGACCTGTTGACACTGATTTGATAACTGTGTGTGTGGGGCTGGCCTGTACACGTGTGTAGCGTGTGACCTGCTCTGGACACACATACAAGCTCCTCATTGCAGATTGTATTTTTCTGCTTTCAAGTGGGTATTTCCAATGTACCAGCACAAATTATATTTCATACTTTCATTTCATGTTTTATATATTGTTTAGACACTAACAGTTTTTCCACAGTATTTTGCTGCAAACATACTTTTACTGAAGAATAAAAAAAAAAAAACAACAGAGCCTCATATTAATGTTAAATCTCTGTTGTAAAATTAGTAATAACAATTTCATCATGTGCAAATGCTTAGTGACCAGAAAGTGACAGTAATGTTAAAAACAACAAAAGCAAATATCTCCTAAAATAGTTCTTACAGGAATCATGCAGATTTTGATTTTGTTTTCTTGCAAACAGGGAAAGAACGCTTTGCTGCCTGACGACTCTCTCAAATCATGTCCAATTACCCCCCAAAAATCAATATGTTATCAATCTGCCAATATACATTAAATGAAAATGCTAATACTGAGACTTTTTAATACATCCCATTATCAGCCTGGGGATGGTCCTATATACATTCACTCCTTGGTATTAGTGATAATTGAAGTTGCCCCAGTCAGGGCAGGGGCATCTTTGCTAAATGTCATTCATTCACATGCAAATCTGGCTAATTCCACCAAAGATCCTCTTTACATAATTGCAATGCATTTTTTTCATAATATTGAATGGAGTTATACTTATTGAAAGCCATCAATTTCCGTATTTTGTAATGAAGATGCAAAATTGGAGGAGAACTTATAATTCTTGCCAATGTTCTTTTCAAGGAACCTCCATCTATTTATTGCAGTCATTATTCTGGTAGAGCAGATGCTGAACTGAATGATTTTAACTCATATACATTACCAGTAAAGAAAATGCTGAAAGTTGCGGTGAACTTAGAAACAACAAATTTGTTCAATTGTATTTACATTTGGTGTTTTGTTCAGCATCAGAAGAATAGGCAAAGTTTTGACGTTCATTTTTCCATGAATACAATTGCTTGGTGTGTGTCTGTGCACTCGACGCAATATTTAACTGTAGCACATGCAGTTACAACATCAGGACTAGTTTGGCTTGGGCCTGTATGCCTAAAATCTGTACTTTACTAAACCCCCCTCCACCCCCACCCCACTGTAGCATGTTCAAATTATTTGTGTCACAAGAATAATGATATAAATCATTAAAGACATACACATTAAGGTAGCCAACTGTGTTTCTTGGATGTAGATGTAAGAATTGAACATCTTGTTGATTGTATTCATTGTCCTTTGATTTCAACTTGATGACGGGCATTTTTATATGATGTCCCTCACCACTGTCATTAGAAATGCCCACCATCAAGTTGAAATCACCCACTAATGAATACATTGACAGGACATTCAATTTCTAATTAATCAAAATATTTCATGAGGTACATGTCTCATATTTACAAACAGGCAGATATTGATATACATGTATATATTTGTAAGATTATAATAAATAATATAATCTGAGATTTGAATTTTGATGGGTTAACATGCTATATAAGTGTGTGTGTTTGTGAAAGTGTTTACCCTAATCTCATTTAAACTGCCATTTCTTCAGCAAAGGAATGGAATATTCATGCTTCTGTGTTATGCAAAAATAGAAGTGTTATGCAAAATGTACAATTATCATCCTGATCTTCAGTAAATAAAGCTCATCGCAATCATCATCATCATCATCATCATCATCATCATCATCATCATCATCATCATCATCATCATCATCATCATCATCATCATCATCATCATCACCATCACCACCACCACCACCACCACCACCGTGCCTTCACAACATGACAGGTATAATTTTCAGCCGATCATCTGCCAGGGAAAATTCACTTATCCCATGAGGCATTGGCCTCAGACATTCCTGCATTTTCAATCCCATTTGAAAATATCAAAGTAAATATGTGTGCACTGAAGCCCACAATTCAATACCTGAGTATACACTTTCCCTACTGTATTGTCACTTTCTCTTGCTACTTGAGTATATTAATTACCAAAACACCTGCCTGCACCCACTCTGTGCTCAGGTCTCAAGGCAAGAGACACGCATAAAATGCATTTTTCAAAGGCTGATTTTGATGATTAACATATTGATCTGATACAGCTTATTCTCAAAATAAACACGAAGAACTATCCCTTCAATTAACATTACACAGAGAAAGTAAGACATCAATGGAAATCAGTTGACACAAGTGTTGTCTCAAAGATTAGACTGGGCACTCTTTGAAGTCTCGGTCAGTGTGGCACCTGCCATTGCAAAGCATTAGCATGAGAACTGGGGGTCAGACCCACTCTATGAAATGGCTCTAGGAAGGGTGTCCTTAGCAAAGGTGTTCATGGCATGATTCATAGATAGAAATGGAATAAGACCCATACCCCACTGTGTATTGTAGAATGTACCAGACTGGCCCAGACAAAGGATTAGTTGTAGAAACATACCATTGGACTAAGTGGGTTATTCAGACAACTATTAGTGTAAAATTGGATTCATCCACACATGGCATTCGGTCACTTGAGTGTAAATTCAATATTACACTTGCACACTGCTCAACTCTCCTGATTTTGGTGGAAGTCTCCAAATCTTGAGACTCTTGAGTAGTTGTTAAAATGAGGCAATTCTGAGAGGAAAGTAGTCAATTTTTTCTTGTTTTGATGTATTTTTACCTGGATCTCATGATTAAAAACATTTTGGGGGTAACACCAATACACTTGTATCACTGACAGACAGACAGAATTCATTTATTCAACCATAACTCTTATAACTGTACAATGACCTCATGCTTATTACACTGTTAGACTGGCCATGCTAGCCTTAAAACTATGTTAATTTCTATTATTTACCAAGCGGAAAATACATGAGGTAAGGTAAAGATATGAGGAAGTAGTACATGTACTCATAAATATCGTGATGCTGCATCATATGAAACCTACAGCAGAAAAAGAGGCAGTGATGTTAAGCCTTTTGACACTTGTAAAATAGGCACCCAACCAACCTGGCCACCAGCAGAGTAATATTTCAGTGTATACATGTAACTTATACAGAAAAACAAGGCAAGAGTTGATGAGAGCAGGCACATGAAGTGCTGAAATGTCTGACTGGTTTCCCCATAACCTGGACTTATCAGAGGATATTGAATTCTGTTAAACCGCACGGTAAACATAAATATGGTAACTATTTGCAAGGAGTTAGTCTCTGGTTGCAATTTTCTTCTCTGTGATTCAACAGAAACTGAAAGCTGTGTAAGGGATGTTGGCCTTGAAAATGGCAAGATAATGTTACTATTGGTACAGACAACAGCAACTATATTATGACATAACTGTTAAAATGTCAATCGCATAGTGGCTCCAAATCTACTAGACATTAGGGCTGAATTCTAATGCCAGTTGTCACAGGTATGTGATATGCTTGTTTGACAGGCCATTTGTACTAGCTAAGACCAAAGAAGCATATTTCCCTGTGTAATAATTTGGATAGGACAGTCTCCCCACTCAAATATTGACCATGCCTGGATCATAAACTAAATTCGTGTATGACCTATCATTTATGGGAATACTGCTACCTATAAATTAGATAGTTGGAGTAAGTTTGCAGCATTCTCCATGCAGACCATAATGAGAGTTCCTTCTTATTGTAGTATTTGTCATACATGTGGCAAGAGCACACTTTTATCTGTACAGAAATGATTATTTCACATTATGGGTGACCTCTCAATAATTCAGTTCCTGCTAAATCAATAGTAGTAAACATAATAACCAGAGCCATGCCCCGGGGCATGAATGTCTCGCCAGCGTAATTCAAGCCACTCCAAAGTTTTTTGTTGACGGACGGACGGATGTCTGGAAAGTGACTGCTTAGTCTCGCCAACAGCCTATGCTGGCAAGACAATAATGCCACTCCGAAGTTTTTCTCTAATGCTCAATCAAGCATGAAATAATCAATGAAGTGTGACAGTGATGACCCTCGTCTCTAGGGATGATTACAATAAATCATCCACTCAAATATGAAAGGCCTATGGAGTGTAGTTACTGAAATAATGCCACTCCGAAGTTTTTCTCCAATGCTCAATCAAGCATGAAGTAATCAATGAAGTGTGACAGTTATGACCCTCGTCTCTGGGGATGATTACAATAAATCATCCACCCAAATATGAAAGGCCTGTGTAGTCTAGTTACTGAAATAATGCCACTCCGAAGTTTTTCTCTAATGCTCAATCATGCATGAAGTAATCAATGAAGTGTGACAGTGATGACCCTCGTCTCTAGGGATGATTACATTAAATCATGTACCCAAATATTAAAGGCCTATGTAGTCTAGTTACTGAAATAATGCCACTCCGAAGTTTTTCTCCAATGCTCAATGAAGCATGAAGTAATCAATGAAGTGTAACATTGATGGCCCACATCTCTAGTGATGATTACAATCAATCATCCACCCACGTATGATAGCCCTATCTGATCTAGTTAGTGAAATAATGCCACTCCAAAGTTTTTGGTTGACAGACGGACGGACGGACGTCCGTCCGTCCGGAAAGTGACTGCTTAGTCTCGCAAACAGCTAACGCTGGCGAGACAATAATAGTAATAATAATAATAATAATAATAATAATAATAATAATAATAATAATAAATAACAGAGTCCAAAATAAAAAAAAATCACATAAACACCCTATGATGCGATAAGGGATGGTTTCATGAAATACACCTGCTTTTTTTTAGTTGGCCTAAAGGTCACACTTGACAACTTTGTCTCAGTCCAGGGCACCACTTACTTCCACAAGGAAGAGTGATTACACTATCCATCAGGCAGGATTTCAACTATACGACTGCATGATCAAAACCTGTCATAATGGTCCCACTTACAGCCCTCTTTCATGTGCCTTTCACAAGAAGATAGGCTCACTGTAAGCTGCCACTCAGTCATATGCTTGCAGAATCATTACCAAAGGTGAATTCAAAGAACCAGGAGACTGGAATAGCCCACATAAGCCTGACATCTACCAGCTATATATAGCAGCATTAGGGATCACCTTTCCCTTATGCATGTCACCTTATACAAGAACATGTCTTTCCATTTAATCCATGTCTTATTAAGCATCCATTACACCCAATCAGTATTCTGTTTGCTGCCCTACCTGTCTGCTGCAATATCTTGTGATTTTCAGTTCCTTCTCATTATAGCATGTCTGCTCTCAGAACAGAGCCCCAGGCACATCAAGCCCTACTTTCAAAATGTCATGTCCCCTGAGAATTCCATTTAGCAAAACAAATCCTCACAATAGGGTTATGATCTTTATCTAATTCTTTAACATGATTGTCACATGGGAATGCCTGTGATCTGTTCTTTTTAAGCATTTTTTTTCCTGAAGGTGAAAATGGCGGCAGACTATGGTTCTGAAGGTAAGCACGTGTAAAAAAAAAGAGCATCCAGTAACCACCCACATTCAGTATTGTAGTTAAGAACATCACTCAAAATAAACCAAACCTGAAATAAATAGACAGGTATTTTGCACAGTCATTAATATCAGTTGAGAAAATGTACATACATGTATGAATCAATATTCAACACATCAAATGAACTCCGTCTTCTTCGTGATCTGTTACAGAATTGTAGGTCTTCCTAATGTGGGATTAACTATCCAGTTGACCAATGCATAAATGCCAGTTGTAAATTTTAATCACCAGGTGGCAGTCAAATCTGAGGTAGGTATCTACAAAGTTATCTGAGTGATCAGTGGTCAGAGGTTGTGTAAACCATGCATTCTCGGTCGTAAGGTGCCACACTTGTATGTAATGCTTATTTCCATGGAAATTCCCACTGATGGTTATATTTTTTTGGAAACGATTTGATACATGTACGTGAAAACCTCATCCAATCATGAAAAGAAGGAAAGGTACTTTCTCTTTGAGACAAGAACAAGGCCTCAAGCAGGCTCCCTGCTGGGAGCAGTCAGTCTTATTTGATTAATTAACACAGCAGGGAGAAAAGTCCCTACCGTTTTCAAGGGACTGAAACCAGCATGATACGAACAGCTTATACATGTACCTTGGAGCAATTGCTAATTTTGATTTTTCCATGAAGCTTCTATGCATTTGTTAGTTGTTTTTAATACTGCTCTGTTAAAATGAACAGAGGCATGGGAAAATAAAATCTACATATGTTCCAGATAACACATTTTTGTGTGTGCATGAGCACTCATAACTGGTGGTAACTTCACTTCCAGTTCAGTGGGTAAACGTTTGTGTCTTGTGTCTGTATCTGTGTAAAATTTGCAGCTATGTGAGGTTCAAAGGGCTGAGCTGAAAATGTCAGGAGAGGCCATGCTGTGTGACAGGAAAGAATGACTATTAGTTAACAGCAGGTCAAACATTTAGTTCAAAAGCTGACCAACATAGGGGCTCCCCCTAGAAAGTCTAAAGATCTGCTCAATCCATACGTTGCGGGGCTACCTGATGAGAATTTCAGGTTCGTACGTGAGAGTCATTCAGCTTTTATTCACACTGCCACACATTTTCTCTCATACTCTGGAACAGTAAAACTGGATCAACGACCAGTTTTATGTGGCAGTGATCATAGCATTCAGTACAGAAGGTCTCAAGTTATCATGCACTGTTTCCAGGTCACAGTTATATTGGGTGTTCAACTCACTACATTTAATCAGGCAAGAACAGCACAGTCATCCCAGTGTTGGTTTGGAATCAACTAGCTTTCAGTGTGTACTTTCACAGCAGTGGTAGTACATGTACACAAGTGGCAATAACACAGCAATAGTCCCTTTATTGTGCTCATATTGCCCTCCTGCATGCTGGATGTGATGATTTTTAGCACAATAATGCTGATGATAATGGTATGCAAGTTCTCAATATGTTTTTAATGTGTTCAAGCAATACATGGGGAGTTATGCATGCAGCTAGTTATTGTTTTACAGCTGCCAAGTCCACAAAGGGCCAGATGCAGTGATCATCATTCCTTGGTGTGTGAACTTAAGATATAACAGCGGAGGCAAAAATTTGTCTGTCTGGTCTTCCACTTCCAGACATTTTTTTGTTGTTTTATTTTATTATTATTATTATTATTATTATTATTATTATTATTATTATTATTATTATTATTATTATTATTATTATCATTATCATTATTATCATTATTATTATCATTTTTTGTAGCACAGGGGCTTCTTGAACCACAGTCAATGGCAGAGATTCAGCACTGTGATGTACATCTGAATGATTTGGGAAATTCACACTTTAACAGCTGCACAAGTGCAAAAACACTGGCTGCTTGACACTGGAAGATTGACCGAGGACGTACCCATCACTTTTATGCCCGCTGTATTCCACATGTTTGGCTCAGTGCTTTCCATGGCCTCCTACTGTAGACAGCTATTGTTGCCTTCTTGTTTTATTGACAAGTTGTCACTAATGCTAAATACACTTCATGGATCTACACAGCTGGAGCACAAGTGATTTAAATTGTCTTGACTATTCAATGGTAGGCAGATGGCAGAATCAAATTTTCATATACAAGTACATGCAGCAGGCTGAGGTCTTTATTTTTTACCTCCTCAGCTCAGTATTATTCACTTGTACACAGTGCAAGTTGATGACTAAGCTTGCAGTGGCAAGTGGTTGTGTTCCATTTGGGCCCAGTCATATTTTAGCAGGTATCTTCAGTCATCCTGTTTGTTTATCACATGGTTTCGTTTATGTCTGTCTCAAAGGGATGAGTGGCCCTAGCCTTTGGGTCAATAAACGAGCTATCAGGCTGACAGTATTTTACAGTCACGTCTCCTCTTATAATATGGCTCCATATATGCCAAGAGTGTCCCCAAGGTTCAACAGCTTATACATGTACAATGGCCCTCTTTTAAGAGTCCATGGCTGGGGCATGTCCTAAAGTAGTCACACGAAGGTGGTCTCTCAGAAGAGGTCTAACAACATAAAAAAGAGAGCTGGGCCTAATAAATGAAGTCTTCAAAGGTGGGTGATCTCTCAATGGAGTGGTCTCTGAAAAGAGGGACTCCTGTAAATTGTAAGATGTACACCAACAGTACAGTAGCCACCGTTACAAGAGACTGTCGTGAGGCCATCACAAAAGACCTTGTCACAAGAGACCCTGTCATTAGAGACCACTTTACAGATTCCTAAGTCCTATACTTTCCAGGTTAAGCTACCTGTCACGAGGGACCACTTTAAGACAACCTTTTCATTGCAGCATGGGTGGTCCCTGGTGACAGGGACCACTGTATTTCCACTGTATTTATTCCACACCATACTTTTTTCATGTACATGTATATTAAATTCTTATATTTACATTTTGACAACCCATCGGATGTCAGAATTGTTGGGTATCATCACCACATAACAAGTAATTGGCTATGTTACACAAGACGGCCATTAATGGGATATGCTGTTTACCTTGTATGGCACACAGACAGTGGCTGTACATTCAATATTTCAGATTAGGTTCAGTGCCAGTGGCCACATTTCAGAGCAAACAATGATAAAGTGATTCATGTTCAGTTAGTGTCTGCATTCAGTATCAGAATTGTATTGTATAAAACCCCTGCTTGATATGTTGCCAGCTTTTCGAGTTCAGCGCAAATTACATTTGTGCAATTGGCCAAGTTTGACCTCCTGTGTGGTTTGTCAGATCTTATATCAAAAGTATAGTGGAATCTCCCTGTGCAAACCAACTGGGGAATGAAAAATTGTGGTCTTAATAGGGATGGTCTTAATGGGGATATAATTTATTTAAGGATAAACAAAAAGCAGGTCTGTAAATTTGTGGTCTTCATATAGAAATGGTCTCTTTATGGAGGTGGTCTTTATTGGAGACTTTGATGTATTATCATCATGCCAGTCATTAGATGTACATGTATTAACTGTAAATTGAACATTAATTTTACTCCTTTTTAATTCAAATTGTGCTAACTTACGATACATAAACTTTTGTTCAATGGCACGGTTGATGTGTGAAAAAAGTCAGTTAGTCAGCTGCTGTTTTGGCAAGTTGTGCGAGTGTGTCCAGAGGCTCCCATTTTTGGCAGGTAAATCCCATCTTTGTGCAAAAATGAGAATTATCCTGTTCTCCTGCTTACAAAGTAAAGTTTCCCACTTAAAAGCCATACAGTTCAAGACAAGTCTTACAACCAAATAATCATTCATCGGGTAGGGAATGTTCTGAACAGTATAAATTTGTAGTAGAGATAAAACAAATTAATGTTAAGGATTCTCTGGGTTGTGGATAGTAAAATGCAACAGTGAGCCCCATATTAACTCTTATATTTCAAAAATTCTTCCCATGGGAGGTGGGTAGTTCCCCTTATCACATGTTTAAATATAGGACCTAGTGTAAAAGTTGTACTTTTCTGGTAGAAATTATGTTGAGTTTGTCAATTCATTGGAACATACAAGCTTATGTAAAAAGTCTGTTTTTTGTTGAAAAGAAATTTCAATTTAATGTTGCATAAGAAATATAAAAGGGTTTCAATTCAGTTTTTTACTTCTCATTCTGAAATATTCTGTACTTTGCTTTATTTGCCTCATGTAAGTTATCTCCTTCAGACTTTTTACATAAGCTTGTATGTTCCAATGAATTGGTAAACTCAATATAATTTCTACCAGAAAAGTACAACTTCTACACTAGGTCCTATATTCAAACATGTGATACCCTCCCAGACCCTCCCCCAGCTTGGTTACCTTGCTTCCTAGTGCCAACTACCTGGCAGGCAGGTTTTTCCCTCTTGTCTGTCCTGCTGAGTTGGAGCCTCTGTGCATTATTGATAATTATGCAACAGAAACTAATGTAATTTAAGCATTCATATGAAAGAACCACCCAGAATCTTATTCAAGCAAATACCATTATGATGTGCACACAAGTGGACACACTATCGGTTTCAGCATCACTTTTCATGGAAAAAGTTTGCTTGTGTGTGTTTTTTTCTTTTCTTTTTGAGAACTATACATGAACATTAATGTATCTTCCACTCTCCTCTCATCAAATCCTACTTATGAGAGATACCGTTGCATAATTGGGTATATATCAATTCTCTTTCATACACTTTTTTTTGTGAATATAAGTTGGGTTGTTTTCTTTCTTTATTTTACTGTTTTTTGGCCAACATAAGCCAATAGCTGAAAGAGACCCCAGTGGTCAAAGCAAACTTTGACACATCCCCCCCCCCCCACATGATAATTTGTCAGATGTTACATCAGAAGTATTACATGTATTGCCAGGCTAGTCAACAGATGGTATTAAATTTAAATTGAACACTTATTTTAACTTTCTTTTTTCTTTTTTCATTCAATAGTGTTATGATGAATGAACTTTTTTATCATAGTTTTGTTGCCATGTGAAAAAAAAAAAAAAATCCTCGGTCATTGTGCTAGGAAGTTGTTTGAGTGCATTAAATGCCTGGTACACACACATTCCTTTGCATGGTCACAATGAAGAAAACTTAATTTTGAAAGTGCCATCATAAAATCAACAACATTGGAAAGACTTGTATGGCATTGAGGAGTGGCACACTGGGCGAGGGGGTGGGGGGTGGAGGGAGAAGAGTTTTTCAGATTGTTCACTACCAGAGACTTTTTTTGTTCTTTACATGTACTTCATCACCATGAATCAACAGAAAGAAAACTCCAATTTTAACTGCAACTCAATGTCAGTTTTCCTGGCCTCCAGCCTGCCAGCTTCAAGCACAACTAGGATACTCATAACTAGGACACTCATAATTCTAATTTTTCTCACCTTGACACTTCTAAATAGTTCTTTTTCTCTCGGCGAAGCGTTTTTATCGTGCGTGAACATGTTCAATGCTGTACGGGCAGCTGCAAGTGGATAACAGTTAAGCATAGTTAGTGCTCTGAGTATATCATTGTACTGAGAACTCAAAGTAAACTTTTAAACAAGTGAGACGGGGATAGTCTGATGCCGCTCAGGCAGCACTTGGAATTAACCAATAGTTAAAGGTGACCCCAATGTAAACCAGAATACATCATTTATACTCGTAGTCATGAACAAAATGTACCCCAAAGTCTGCAGCAGGATCACTTATAATTGCCGATAGTAACAAGACCTCCAACCACATGGTGAGCGGTGTTTTGAGAGGTATCAATTTACAGCCAACAGATGTAACATCTATAACCCATTTCTCAAGATATTTAAATCCAGATAAAATTTATCAATGTCCATATAACGATTGCTAATGGTGTTACATATTGCCACTCTATCTGAAAATGAGTCACAGCAATTTTCCACTGTTGATTGTCATTCATATCAATCATCTTATGGCAGAATGGACTATCAGCTGTAAGCTCGTATGCTATTGAACAAGTTGAAAACTGTGAAAACATACAAAAAATTCATTAAAAATTAGAAAAAAAATCATAGCATAACCTGTTGAAACAAGAGGCCCACAAACCTAATGCTCTGCTGGCATACAACAGGACCGCCATAAAATATTCATTCCCTGAAATCCCTCTGTGACCTTGAGAATATAGTTCAAGGTCATTCACATTGTGAAATATTAAACTTCATACGATATACATTTGCGGTAGTATTAGTATCATTAGCATTAATCTTTCTCAACATGACAGAAAATTGACATAAATTTTGTACTAGCATTTTAATTTATTGTGTTTATGATACCTATGATATTAGTTCAAACTAACAATGCCAGTGGCACCACCATGACTTCACATCATAGACTTTCATCTCTATGATATTACTGCAATGGTACATGGATAAGTGTACAGATGTTAAGAGGCATCAACGATAACCAAAAATCATTTCCTGAGATGCACTCTCTCTGTGACCTTGAGAAAGCTGTTCAAGGCTATTCACATTATGCAATATGAAACTGTTACAATATATATACATTTGTGGTACATTTGGTATCATTAACCTTATGCTTTCTCAACATATTATATTTAATGTCTTTAAAGTGCTTAATGACCTTATAAAATAGGTCATGATCCTCCAAAATTTAATAAAATTTGACCATTTGCTTGATGCATATGTGGTGTGAATATTGTAATTCCATCTCAAACAATTATTAGAAAATGAATTTAATGTGCTTTGTTTACCTATGATGTTAGTTCCAGTCAATACCACCAGCCATGCCACAATGACTCTACACATCATAGACTTTGTCTGTGTAATGTTCCTGTATTATGGTATATGGATACATGTTCACAATTGAGTTAAGATGTCATGACCACCACATAAAAAAATCAATTCCTGAGACACATTCCCTCTGTGACCTTAAGAAAGTAGGTCAAAGTCACCGATACAATTCCATATTAAACTTCAACATCTATCAGTTCATATATTTTCAACAAATTTCAGTTCATACATGTATCTTCCATAATACTGTGGGTGGTGCCACCAAATTTTCACCCATTTTTATCTTTTTGCCCGATTAACATTCCCATTAAGTATTGTGATGATTCCTGGAAACTTTTTGCAAAGAAGCATTCTCAAAATTTCAACATTTTGGTCCCTATATTACATAATGCTATAGGTGGCACCACCAGTATTGAGTTTAACCTGGATTTTTATACTCTTTTAAGTCCTGAAAGTTACATTACGGAGTAAATTTGAAAACTGTGGACTGCATTACATTCACAAAAAAAGTTGATGCATAGACAGATGGACAGGTAAGACAAATCACAAATGATCTGTGACCTTAGGTCAGCAGAGCAACAGATTAAGGCCCAGGGGTCCTCACAATGTGTTCCTATGCAATTTTAAAGCAATCAGATAATTGTTTGCAGAGACGATTTTTTAAAGATTTTGTTGAACAATTAAAATAAAATGATTGGACTGCCACCTATTGAAGGATCACCCAGGGTAAATCCCTACACAGTTTGAAGAGGACTGTGACTGATGCTTTTGGAGAAGTCGAAAATGCATTTGTCAGGGTTTCCTCCAGAAAAAATAAAATAAAATAGGGTACAGAAACATGTCAAAGGCATGTAGGCAGGGGGCCTACAGAAGACTCATCAAATTTTTGTTTAAATGCACAAGAATTGATTCTACAGCACTTCTGGAGGCTCTGGAGGGCAAATTCAGCAACAATTTTAAAGTATGGAACTAACCTAAAAAAATTAAAAGTGTGGAATTTTACCCATTTTATTCTCTGGCACACACCTGTTTGTGGACAGACAACAGACAGATGGACAGACAATGGATGGAGGACTACCCATCCTGTAATTTCAGCTGACTGACAAGTCAGCTGAGCTAATAATATCATGTTATCAGTTACTTGCACATCTTACATATTCTGGTGAAGTGGTGAAGTAGATTACATGATCCACAGAACACAAATGACAAAAATTTATAATCTGTTATGCAAAACAGGCACAATGTCAACTACAAGGCAATGATTTTTTTATGCATGTACATAATCTGCACATTTGAATTGCATTACCTTAGGTTAAATGGAGCATTTTCAGCAGAGACAAATTGTGCTTTGAGATATTTCTTTGATCATATTTATGTTGCATGAATAAAATATCGATCATACGTGCACATATCTACATTAAAAGAATTAAATCATAAATAAATGACAAATTTTAATAATTTAAGTGTCAAGGTATCACTATACATTTGGAGTTGCAAATTCAAAGTCCAAAAGACCATATCCCATTATCCTTTATTCATTATGTTCATATCCTCCATTGATAAAATAAGACTGATTTCATGAATTAATAAGAAGAAACTAAAACATTGTTTATAACATTTTCCTGGTAAATGAATGCAATACAAAATAACAAACTTGTGTGGGTGAATGATTGAAATGTTACCCAATCTTAAACACACATCTACAAATAATAAGTTTGATGCATTAAATTAATAAAAAATACATTTTAAAAAATTTATTAAAGGTCCTATTGATTGATGGGGTCCAACTTTCCATAAAGTTTGAGTCCGGATGTCTCAGAAATAATGTCCGGTTATTTTCATTAATATATTTATTTCAAATGGTGATTTTGGCAAGCCAAAACTACGGCCTATACCCTAGATCGTGGTCATGAAAAAATATATATTATTTTGATACAAGTGTGAACAAGAGGCCCATGGGCCTAATGCTCTGCTGACATCCTGCCTATATTGCACCTCTATCTTCATTTCAAAGTTACAAGTCCTCAAGTGGCTTCTGACTAAATAAAGCCAGGGACGTGTTATAGATGGACTACCAACGGCGGGGCCCCCTTTGTACCATCTATGTTGCCGCTGCTCAAGTGATCGGGTGTTTGAGCGAGCACCTTCAGTGCTGAACAAACACAACTCCACGGTACACGCTGGCCGCTGGCAGTCTCATGGGCCAGGTCACGCGATGAAAGGCGAGAATATTTTCACCGTGTTCCACATTTTAAAGTCAAAATTTAGTGTTACGCCGGACTCAGCTACAAGAAATGAAACCACCATCATGATCCTACCGGCATACACTATCCATCTAAAACTACATTTTTTATTGCTAATTACGGCGTAAGGAGTTATTACGCACGTAAGTTATCTAACTTTGCATCATTTTGGACAGAAAAAATGCAAAAACTAGCCCTTTTATCGGCCGATTTCAACGAAAAACACATCAATGGACTCTCACGGTTCTGATTCAAACGATGAGACTGGTTGCGCACGTATAAAACTCTCCGTTTTTTAACTTGGTACAACTGCACACCCGATGTAAGCCTGACGTAAGTAACCCGATACAACCGAACGCGGAAACATAGATGGAACAACAAATGGACTGAGCAGGGGGGATTAACTTGAGCGGCACTAGTGAACACGCTTTGTAGTCGTCGCGCCCAGTTGACCACTAAAGGGATTAGCGCTCCCGTTGGTAGTCCATCTATAACACGTCCCTGATAAAGCTAAATATGTGATTTTAGTGTCTTGTTTGTCCACCAGATGGCACTTCCCTGCACATGTAATCATAGCTTATTTGTGCAATTCCTGTGATGGATATTGTTGCATGTGCCAAAACAACAATCAGCGAGTCCATCATTTTATGTCCTCAGTGACCTTGGGACAGAAGATCTAGGTCACCCAGATTATGTAACACAAGAGGCCCATGAGCCTAGTGCTGTGCTGACATTGCTATTGATGTCCAAGCTACACCATGTCATTACAAAATCATGTCTTTCAACTTTACAGGCATTGTGACCTCACAAAAATAGGTCAAGATTACTGATATTACATACTCAGACTCAGACTCAGACTCTAACATTCTAGCATTGGACTTGGTCTATCTATATCCTATTAATTTGGCAAGTCTAATCCAATGACGGTAAACTACTCTCGTTGTAAATATACACTGAAGACTGTATATTATGAGCGCAGAAACTCTTAGACTAGTAAGTAACATTCTTCAAAATTTTGGTGGTGTCACAAGGAATAATTTAAACAACCTAATTGACAATCCCGATGAACTCGAACATGCAATTTCAATCGCTTCAGATTCTCGTTATATTGATGTTAATAATCTTCCTGGCTACATGAGACCAATCTCAAAACAATTATCTGTCTTAGGTTTAAACATTCAGTGTTTAAATGCATAATTTGACAAACTGAAGTTATTATTGGATGAGCTACGGAATGAAAATATTGAATTTGGTGCTGTCTGTTTGCAGGAGACCTGGCTAGAAGGTATGCAACCTGATACCAGTCTCTGTGAATTTCATAACTTTATCTCTATTCCCCTTCGCACCACTTGTAGTTCGCATGGTGGACTATTAATCTATTTTTAATACATCAAGACTTTCAATATGTTGTTAGATATTTGTACAGCCCAAACACTTTGTGGGAAGGTCAGTTCATTGACATATCTGGAAATGGTTTGCGGCAAAAAATCACAATTTGTAATATATATAGGCCTCCTCGCAATAGAAATGAAGACATTGAATCATTTATTAGTGATTTAACACCTATTTTAGCTACTTTGTCTCAGGCGTGATCTGACAAACTATTCCTGGGCGACTTTAATATTGACCTTTTAAAACTAAACACGAGAGAGAAATACTCAGACTTTCTAAATGAAATGATGAAAAACAAGTTTTGGCCTAAAATAACTTTACCTACCCGATTTTCCCAAAGGAATGCAACTCTAACTGACAATGTCTTTTGCAATTTAGCATGTAGCAACAAGGTATGTTTATCGGGCATTATATTCACAAATTTATCTGACCACCTACCCTATTTCACATGTTTAGACCAGAAATTAAATTTACAAGCACCACCAAAATATGTTCAAATTGAAACCAGAGACCCTGTATCTGTTCAAAATTTTATACAAGAGATGGAAAGCACAGACTATATGCAGGCCCTAGATGATGACCTGAGTCTTGATCCTAACCCCAACTATGCTAAACGAAAACATAATTTGTCAGTGTAAAAATAAACACCTCCCAACAAAAACTGTCCGTTTTAACAAACATAAACACAAAAAATTTCCTTGGATGACTAATGGAATCCTGAAATCAATAAAATTTCATGATAGTTTTATAAAAAACTGAACAGTAGCTTTCCTGATTCCCCACAATTTCTGACACTGAAACAAAATCTTAAAACTTATAATAATATTCTTGACAAATCAATCAAACAACAGAAACGATCTTATTATCATTCCCAATTTGAAAATTTTAAAAATGACACAAACAAGACCTGGGATGTTATTAAGACAATATTAAATGTAAATAAAAAGAAAAAAAGACTTCCCATCTTTTTTCATCATGGAAAACAAAAAGGAATCAAACAAAAAAGAAATAGCCGAAAGATTTAACTCTTTTTTCACTAGCATTGGCCCTGATTTGGCTGCCAAAATAGACCAAAGACATTTACCTCACTTTAGCACATACTTAAACCAACAATAGGAAGGCAGTTTCTCTTTCAGTAATACTTCTCCAGCTGAGGTTGAAATAATTATAAATATTTTTAAATCTAAATCAAGCACTGGCCACGACAAACTTTCGATGCGACTCATTAAAAATAGAAAGTCGTCATTAGCTAATTAAACCTCTATCTCTTATAATAAACCAATCTCTCAACACTGGCATTTTCCCAGACAAATTAAAAAAAGCAAAGGTGATACCCATTTATAAAAAAGATGACGAGAAGGTTCTTAATAACTGTAGGCCCATTTCTCTGCTTCCTGTTCTTTCTTAAGTTTTTGAAAAAGTTGTCTATTGTCAACTCTATGATTATTTTATGCTACACAAAATTTTCTACAGAAGTCAACATGGCTTCAAAAAACTCCATAGTACTGAAACTTCCATATTGGAATTCATTGATAGATTATATAAAATTCTTGATTCTGGTGAAACACCTCTTGCAATATTTTTAGATTTATATAAAGCATTTGATATTTTAGATCACAATATCCTTTTACACAAATTGAAGTATTATGGTATCTCTGGGACACCATTAAATTGGTTTAGAAGTTATCTGACAAATAGATCTCAATATGTTCAGTTTGATGATCTCTCTGCCAAACCATTACCTATCACAACTGGTGTGCCTCAAGGTTCCATCCTTGGGCCACTTCTTTTCATTACATATATATTAATGACCTTTATTTAGCTGTCCCCAATTTTGAATCTATACTATATGCTGATGACACCACTCTCATCAACTCAGTTTCTACTCTCAATTTCAGAGCTCAAGCAAACAATAACAACTTTTCAGATACCATTAATTCCGAACTTAAAAAGGTGCATAGCTGGCTTGCAGCAAACAAATTATCCCTTAACGTATCTAAAACCAAATATATGTTATTCTCTTTTCCTCAACGGAAGTTGAACCTTAACTTTGATCTAGAAATGGTTGGTACACGACTAGAGAGGACAAATGAATTTGATTTCCTTGGATTAACGATTAATGACAAATTAAGCTGGAATGCTCATTTAAATAAAATTGCAAACAAAACTGCTCGCACAACTGGAATACTTAAAAGACTACACCACTTTCTTCCTAAAAATACTCTACTTTTAATATGTAATTCCCTGTTCTTACCACACATCAATTATTCAATACTCGCTTGGGGTTATGATTGTGGTCGTATTTTTAAATTACAAAAATCTGCCATCCGTTTGATATGTTCTGCACGTTATAATGCGCATACCGACCCACTATTTAAAGAACTTAAGTTATTAAAAGTCCCAGATCTTCATAAACTTAAATCTCTGAAATTTTGTTTTCGATATACTAAAAACGAATTACCCGGATACTTCAATGACATGTTTTCTGGTTTACAAATTACCCATAATTATCCTACCAGACATCGTCATATCCCCTGCTATGCTATACCCCAGTATGCCTCCACAGAAAAGTGCATTCGACACTCTATCCCCAAATTGCTTCTCCATTGGCCCCTAAACATAACAGATAAAATTCACACACATTCGTTTTATGGTTTTTCTCGATATGTCAAAACATTTTATACAAATCAATATTCTGAAACCTGCTCAATTTCTAATTGCTTTGTCTGCAATAACCGTCAATCATCTGTTTGTAAGAACTGCACTCTGCGAATGTCAAAGTTATTTCATTTTCCTTAATGCAATGGCTGTACACATGTAACATTCTATTGAAATCAGGTGTATAACTTGCCACGTAGATTTATTTTAGGTGGTCCAAGCGATAGCGGATGTTTCCTCATCCTTAACTGGGTCATCCTGACTGTCTAGATGTATGTATGGTAATATTTTTGTATGTTCAACTTAACCTGCAGTTACAGAATTTTTGTTACCGTTATTACCAGTTATTGATTACAATGTATCTTACTTTATGTCAATAAATAGATCTGAATCTGAATCTATTTATATCCTATAAATTTGGCCAGTCTAATCCAATTACCTTAAGTTTGCAAATATGGAATTTTATATCATATAACATATTTTGGCTCATAATTTCTGTCAATTATAGTTGGCGCCACTAGTATCATTAATAACTTAAGACTTTGACTTCCCCCACAATCCCACCAAGTTTGGTGAAGATCCACCAAATTTAAAGATGCTAGAGTGTTCACAAGATTTTCATATTTTGACCCCTATATTACATAATATTTTAGGTGACGCCACCACTATCAAAAGGGACCTAGATTTTCATGCACCTTTTAAGTCCTGAAAGTTATATTAGGCTAACATCACAACTTTTAAAGATATCGCACTAACAACCCAAAAGTTTATAGATGGATGGAATGACAGATAGACGGACATGAGCGATGCTATAAGCTCTGCGACTTTAGGTCAGTAGAGCTAAAAAGTAAAGGTTATGGACCAAATAACATATTTACTTCCCATATATGCAAAGAAGACAGACTGTAATCATTAAAACCTTTAAAGCCGTGTCATTTACCATATCAGAAAATGGTCATATTTTGTAATTTAGTTTTTTGACCGCTGTTCATAAGGAAAAAGACTACCATATGCATGCATGTAAAGGACACTGCCTTTTATGATGCAGTTCCTATAGGTAAGTTCCAGGCCAGCATCAGTAATTCTAGACTTGTAATTATAATCAATGTGGTTAAATGAGTGAAATGTCTTAGCCAAATTTGGGTTCAACAGCAAACACCATAACCAAACGTTTTGATAATTTTCTGAGTACCCAGTGGTTAGGTATCAAAGCTTAACATCAATGTGGCTAAAATGTCTTAGCCAGATTTGGGTTCAACAGCAAACACTAGATGAAAATGTTTTGATCATTTTTCGGAATACCCAGTGGTTTGGTATCAAAGCTTAAAATCTACATTAAAGCAACTTCACTAAAATTTCTTGAGCCATGCTGGCTAAACTTGGTACGTATCTTCAGCTAAATCCAGTCCTGTTACCCCCATTCTAAGGCTAATTGGCTAATGGCAAGTGCCAGCCAATTAAGTTTGTGAAGAACTTACCTTTGCCTCTTTTTGTGGTGCCTGGTGTCAACTTAACTTTGTACCTGTAAAAACAAAAATCACACACTGGGACTGTTTTATGTTTATTTGATATGAAGACATATTTTAACATTGTACCTATAAAAACACAGTATCGCATGTTGGGGTTGTCTTTTGATGATTAAATATTGAGACATAATTAAACTTTGTACAAAAAGAATACCGTGCAAAGCACTAAATACCCTTCAGCTGCAATTAATGTTTTCATCTTGTAACTGATCTTTGTAAATATTATCATGAGTTTTTACCCCATAATATCAGTTATCATAATTTGTGTCCCATAACATCAGGGATTCTTACATGTTCTATTCAGTGTTATATCTATAAGAGTGTAATCCACACCCCTTTGTCGAATGAATATGTTTCAGCTACTCCAGTGACAGTTTGCTCAATGTTAGTGTAAATATGGTCCAGAGTTTTTGTTATGTCTGTAGCATATTTGTTGCTTGTTTGAGCTACACCATGGTGTGTGAAAAAGTTACAGAAGTTGAGTCCTTTGTATCAGATTGGCTGTCAATGTTGAAATCTCTAAAACTAATCATATGTATATGTTGGTGGGTGATCATAGTCTCTAAATATACACCAAAGGCTGTTGAGGAGAATGTTGATGGTATCTTCGTTGGTTTTTATACACCTACATGTATGATTTGTACAGGTTTGTTGTCCACAGTTGATTTAGATATAACAATCTCCACTCCAAGTCTCTTGGCATTTATTGGTTCCTGACAAAGAACTACTGGCTTGGAGTACAGGGCAATGCCATAGTAAGGGCGATTGGTTGTGGTTTGGTTTGCATCATTCCTGAAGCAGATGAACCCTGGTAGGGATGTTGCGGCTACTGAGTCAGTAGCAATAAATCGGGTCTCGGCACATATAACAATATCAGCACTGTTTATATTATGGCCATGTTGTAAATCTGGTAAATGCTTATTTAGAGACTGTGCATTTATGATGATCACTTTTAATCTTGCATGGATATTCTGGAGGAAAGTCATTTCAAAGTCAAAAGCTTTTCCCCTTAAGTGAGTCATTTCCTTTTTTACATGATCAGAGACTTTGAATTTTTGGGGTAGCAAAGTTCCTGATAACAAGGTCTGAAAAGTGCTTCACTTTACTAAACGCCACATAGTGGATATGCATCTACGATTACAGGTCACTGAAGTTTTACAACCGTTACGGTGCATAATCGTGTAATTTGGAAGTCCTATCTCAAAAACTACTTAGTTATAGCAGTATCACCATTAAGCACTTGGCCTTTGACCTTTAAAAAAGGTCAAATATAGAGGTATGACCTTGACTTTTAATAGGCTTCTGAATCACTCCATGATACTTCTTTCTTGTAAAATTCAGAATGCTAGATGTTGGCCTTTAAGCATTAGTGCAGTAATGCCACTTTCCACATGAGACCAATGTGTGACCTAGACCTACTTTTCAAAGTTATCATTGTTAAACTCAAAATAGGCCTCAGAGAGGTGCATTATCTAATGCAATTTGGAAGTCCTACCTCAAAAACTTGTTATCACCCTGAACCAAATTTGGCCAAAAAATCCTGTGACCTTGAAAAGTAGGTCAAGGTCACCCATACTTACAAGCTACTCAAGTTTTATAGTGGGGCATAATCCTGTGCAATTTGGAAGTCATATCTCAAAAACATTTTACTTATAGCAGTGTCACCATTGTGCACTTGACCTTTGACCCTTAAAAAGAAGGTCAAATATAGCATTATGACCTTGACTTTTAATAGGGTTCTAAATCACTCCATGATGCTTCTTTTGTGTAAATTAACATTGCTAGATGCAGGCTTTCAAGAGTTACAGCAGTAATGTCACTTTGCACATGTGAACACTACGTGACCTTGAAAAGTAAGTCAAGGTTAACCATGCCTACATATTAGATAGGCCTTACAGTGGTGTACAATCATGTGCAATTTGGAAGTCCAATGTCAAAAATTTCTCAAGTTATACTGGTAACACCAGATGGATGAACAGACAGACAGACAGAGAGACGGACGACACAGGGGACGACAATACCCTTCAGCTTCATATAAGGCCGAAGGGTAAAAACACAAAATGACACACTGGGGTTGCTCTGTAATCATTGATTATCAAGATGTCATCATCTTTTCCAGTGTCATCTTATGCCAGGTGATCTGCTCACATCAGTTAACTCTCTCCCACTCAAATCACCCAACAGCACCTGGATGAAAATTGTTATCTGCTTTAACATTTTTATTTAAATTTCTTGTTACCACAAACACTCTTGCTGAGATTTACATATGGGATCTATTACTACGGTATGCCTTAGGTTGACAGCTTTCCTTGGCATGGGTGGGACACAATGTGCCCAACACATACCACAGACAGCTGTTGACTCAGTCATATTCTGACCAGGAAACGGTTAAAATACACCTGCCTTTTTACATATTCAGATGAATGATTCTCGGGCAACATCTGTTCTTTTTGACAATGAAAATACATGGATCAGGTCCATGTCATTACACTCAGTCATTCTGCCTGCCATTTCAGCAGCTCACCTGTACACGTACATCTATACAACCAGAGACACAGTAACATAATACCCAGACAATAAACAACAATGCTTTCACAGTTGACTTTCATCGTGTTTACAATTGTAGAGGGGACAAAGAGCACTCTGTACACAATTCAGGACACGTTCAACTATCACCACATATTTGGCTTCCCAGTATCCATGACAGAAACATATACATGTAAAGTGATTTGACAAAGAATTTATCTGTCGTTTGGTAAGCCTACTGACATCATATGGAATTCCAGCAATGACAACTGTCCTATTTGTTTTCCATGTTCGCCGGCCAAAATATGGTCCGGCTTTTATTTAAGTGTGTGCTGTAATCCAAATATGAAAATCTTGCTTGAATTGATGGCAGACATGACACAAGGACACAACTAAATAAGCTGAATCATCTCACCGTCAACATAAGTGATAAAGAACACCAGTTAACCCTTAAAGTGCTAATCACAGCTAGAGTCATTTTCTCATCACTGTTAAACATATAATAGTTGAAAAATTCAAATTTCTCATGAGGATACCTTTCATTCAAATACCACCAAGCCTAGTCTAAAGCAAAAAATAGTCTTAGTCGACTGCTTTCCTCCGGACACTTTGCACGCATTGCATGCAAAGTGTCCATGCGTGCAAAGTGTCCCATGGAAAGCTGTTGACTCAAGTCTTAAATCAGCACTTTAAGGGTTAAGACTACATTTAACGCCAAGTCATCAGCTTTCCTTTATTTTTTACAACAGGGGCCTTTGTGTACTTGCTACTTATTGATTTCCTGCCCTGGTCTCTGGAGCTGACTGGGTGACAGTGCACATGCCCTGAAGAGTGCCACAAGGTAATGAAGTCTGGCTAAAAGGGAGAGAAGAGCTCCTCTCTGGGTTGGCAGCTAACAGCAGTGCAAGCTGTCAGGCCTACAGTCCCAGCCCAACAGTCCTGGACTCTAGGTCTGCTATGCAGGCAATCAGCATTATAAAGGGTCAACACTGCAATTGTTTGTGGGAGTGAAGGGGTTAACCAGTAAAGCGGGTCACCAGGATGACTTTGTGTATCAAACTACACTTGTCACTGTCAACCATGTCAAGTGACTTGAAGTGCAGCTGCAGACTGCACTCATCTCTAACCATGCACACTTGATGGGGCTTACACAGCTGAGCAAATGCAACCAAGTCTGCATTCACTGTCCCCGCTACAGTCTGATTCAAATATCAGCTACGTGTACATCAATAAGTCAAGACAGTTCTTAACACTGAAATAGCTCAGCTTTGTGTGGGTGTGGATGTGTGTTTATTGTGTTATGTGTGAAGATTTAATCCTTACCCACTTCAATCCAAAGTGGCCAGGAGTCAAATCTCATCTTCGTGCTTCCAGGTTTTAGCATGATGTAATTTTATTAAATATAATAGTCGGAATGAACCGAAGGCTCCCTCCGCCAGGGTAAAAATCTGATGACCCCTGGTGACCTTGAAAGTTGGTCAAGGTCGTTCAATGTCAAACTCACCCAAGCTAACAATGAGATGTTTCTACAGTACAACTTTCATGATAGTAGCTCAATTTGCTCAAAAGTTATTGCATCTGTACAGACAGACGGATGGACAGATGGATGTATATATGCACAGACATGACGACAACAACCTGTCAGCCAATAAACCCAGGGGATAAAAATGAAAAACATTTTGCACGAGAATCATTACATGGACCTATGAGAATAGTATGCTCCATGTCAACAAACTTTCTTGGTACAGAATGGTTGCTCTGGGCCAAATTCAAATGGCCATGAAAGTTGTTGACTTGATAGGTGTTAACCTAAGGGTGGGTGAGGGTAAATGTCTATGTACAAGTGCATGTTACATTGACATACAGTACACATAAACATATACCCAACAGAGCATGAACTGTACATGGAACAAAAATTCTCTTGTAAAAACTTCCATGAGTGCAGCAGCTTGCACTGAAGCACCGCCTGTATCTTAACTGTTTGCACCCCTGCAGTGAACTGCAATGTTCAAAGGTACACCATGTTCTACGTGCATAACGCATGGCCGGTGCCAGACTGTAGAACACTTACTTATAATTGAGAAGTGCACTGTAGGGAGCCACCACTGGTATACAGAACATCATCTCATCCTCCAACAGTGGCTGACCAGTCAGTGAGTTAATGATGTTCATATCCTGGAAAATAACGAGGTAAATTAAGATGTGGCCAGTCTTTCTAGCCCCTAAAATATAAAAGCTTTGGACAATATTCTATGAAATTCAATTTTATATGTGCTTGGACCTTCACTTGGAGGTTCACTTTTGCTTCATGTTTTTAACCCTTTCCCGCTTGAATTAAGACTGAGTCAACAGCTTTCCTTGGCATGGGTTGGGCACGAAGTGCCCAACCCATGCCAAGGAAAGCTGTTGACCTGGGGCATGTGATCTTGATAAGTCTCATGTACATTTCTCAGTCAAATTGTCTTTTATAACTGTTGAAATTTGTGGAAAAAACTAAAGCAGATGACATTTGACCACCAGCTGGTTTTGGCCGGTTTGAGGGGGAAAGGGTTAAGTGGTTGAGACCTTCTGAAAGCTATCAATTTTGTCATAAGAATTGACCAATTCAACTACATCTCAATCAAACCAAATAAAAAATGCCATCTGCTTTCATGTCTTCTTTTGAATGATTGGAAAATATTCTGAATGATACCCACTTGAAAATTTGTAGATGGGAGTGTTTTTCTAACCAGGACATATGCATGTGTAAAAACTGACATCCAGATATTTACATATATATAGTCATTTTACGATGTTTCAATTACCCTCCAAGTTTTTGGATCATAAAAGCAAAACTTAACCTAATGTAGCAATGTTTTACTTTTTTTCACAATATCTGCTAATTAAATTTTCTACAGCCTGAACAAATTATGCTTTTGCTGAAAAAAAAAGACAAAAACAAACGTGCTTTTGCTGAAAATAAAAACAAACAGAAACAAAAACCAATGACTATTACAACTTCATTACCTCAGATCCCTGTGCACTCTCCTCTTTCTCTTCATCAGATGGTTGCTCCTACATTACAGAGAAAAAACACTCAATGCAACATGTCTCGTGTATGTGAAGGCAAGGACTGACTATTCACCAGCTGGAATAAGTGTTGGAAATCAACGACAAAAATAGGTAGATGTGTGTACAATACTTTAACTGCTACTGTATTCATATACCCAAAATCTTTCACAGAATCAAGTATTACTGTATTCATACACCTGAAATCTTTCACAGAACCGACTATCACTGTATTCTTACACCCAAGGTCTTTCACAGTCAACTATTAATGTATTCATACACCACAGATCTTTCACAGAATCAACTATTACTGTATTCATACACCAGAGATCTTTCACAGAATCAACTATTACTGTATTCATACACCAGAGATCTTTCACAGTCAACTATTACTGTATTCATACACCAGAGATCTTTCACAGAATCAACTATTACTGTATACACCCAAGATCTTTCACAGAATCATAGTCCTCCCTCTTCATAATGCCCCTCATCACGAAGTGCTTCTGACATAGTGTGTCCCTTGGCTCCCACTAAAGCACCTGACTGTCTTTCCCTATTATGTCCATATCAAATGTAACCCTAACACTTGTCTTTCCCTATTATGTCCATATATCAAATGTAACCCAACATGTCTTTTCCTATTATGTCTATATTAATGTTCCCGCACCATTAGGTGGTTTTGCTTTGACAGTCTACTTCATGGACCCCTTCTTCGGCACTGTATCTCTATATTCTTCACATACACCTGATGGGCTCCATGTTCTGTAGCTGGAGACTGAATTAACATATATACTAGGTCCGGGACATTTACTGTTTGAATAAATCCCTTTACAAACATTATTTTATGCAGAAATAAAGGCAGTTATGATAGATAAGGGCAATCTTGTATTTCTTGGCCAGCGATATCATAATTTCACTGATGCAAGTACTCTTTCATATTTTAAATTATATCAAAGTCAGGAATGCCTACCTCTTCTTCGTCCTTGACTTTGCCTGCTGAACTCTTAGCTGCTTCATTCTCTGGAAAAAAAAAATATGGGTCAGTCTTGTGAACAAGACACTCACTGTCTGATGCTAATTTTTTTTTTATTGTTGCTCATCCCCTCATGCTGTACTACACTGGTATTAACACTTTCAGTGCCAATCATGGCTAAAGTCGATCTACTAAAGTCAAACTAGTCTCAATTATCATTTGGATCTCAGATTCGTATGCCTTGTAAAAAGACCTTTCATTCAAGTACCAGCATGCCTCTAGTTCCAGAGAAAATATTCCAGGTCAAAAGCTTTTCTCAACGCGCATTGGGCCCAATGCGTGCCGAGAAAAGGTGTCAACTCAGTCCAAAATTTGGCCCTTAAAGAGCTAAAACATTTACTTTAATAGTGGAGTTACCGTAAATTTTATCCCTGGAAACTGTGCTTCTACAGTTTCCACAGACCCTCTTCAGGGCTTCCTGATGAATTCCTTCACTCTGGATTCTCCCAGCCCAAGTTTCCTGCACTCACTGACCCTGGTGGGTGCCACAGAACAGACTATCCTTATCTGGAAGCCTCTTGGATTCAACAACTTTCTTAGATCCTGTTTGACTGTGGCAAAAATGGCACAGGGATGCAAGTCCCCATTTTCATGTTATCACATTCACATGCATTACTTGACAATGGGAAAATTATGCATGCATATATATATATATATATATATATATATATATATATATATATATATATATATATATATATATATATATATATATATATATATATATATATATATATATATATATATATATATATATATATATATATATATATATATATATATATATATATATATATATATATATATATATATATATATATATATATATATTTAATGTATATATATATACACACACACATACATATAAAACAGGCACGTGGTCAGTTACTCCCCATTACCTGACGAGATCCAGAGATTGAAACTGGTTGCAAAAAGACCTTCCCACATCTAGGCACTTGTCTTGTCATATACGCATACTTATATACAAATATACAAAGCATAACCCTTGATGAAGACAAAAAGTCACCTGTACCTTCCTCTAATGCGAGAGATTGGACTTCTTGTTTGATGTCGTCAATGGTGAGTGGTTTCTTTGGTCTGCCCTGCCCCTGCTGCTGTTTCTGTTGTCTGGCTGCCGCCTTCTGCTGCTGTTCCTGCTGTTTGCCTTTCTTTCCCTTCTTCTTTTTGTCCTCTTTCTGTCCACCTGCCGACTGTGCACAAGCAACTGGTCAATTCACCTGTTACACTTTTGCATTGTTGTACGTCCAAAAGGGTCATCACTAATTTGATACTGAAATAATGTTTCATTTATTTTCAAACATTGGATTTAATTGCTGCTCTACATGGAGCCATATGGGACCAGTATCATGGGGAAAGTCTGCACACTAATTTGTCTGATGCTAAATTTTTACTCTGTGCTCATTTTCTGGATATAATGTATGCCTATCTAAATGTTAAGATATAAATGTACAATATGACAAGGCAATGCAGTTTTTTTATCTACTAACTCAAATGAATTACAAATATCTCTTTGCACCTGGGACATGGATTCCCAGTGAACAGTACAGAGTTCACTTATGATGATTACCCATCTTTAATCACCAGCTAATCTCGAACACCACAGGTTTACAGTGGTTCCCTGCGTATAAGGCCACCCCAAATGCAGCCAGAAAGTGGTCTTTCAAGAGGGGTGGCCTCTGGTGAGAGGGGCCTTATAAGAGGGGGACCACTGTATCTTCCCATCCTTGGAAAATGAATGTTTCACATTGAGGCGAATAAAAATATACAGGCAGGTATCCAAAAATATCATACGACATACAGACAAGACACACTATTAAACCATTGATAATGATATGGCTATAGCTATATACAGATATAATACAGTGGACTCACTCCCAGGATCTCCATACGCAGTCTTCTCTCCTCCTCATCCTGGTCCTTATACTTCTCTTTTATCTTCTTCATTTTGGCCTTCGTGTACATACAAAGACAAAGTTTATGTGTTGAACATGATAATATAAGCTTACAAAATAAATAAGACATCATCACATGAAAACAAACTAAATCCACTAGTGAGATCTACTTCTATCTGCCAGCTGAAAATTGTTAACACTTGTGTTCGCTGGTCCTGCTGAAGACAGCATCTGGAGAATCCGAGACACTAAACATGTAGTGATGGAACAGCCAATGATATGCAACTGTTATTGCATTTTAAAAATTCAGGTATGCATTGTCATTTTTGAAAAGACATACAAATTCTAGCTTAAGGCATACCTCACTGCGTATTACTGAAAGTATATCTGCGGTGTATTGATACATAAACATCTTTGAAAGCTATTTGTACATTACAGCTCCAGACAAGTCATGCTACTGCTGTCACAAGGGCAATTGAAGCATGCCTTACCAGCAAATGCAAAACTCATAGACTAAGGCCTATACTACTGCAGAAATGAGCTCAGTCACTGCTTACCTTCTGGCCTCTCTTCGGTTGCTGGTCCTGCATTTGAGACTGACACTTGTCTGTTCCCTTGCCACTCTGAATAAATATCATAGGCACATCAATACCTAACACATCAAAATTTGGTGTTATAAATGTGATTAAATTTTTAACCTACATGTAAAGGACCTAAATGCTAATATGTTGGTATGCTACTTTTTCCCATTAAAACGTGGCACTCTCACTCTCTTTTCTACTTTTTTTTCCTCACTTTACTTACTTTATGTTTTTTGGTCACCCACAATAATGTCAGTAGTCAATACTCTTCCTCAATACAACCCGGGTTGAAAACACCCTGACTTTGCTGAGGAAAGCTGGTTAAGTTCCCTGAGGGGTAAGAGACTTTTTTCAGTGAGTTGTTTTTTTTTGTCCTCCATAGACTAGTTTTTCAGTCCCATAACTTTTTGTTGAAGCAGGTGCACATTAAATGAAGAGACAAATCCACATTTTATTGTCATGTCAGATCTACATGCTGCTGTATAATGTAAAGAATGTCTTTTTGGCTCATTCAGTTTACTTTGTGCAAAATACATGTACTTTGACACCTTATTTAGTTACGCCACCAAAGTACTATGAGTTGATCACCAGGTGGCAGCACCTATATGTACATGCTCAAAATAGTTTGATTGCAGTGTTGCAGTCAACCAGATAGAGGCTACGCTGGAACTATACTAAAAATATTACGGTTAATGTGTTTTGTAGGTGCATCATCTGTATTTATAACCAGCTGAGGGATCATGGGTGGATTATCTGAAAAGCTATGATAGTTTTGTTTCATTATATTCCAACATTCTGTTCTCAAGAAAGCTTTGATTCTTTTTTTGGTGAAGTATACCAGTGATCTTGGCCAGCAATAACTTTTAGTGAATGGGGGTGGGGGTGGGGGGTGGGGGGTGCAGGCATGAGAGCTTCCAATAGCCACTGCTTCACAGTCCAGCAAACATGAGGCCCTAAACATTTAATATGTTGCAGTGCAAAGACAAGCTTACAAATTGACTGTCATTATGGATAGCCCCATGAATGAAAGCTTGACAATTTTCCCCTTCAGGTTTGAGTTTTTAACATGTACAATGTAAATGTACAACAAACCTTAACTCCCCTTCAACTCTGCACCATAAATTTGTCATAGTTTAATCCAAAATTCAATCATCAAACACAAAATGCCAGGTTCAAAAGACTTGGTTTGCCAGCAGTCACACAATGTCATGGAATAAAGACACTATGACAGTAGAATAAATTGCAGAATATTAATTTGGCACAACCCTTTCACCCTCAAACCACCAAGAAGCTTTTTTTTCAAATGTCAGCTGCTTCAATGTATTTACTGACATTTCTCCTTCACCCACAACATTCTGAATGAGATTTGTGGACAAGACTGACCAGGAAAGCATGTTCCTGGTCCCAGGCCCTGGTCATCGGCTTTCCTCGACATAGGCTGGGCACATAGCACTAAGCCCGAACCAAGAACAACCTAGTGACTCAGTCTCAGGAGTTCATTACCTGTGGTCTTGGCTCTTGAGACAGTTTGGCTGCCTCCTCCTCTCTCTGTCTCTCAAGTCCCTCCTGCCTCACTTCCTCCTCTGCATTTGCCTGTTTGGCTTTCCTCTTCATTTCCCTGTGGTTATATCAGGTACGGTTTACATTGTACACAGCACAGGTCCATTTCTTATGTTTCTTGTTGTTTCCATATCACAAGATGTAGCACAACTACTAATTGAAGTTACAAAAACAGAGTTGGGGGGTGGGGGGTGGCGGTGTTCAGTGAGTATTTGACTTAGAGTACAAAATATCTGGTACATCAGTCATTAAACTGCAGGTCCTACAGTAGGATACATGGACGAAACTAAAGTAAACCCTGTCCTGCTTGACAGGCATCTCTGCACAATGGGCACTGGTCTTGAGAACCATATACTATGTACTTATCTTCAATAATTTACTTGTCCATATTGGGCATTTTTCATGGCCCCAGGGTTGCCCTATAAACATATATTTTAGTCTTTCCACTTCAATTTCCTACATACAAAATTTCGGAATCAAGTCAACTGCTGATTATACCAATCTGCACGTGTACATGTATCAAAGGTAGTCAAGTTTACATACAGTGTGCATGGTCTGTCTATAAAGCATACACGTTGCTACTTCATGCTACATGTGATAGTGAGACTACAAGTCAAAAATATATACACTGTATGTTGCAAAAAGGATGGTTGCAGTTTTCACCTTGACTGGTTCATTAACAGAAAAGATCCTAAAGAACTTGTTTGAAGTAAAAGGTGAAGTTACATCTGTATGTATTTAGTCCAAACATTTGTGAAAACAAATATTCTCACCTTCTCTGTTTGGCTGATAATCGACCTGTATTTGTACCCTGCATAAAAAGCACATTGACAAACTGTTACGTTGGTTCAGAAGAGAGAAGTCATCAGCCAAAGCTACATGATTGATACACTTGACAAGTAAAATTGTACACCTGGAGATCAGATGGACAAATAGAAACTCACCATGCACTTAAAACATCATGATTTGTGACAGCCTGCATGCAGTCTGTAGTTAGGGGCCGTATCACATTTATCGTTCGTCTGGAAATTAACGTCTGGCCCAAATGAACGCACCGCAGTAGCGCTCTTCGTCTGATATTATCTGTGATCGTCTGGCATGGTCTGCTTGCGTCCGGTAGCGTCCAGGGCGAACACCAGCGAGACCAAACCTTGTCTTGCAAGCACCAGAGCGGAACTTCAAAGGGCCACCGTTGGTCCCTCACAAACCATGTCTGGCAAGCTTTTATGCACTTCTTTGGTTCGCCGGCCGTCACGACAATGGTGCACTCAATATAAAAAAGATATCCCATGAATTCTTTATTTTTAACCGATCACAGAGGCTGTGACGCAAAGAGACGAAATCCTGAGCTTTCCAGCAGTATAAAATATCATGGCGTTGAGGCCGCAAACGGGCAAAATTACTTTAGTTTTTGCGTAGATTTTGGACTTCATCATTCAAATTGTGACAAAAACGGGTGGATGTTAGATTTTTATCCGTGTGACAGGGAAATTCTCATTTTAAACACAAAATGGAAACAACTAGTCGCAAGTATTGATGTTTGTCTGCAATAAAATGTACACGCTGCAGGTAAATAGACAATAGGGGTGAACGGTGAGCTGATGAATGTTGGCTTGAGTTGTGGTGCGAGCGAATATACTCGCAAAAGATGGCAAATGATGTTCAGAGTATGTTCGAATGTACTCCTTACAGCGTGCTAAGGGTGCTGCTGGGACTTATGAAATATCAAATCCATTGATTCATTGAAATTTAAATTGAAATATGTTCCTCAGATTTCAAAGGTGGTGTATAATTTGCGTGAGTATGCGCGAATTCATAGCCCAAAGCAGCCGGACCATGCACCCCCCCCCTTCAACCCCCAGTCTGCATATCACATCGCTATCAAATAATCTCATTTAAAACTGCAAAATGATCGACCTGGCGAAAAAAACAGAGTGGACTCTCCTTTAATTTGGTGTAACCTCCTTGCATATATACTAACAACAGATTGTTAGTTTCATTGCTCCCATGTACACCTTTTAAGCACCCTAGGCCTACAGAACTAGCTTATTGCAGTATGTTGATCCCTTTGGCCAAGTTTAATAAGAGATATTGGTTTACAAATTATAGCAATCATTGTTGTGAATCAACTTTTGATATTTAGCCAGTTTGTTTACCATTACGAGTAGCAAATATTTTGATACGTATTTTCCGTGTCCAACGGTCTCTGTAGAAGTCATGCACGAAATAACCATCTTTCCTTCTTGA
Source organism: Hermodice carunculata (assembly GCA_964020975.1). Taxonomy (NCBI): domain Eukaryota; kingdom Metazoa; phylum Annelida; class Polychaeta; order Eunicida; family Amphinomidae; genus Hermodice; species Hermodice carunculata. Next base: position 33,120,955 of record OZ026615.1, on the reverse strand, counting down.
GAGGTTGTCAAGCAAAATGACCCCTCCCATTCTGTCCTGACATGTAGCAGTATATTAAAGTCCAAATCATCTTGAAACTTTTGAAACGTGCTTCAGCTGCTAACCTGAGATCTTTGAGTGGAGACACCCCTTGTCGTAATGAACAATGTTCGCACAGATTCCAAGTAGGGAAAAACGGGAGTGATAATTACGTATTATCGGAAAAAGTGGCAGAAGAAAAATGAGAGAGAGAGAGAGAGAGAGAGAGAGAGAGAGAGAGAGAGAGAGAGAGAGAGAGAGAGAGAGAGAGAGAGAGAGAGAGAGAGACAGAGACAGAGAGAGAGAGAGAGAGAGAGAGAGAGAGAGAGAGAGAGAGAGAGAGAGAGAGAGAGAGAGAGAGAATGAGAGAATTTAGGTTGTCAGCAGTCTTCAATTTTTCTATTTTAAGTTATGGGGTTTCATTAAGTTTGATAAATGCAAAATATCGGGAATTTTAATTTATATAGGCCTAGTCCTTTTCTCTTCGTGTAGCAGTGTGAAAATAATGTTCAATAAGAAATCGAAACTATGATCATGAAAGTGAGTACTGCAGTGTCATTGATGTGAATGCAGCAAAGATTCAAATGTGACAAAGTTCATTTAGAAGACACGGAAAGCCAGGCAACACAAGTGTGGCATGAATCGTTACCCGGCCATAGTATCTATTCTCTAACTACATATAGGCCCAGCCGCGACGTTATATGGAAAGAAAATTACAATCCATTTGAATTGAGTTTGTATCAAGTCTTTTCCTGTTAAAAAGACCTCACTCAAAACTATTGATTAGCCAAGACGGTGTGTGAATACAGCCCGGAATACAGTTACGTTTTATATAAGTCCGGAGCGACACGTGTTCTGCCGGCCGTGTACTTGTATGGGGGGTTTCTGTTGTATTTCACGGGGCCCCTTATCACAAACGTGCGGCAAAGCCAAGCACAAATCACGATCTTTCAGTCGAAGACAATGCTGAATGTGAGGGCATATCTTTACAAATTTGCGATTTCAATGCTTATATAATAATGGGTTGTTGTATTTGACTGCGGTGCGGGTATTTTTACTTTCCCATCATTGGCCAGTTCGCCAAAACTATGTGGGTGATGTGACCAGCTTATCCACAAAATGGCGGTCAAAAATCTCAAGAGGCACTGCGCAGTTTGCAGTTGATACGTAATCATTTCGTCCAGGGCCGGGTGTGGATAAGACTGAAAATGTACACCAGGACACATTAAGTCAGGGTTTGAAATATAGCCAGACGTACTTAACAAAGCTGATAGAATTCTTTTTGCTGAAGAAGACTGATTATGATCAAAATCTCCGTGCCGCATGCACAGCTTTGTTTGCCAAATCAGATACGAAAATTATTCTTTTTGTGGGGGGTAGTTCTCATATCTGCTTCACATAAATTTAAAATTGATGTTTCTGATTAATAAAGCATCATACATTTCATCAAAATTCGTTAGGATTTGACTAAATCTTCTCTGGAACCGCTTATTTCGCTTAGGCCTAGTTCACACACGGATGTAGCTACTGACCAGCAAAAACGAATCCTTTCTCTCCGTATTTCTATTCGAAAATTAACAATAAAGACAATGAACTCAGTGTCGGATCATATTAATTCAGGAACGTGTATAATACGTATGAATATTTCTGGTTCAAAGATAGTTTATTTACTCAGTGGTAATACGTTGATATACCCTTGGGTGTGTCATCATAGTTACCACTGAACGTATTGACTTTTTTTAAGAGCAGGCCTATTGTTTCTTGCAACTAGCAGATGTTGGAAATATCATGATATTTGATTTTCGTCTACATTTACAGACTCAATCTTGGGCTTTGAAGTTAATCTCCTTTATTCGCACATTTGTTTTATCGAGTTACTGCATGAAAATTGAAGAATCCTGGCTCGGGTGTCCCGGGCACAGGTATCATTTCGAATTTAGGCCTTTCATTTTTTATTCCTTAGTTTACGGGGGAGGGGGGGGGTTGGCTGTTTTTGTGGTGCAGTTCTCGAAATAAAAATAAAATAAAACTGGGGCTGCTCATTTTTTTTCAGGTTTTTTTTTTCAGGCAAAATTTTAAAGTCAGAAGAAAAAATGAAAACTAAAAAATTTACAAAGTCGGACAAAGAAAATATCTCCGGGATTGTTAAACGCAGGTATTTTGGGGACATCATTTCAAATATTGACGGACACATTTTGAAATCATTGACTTTGGTATGTTTATATGTATTTTTCACTAGATGAGCATATTAACAGGTGCATTTTGAAATATTTCAATATCTCCCTGGACAAATGTTCACTTCTGTTGATTCCGCGAGGATGTGGCGACAAGTAAATTATCTGAAAAGAATTAATACCGGCATTGACAAGTCTTTTTTTTTTTTTGTTAGTTTCATTCTCTTTTTCGTTCTGCTTGGCAGTGACAGGACTAACTCTTTAAGAGCCACATTATTTTTTGTTGACAGTCATTGTCTCTGCCAAATTAGTTTTCTAACGACGCAATTTTTGTAATGTTTGCGACTTAACGCGTTTTGTAGAACTAAAGCATTTCTAGCATAACTGTAACGAATTAAGATGCATCTGTCCCTGGGCGTTTGATATACTGCCATAATACATGCACATGTTGTACTAAAGTGGGAATAAAACAACGAAAAGAATTGCAATTTTGTGCTCTGTGAGTGTGGCTGTGTGAGGCCGTATGCTTGAGCTGCATGCCTGGTCAGGGTGCACTTTCACTTTCAAGTTTCATACTGATTTGTAGGCGTACCACTGTGCCTGTGGATCGCAAACCGTACAAAGGATTACCACCATACTGATTCTGATTAGAAAGTACACAAAGATAACTTTCACGGCTCAAAAATAAATAAATAAATAATAATGATAACAATAAATAAATAAATTAAAAAAAAAAAAAATAGTTTCGACTTGTTTTCTGGTGGCAAGCCAGGCACGCAGCCTGTCATTTCTATTTATAAACAGCCAGGTTCTGGAAAGTTTTGATCACGTGACCAACCGCGGCACACTCTTCTTGTCATGCTGTGGTCACCAATGACTACAGGACGAGTCCATCAATGTCCATAGGGCATCACGGCGGGTATTTTCTTCACAAATGTGTATGTATTAGCTTCAACTTGACTTTAAATGAACATGTATTTTATTTAACAATAAATAACATGTGACAGCCCTCTTCTTCCGGTCGATTTTTGATAAGAGTGTCATGCAACTGTTTCGAGCCCACCACGAGGCCTACTGCAAAGCCCCTGTGAGCAAAATGGTAACTGACTGACATTTTCATTCACCTGCATTTGATGGCTATATCAGCCGTGGAATTATTTAGGCACATACATTAGGCCTATATTGAATAAATTCCTGAATCGCCGTGTTTTCTTACATTCACAATTACTTGGCAGAGAAGGGAAAGGTAAATAAAACAAATTCATCCGATTCATAATGGGAAATCAAGGATGTATACATTGTCAAAATAGTACTGCCAGCTCAGATGACTTATGAATGATGCTGGCTCAGTCACCTCTTGTCATATAACTCGTGTTAGATCTCAAATTACACAAACAAGAAATGTGTGTATGTGTTGATCCCTGGTGTTGATGATCAAGCAGTGGTCATCATGCGTACACAAGTTAGGTCCACCGGGCGCTTGACTGTGCCGATCATTTGCCGGCATTATTTTCTGTCATTGTTGCATTTCTTCATTGAAGTTTGTCACAATGTCAGCAGTGTGACCGGTCACTTACCTGTCTTTTTTTTTGATATAACGATATTTTGACATGTGGGCATTTTGGTATGACCAGCTTTTGTCGTGTCATTATTTTGAGTCGTCACTATAATTGCAATCGAAGTTTTATCATGGCAATGTTTTTTGCTGTCGTTATATCACATTTAATGCTGAGGAGCGGAAGGGTAAGGAAAGTGTTTGAACAAAATTGAAGGCGAGCTATCCAATTCGAAGGCAAGACCACGGTAGCGCCGAGCAGTCTCAGGGAAACAGCTGCGTTACATTGTAGGCTGCCTACATGTGGGCATTTTGGTATGACCAGCTTTTGTCGCGTCATTATTTTGAGTCGTCACTATAATTGCAATCGAAGTTTTATCATGGCAATGTTTTTTGCTGTTGTTATATCACATTTAATGCTGAGGAGCGGAAGGGTAAGGAAAGTGTTTGAACAAAATTGAAGGCGAACTATTTCATTGGCAATAAAATCTTAACCCTGGACGATAGTATTTCTGATGAACTCCACTCGAGTCACCCGGTTTTTTTTGGTTTTTTTAAAGTTACACGGCACACACAGTTGACCCGATCTGTCACTTGGACTTATTAGATCCTGGATCCCAAAATAAAGGTGCAGCATGTCCACACGGTAACTTGCCCAAGTCCGAGCAGGTGCGGGTGCTGTATTATAAAGTGCTAGGTCCGTTGCCGCTGCTGCCTTGGGCAGCGCAAGAGTCGCGCGCGGAGGTGTTAAAAAATGACTTTCATTTGGTACTGTGTGTACATATATATTATCCCGTAAATTAAATCGGCAACATAAAATGAAGGCAGGGAATACAGTAGAGTTAAACGAGGAGTTAATCGAATTCAATCACGATTGTTTTGTGACATTGTGTTCTTGGAAAATGTGTTACAAATGACCTAAAAAACTGCAGTCTGCAATACTGATGAATGAAAATAATAACAACACACGGGGGTGGGGGTGGGGGCATTTTTTTGATAATGCCTCTGGAAAAACAACTCTACTGACAGGAAGGGCCAAACTTAAGCAGTAAGTCCATCAAAAAATATATAGTATATAATTTATATGGAGGAAGTGAGGCATGTATTCAAAGCCCCCATCAATATGCTCGGCACTTGCTCCTACGTTCGTCTCAAAACAAAGCAGGTCACTCAGGTATCCCAGATGGGGCCTGTACTATTAATAGCTTGGCTTTGAACAGTGCATGGTTCGTCCGGTAGAAAGTCAGCCTGCGTTCGTCCTTGCAGGTGTGCTGGCCTGCGTTCCACTGCCATGGTCTGATATCGTCTGCGTTCTTCCCGCTGCGTCCAGCAGGGTTTGGGATGAACCAATTAGTTGCTGCATCTGCGTTCGTCTCAAATGTAAAGTTTTGCGTCCAGGACGAACGATAAATGTGATACGGCCCCTTAAAGCCCTACAGTATGTCAAAGACCCTGATATATTAATTGACCTTCTGTATGACACTAAAGCATGAGTTAGTAGAGAGGACTCTATACTCTGAGCTTACAACCAATAACTAAGGTCAATCTCAGTTGGCTCAGGTGGGTTCTCAGGTGAGGGCTCTGCAGGAACAGCAGCTAGGTCTGTATGTTTCCATTCCTTTCCAGCATTTACAGCTGAAGTGCTTTATTTTCAGTGTTCATATTTTCATGGTTTTTGTATTTTTGACATTTCACTGTTTTGGACATAATTCCTATTCAAACAATGTTAAAATGCTATTTCACTGTATTTTCTTTTATTTTGACCGTTTTGTGCCATCAGGTAAATAAGTGAAAATAAAATAAGAGTACAGTGAAATTAATTTAAAAGCAATTTACAGTATTTAACTGGAAACTACTTCATTTAGAAATACTCAATTTCTTGTGGTAAATATTTATATATAGTTGATACATCTAGGTAGATTTTAATGCCTCACTTGCAAAATTAACTACTGAATGTTACTTAACATTGAGTCTAACAGGAATACACACCTCCAGCCCACAAGAATTTTGTGCATTGGGTTGTATATCTGACTGGATACTCATTAAATTGCCAATTGTGACGTCTCCTATTATCTGATATACAGTAGTCCCTGTCATGAGAGCCCTTGTCGTGAGAGACCACCCTCTTATGGCAGACCGCTTTTCAGATTCCCAAGTCCTATTATTCCCATGTTAATTTACCTGTCATGAGAGACCACCTGTCTCATAAGACCACTTTTTTGTTGCTGTAGGGGTGGTCTCTGGTGACAGGGACCACTGTATAGCATATCAGAGAATGAGAGTAATGGCTGCATATGTCCATTTACACATACATAGTTCATTTATTACAGATCCTGTAATGGTGTTGGTAGTGGTGTCAATGCACTTTGTCCCAGCTAGAAAAATATAATCTACACACAAACATGCTTTTCAAATAAAGAGTGAGTTGCAACTGTAAAACAAAACGATCTACATACATTCATTACACATATTCTTTATGTCACTTTTTTTCTGGATTAGTTTCACAAGAAATTTAATAACTGACCTTTCCTCCAAGGACAACAGGGTTTGCATCTCCCATAAATACTGTATGCTCCCCTTCAGTCTCAGTTGAACTGGCAGTGCTTATATTGCTGGTTCCCCTCTTCAGCTTGAATCTGGGAACCAGACATAAAATGCCTTTTATGGTTTATTTCTATGTACTTTGACATGTGCATTTGTTTCATAACATATACCTCTACATAAAGGCAGCTGAGTATATATGCTCTGAAATATTTCTTGGATTATTTTACTGAAAATGGTGTCCCAGTGGCAGCTAAAGTTAATAGTTATGGAATATGTATAGTCTAGCAAAAATGTTAAACTGGACATGTTGACTAGATGCATGTAGACTTGATTTCACTGATCACATAGATCAGGTTACAGTGTACTCTTCCATGACAGATAAAAGTAGATAGTTGTGATATATGCTTCATGGGTGTGACTCAATCTTTTGTTGTTAAGAAATTCTGAAATGCATTTGGTGACCAGATCTATCTGGATACCTGGAAGTTAATAGCTATGCTTGTCAGGGCTGGGTGGCAGCCAACAACCCATGCCAACCAAAACTGTCTTGTCTTAAATGAAAAATTAGCAAGAAAAGAATTCTGGGTAGTGTCATTCTAACTGAAAACTTACTTTTCTCCCATCACATGCTGCAGAGCAATAGTTGTATCCGGAAACATGCTCTCTTCTTGATCACTGTCAACTCCACCCTCAACAGTATCCTCTCGTATCACAGCCTCACTTATTATCACGTCTTTTTGGCTGTCTGCCTGTGGTTCTACTTCACTACCAGTGTCTAATTTTGAATTATTACTTTCTGCACTTTCTTCAGTCCGGGGACTTTCTTGTTGCAAGTCTTCATTTGGTGACACAGGGTTGTCATTTTCATTATTGTCCTCATTATCATCATCATCATCACTTTCACTGATATCTGCTAATTCACTGGCTCCAAGAGATGCTTCATCTGTTATGTCACTCTCTGTTGCCATGGAAACAGCATCCTCATCTGCTGTTCTCACTTTCCTTTCATCTCTGTGATTTTCAACACAACTTTCATCCAACTGAAAAAAAAAGAAAGAAAATGTTCTCATGCACAAGCAGAAGATTACTGGTAACAAGACGCCCATGGGTCTAATGTTCTGCCGACATATAATCTGATTACCATCACCAAGAACTTGAATTCATTTCCTGAAAAGTATACCCTCCATAGCCCTAAGCAATTACTCAAAGTCATCTATATGATCAGTGTTGCCAACACTCCCGGATTACCTGGGAGACTCCCAGAATTTTATCCTGAAAATCCTTGAAAAATTGTAGATTTTTGGCAATTTTTAGCCACCCCTGAATTTCATCAATATTTTCCTTCTATATTTCATATTAATTTATCAGTCTCTCTGAATTTTACTTTCTAACTCCCTGATTTTGAGTGTGGCAGGTTGGCAACACTGTATGATGCAACATCAAACTTTAATATGAACACATTTGTGATACAGTTGATATTGTTTCCCTTATTCTTCATCAACATTGAATTTAGTGTCCTTTTCTTAAGTGCTTAATGACCTTGAACAAGATATGTTTGTAAAACATAGATGCCCCCCGCCCTCATTACCCTTGCCCTCGCTACCCTATTGATAGCGGTAGATGGGGCACTCGTGACCTTACAAAATTAGTGAAGGTTGATCATACATCAATGTCAGAAAACTGTATCAAGGTCACCCATCTTCATTCTCAACCTAGTCTTTATAGGGAACCATAAAGCTGTGCAATATAAAAGTCATAGCTCTAAAGTACAAGTTATCATGCAGAAATCATGAAACCATATTAAGTAAAGTGGCTCTGTGACATTTGGAATTTGGTCAAGGTCACCCATCTTGGATTCGCCCCAAATATGGACTATAATCTTGTACAATAGAAAAGTCCTAGCTTCAAATCCTCTTCAGTTATCATGCAGAAACCAAAGTTAAATCAGGTGAATATGTGACCTTGGAATTTAGATCAAGGTCACCATGCTTAACATTTCTTTTAGCCCTTAACAAGGACTATATAGCAGTGCAGTATCCAAGTCCTTGCTCAAAAACTTCTTCAGTTATTGTGCAAAAACCACAGGAAGTCTACTGTCTCTGTGTGACCCTCAAAACGGGGTCATGGTCACCCATCTACAAACTCAAACTAGCCCTTATAGGCAACCATAAAGCTTTGCAATATAAAAGTGCTACCTCTACAACGCAAGTTATCATGCAGAAACAGTATTCAACCAAATGGCTGTGACCTTTGAAATGAGGTCAAGGTCACTAATCTTCAACTTGACCTAGCACTGAATACAGACAATTATCCAGTGCAATATAAAAGTCCTAGTTTAAAAACCTCTTCAGTTATCATGTGGAAACCAAAGTTAACTCAGGTACCACTGTGACCTTGGAAATTAAATCAAGGTCACTGAACTTTAAACTTCTTCTAGCCCTTAGCAAGAACCATAGACTTGTTAAGTTTACCTGAGCGCAGACTCCTGGACGGTGCAAGAGACTGAGGGCGCCAGTCAGAGTCTGACACAAGTGTACCATTTGAATCACGCGCTGATTTCAACTCTCTACATCAAACCAATCAGTGAGCTAGATATGGCGACCAGTGAACCAATCAAACACATTCTAGTAAAGCCATTTTGGTTTCTTTTATACATATTCGGCGACAGATGGCATGCTTCAAATAAATAAATAAATTGGTCAATAAACTAGTTCTAGCTTAGGACACTAGATGGCAGAGTAACGTTCAAATCTGAACGAAGATTTGTGTGTGCTATTGTGATTGGAGCGGTAAATTCAAAGGCTGGTACACTTGGGTCAGACTCCGACTGGCGCCCTCAGTCGCTTGCGCTGTCCAGGAGTCTGCGATCAGGTAATGTTAAGTATCCCAGTCCTAACTTAAAAACTTCTGGAGTTATTGTGCAGAAACCACAGGAATTCTACAATCTCTCTGTGACCCTGAATACGGGGTCAAGGTCACCCATCTTCAAACTCAACCAAGCCCTTACAGAGAACCATTAAGCTGTGCAATATAAAAGTTCTAGCTCCAAGGTATAAGTTATCATGCAGAAAGCATGAAACCATATTCAGTAAAGTGGCTCTGTGACCTTTAAAATAAGGTCAAGGTCACCCATCTTCGAACTTCGCCTAGCCCCAAATATGGAGTATAATCCTGTCCTAGCTGAAAAAACTCTTCAGTTATTGTGCGGAAACAAAAAAGTTGACTCAGGTACCACTGTGACCTTGGAAATTAGGTCAAGGTCACCCATCTTCGAACTTTGCCTAGCTTTTGACTAGAATAACACACTTGTACAGTATGAAAGTCCTAGCTAAAAACCTTCTTGAGTTATTGTGCGGAAACCACAGTCTACCGACCGACCGACATGTGCAACGCTATATGCCCCATCTTCTTCGAAGGGGGGCATAAAAATAGATCAAGGTGACACAATATGTTACAAAATTTGACCATTGTCCTAATGCATATTTGGCTTAAGTTCCATCTCAATTTATTATGTAATGGGCATCACATAAAAATGATTTCCCTCCATGACCTTGAGAAATTGGGTCAAGGTCACACACATTATGCAATATCAAACTTCCATATATGATACACATTACATTTAGCACTGTTAGCCTTCTAATTCCTCAACATGTCAAATTAAGTGTCCTTTACTACATCCTCAATGACCCTGAAAAATATATCAAGTTCTATGAAATTTGATTATTGACCCAACACATATTTAGTGTAAATTTACGAATTCCATTTTAACTCATCATTAAAATAATGAATTTAATGTACTTTTAATATTTATGATGCTAGTTCCAATGATTAGCACCAGTTGTGCCACCAAGTCATAGACTTTTGCATGCATAATATTCTTGTACTGATATATTGATACATGTGCACAAGTTCAGACAAAATGACCATACAACAAAAAATATTTTCCTGATATTTACTCCCTCTGTGACCTTGAGAAAGTAGGTCAAGGTCATCAATATTATGCAACATACAACTTCTACATATGATATACATTTGTGGTACACATGTTATCATTAGCCTTATTCTTTCTCAACATAATGAATTTAATTTTTTTCAACACTTTTTGTTGCATATCTTCCACAATATTGTAAGGGGTGCCACCAAATTTCAGCACATTTTCCTCTTTTTGCCTGATCCATATTTCAACCAAGTTCTGAGATGATTCATGAGAAACTTCAAAATACAGTATTCTCAAAATGTCTGTATTTTGGCCCAAATATTACATAATACTCTAGGTGGCCCCATCAATATCAAACAGAACCTAGATTTTCATACCCTATATAACGTATATAGGGCTAACATCAAAACTGTTGACTGTATCACCTTCACAAGCAAAAGCTTATGGACAGACGGACTAAATGACAGGGACAAACAGACATGAGTGATAGTACAAGCTCTGCAACCTATGGTCAGCAGAGCTTTTTTTTTCTGTCACCTATCTCCAAATACATCATCTGATGACATGGTAATTTCTGTTTGCATGATGAAGTCAGAAAAGGACTTTTGATTTCCACATATTTCCATTAATATAAATGAATGAAAGACATGCCAGCTTACCTTGAACACAAAGCTGAAACCATACACCAAGTATGATGGAGGAAGAAAATTCTTCTTGCCTGAAAAATACAAGAAACAAGCAAACACAGGAAATTTGTAATTTTTTCAATGCAAATTATGTACTCTTGGTAAAGTACCATATAGCACATGCTGTAAAGAACATATCCCATGAGAGACCATACGTCTTTTAAAGACTATTCTGTAAAGACAGATTATATTTCTTGGTTAACTGACTTGAATTTAAAGACCGCCTCAACTTTACGGCCACCTTTTGGTGGTAGTGGGGGCAGTCTTTATCAGCAGGTTTGTGTACCACCCTGTCTAACTCATCTGAAACAAGTAGACCACACTCAACAGAGTTTATAAGATATGGTATGACCTTTTTTTTTCTTTTTTAAACATTGTAATAAATAGGTCCCCATTATCATGATTCTTCATACATATCACATATTAAAACATGAGAATGATCTTGGTTAAACAAGATCACACATTGGTTAGTGAAAGAGTGACTGTAGTAAAATAAAAAAAAATCAGTCAGTTGCACAGTTGATGGCACACGTAAGTTCAGGCCACATGTTCCACGTACATGTACTTGAGCACCATTTCATATCACAGCTTAACAGTGTTTCTAGGTGTTTACACAGGAGTTCAATCTTTTCAGAAAGTTGTAGATAACACACTGTATTAACGTTTGAAAAGATTTAAGAATTATGTTTGCCAGCTTACCTCTTATCATAAAGCTTCCTGTGGTCAAGTATTCACCAGTAGGAGCTGTTTTGGAAACCTGAATGACAAAAACAATGAATTTGAGATGACTCAGCTTTGGATCTCTGAAAGATGCAAGCTGCATCTGATTCTCAGTTTCAGCAACTATTGAACATACACTGCATTAAACTGAGTATTAACAAGAGGGCTGTGTGAACAGCCCGTGCCTCTGCTGATCTTAACATTCATCACACTTGCAGCTCTATGAACTTGGGAAAGGATCAAGGACACCATGTTCCGAGTAAGTCTGACCTGTATAGAAGAACACTTACATGTGCAACATCAAAGTTCAAGTAGTTCTCAAGTTATAATGAAGAGTAAAACTCATGTATGTTGCACTGTGACCCCACAAACGAGGTCAAGGTCATTCATGTACTGTCTCAGCATGACCTTCATACAGAATAAATAACATGTGTAGCTAACTCAAAACAGATCTCAAGTTATCAAGTAAACAGTAAATTTTGTGTCAGTTGTCCTGTGAATTAGCATTAGAATGCCCATTGACCTACATAGTAATCAATAGGAAAACTGCATCGAACGATAAGTACCCGAATTGAAAATCCTTAAAAATCAGGAATCCAAAGCAGTGCCACCTAGTAAACAACTGTTTGACCCTTCCACAACAACATATCCATCACATTTCAGCTTAATCTGAGGGACCGTTCTGACAAGTGAAAAATAGCAAAACCATACAAAAAATTCCTTAAAAAATTGCAGCGCCACCTGGTGAACAAATTGGGAACTAGGTGTCCCCGGGAGTGTCTATGTACGATATCAAAGCAATTGGGTACGCAGTTTCTGAGAAGAAGATCTTTTAAGATTTGTCAAAAAAAAAAGGACAAAAAAATTCATTAAAAATCCAAAAATCACTGGAGCATGAACATTTGAACAAAATTGGTAGAAACCCACCCAAGGTACATTGCCACCAAGTTTGAAGTTAATCTGCATGACGGTTTTGGAGAAGAAGTCCAAAATGTGAATTAGCATTAGAATGCCCATTGACTTCCATAGTAATCAATAGGAAAGCTGCATTGACCGACAAGTACCCGAATTGAAAAAATTGTTAAAAATCAGGAATCCGCAGCATTCCCACATAGTGAACAACTTTGTTTGACCCTTCTACAAGGAACATATCCACCGTGTTTCAGCTTAATCTGAGTGACGGTTCTGGAGAAGAAGTCGAAAATAGCTATAACACACAAAAATTCATAAAAAATTAGGAAACAATTGCAGCGCCACCTGGTGAACAATTAAGAACTAAGAGTCCCAGGGAGTGTTCCTGTGTGATATCAAAGCAATTGGGTGAGCGGTTTCGGAGAAGAAGATTTTTTAAGATTTACCCAAAAAAGAACAAAAAAATTCATTAAAAATCCAAAAATCACTGGACCGTGACCATTTGAACAAACTTGGTAGAGACCCACCCAAGGCACAATTCCACCAACTTTGAAGTGAATCTGGCTGACGGATTTTGAGAAGAAGTCGAAAATGTGAATTGCGGACGACGGACCCTCAAAAAACCTCAGCTGACTGACAAGTCAGCTGAGGTAAAAAGGGGATCAATAAGATAAGATGACACGTATGCAACATCATGTACCCAACTTAAACAGAACATCACACATGAAACAGGAAAGCATGGTGAACAGGGTGAATGGAGATTATACACGTTTATGCCAACGTATTTTTACGTTTTTTAACATGTCGCCACCTGGTATCAGTTAGTATTGCCGTGTTGAACAACACACATACAAGTTATGTGGAGATACATGGCTACTTTATACTTGCATTTAGCACTGATTTAGGAGGAAGCAAAACATCCCAAAAGGTGATACCAGGATGGAGCAAGTACAACTTTTACAATTTCTGTCTCACCTGATCATGTCTGACCCACCAGGCACTGGTGACCACCTTGGCGTCCCAGGCAGCACTCATACAGATAGCCATGGTACCAGCCTCATTCAACGTCTTGGGCGGAACTGGCAGACCTTTAATCATGTAACAAATATAGGTCTGGCATTTACAACTTGCATCATTGTCAACACTGATTCGTCAATAAAATTTATAATCCATTGTGTGTGTGTGTGTGTGTGTGTGTGTGTGCATGTGTGTTCGGAAGAGCTGTATGCCTCAGTTACATCCAGTCTTTGATATATGCATGGAGTCTTCAGGAAATATACAAATAGTGAAGCTGAAATTGAAACTTGCATGTTGTTGGTTAATAGCTATGATCCCAATCTGTGACAGAAAAAACCCCCAAAGAAATATATACATAATATAATATAGGTGGGAGTGGTAGGCCAGTCAGATGTGAGAACAATGTCATATGCCCAGTCTTGTATCCTGCAACATGGGCCCTGCTTCCTTCTCACAATTGAGCAGATGATGCAAGGCTGTTTTCATGGTTACCTTGGTTGCAATGTAATCCAGCATGATGAAGCTGAATTTATCTACATTTAGAGACATTTTGTGAGTTTCAATGTGGTACTATCAGATGAGACCAACATCATAAATGTATTTACTCATTCCACACTAATGACGCTTTTTCCCGTTAATATCTAAATGTCGTCTGCTAATTGTTTTTTTTTATTAATTTAGGGATTATTTTTCAAAATTTTGGATAAATTTGCACGGAAGATCATTCCAAATTATATGCCCATGGTCAACAGCTTTCCTTGGTGTGCTCTGAGCACATTGCGCCCAGAGTGCGCCAAGGAAAGCTGTTGACTAGGTCTTCTATCAGGGTGGAATGAGTTAAAGCACAGCTGAACTTGCCAGAAATGATGGTATCAGCTGATATTAGACCTTGTGCCTTAAGAGGCCTGTCCTCTTCTATCTGCTGACACAGTCCTCTCTGTCAGTCTTTGCTGTGGTTCAGTCCTTCAACAAAAGACACCTATGATAACAGCATCATGAACTACCAAAGTTGGTTTGCTATGCTGTACATTGTGAAAGAGCTTCTTAAATAGTCATAACTTCAAATGAAGACAAGCACACTGACCTGAAGGGTTCTTGATGACCACACTGCTGGCACCATGGAGGTCTGCATGTACATACAGGTCACCTGTAACAGCCAATATACCACTATATGAGACAGTGTGATACATTGTGGTCTTATGCCCCCCCCCCCCAAAAAAAGAGAAATAAAAAAATTACAGTCACCCCAATGCAAAGCATTGACTGATGGGCCTACCTTTGTACATATATGGGTCTTGTGACCTTGCAAAGGAGGTCAAGGTCATGAAAATGTGATCAAATGCAAAACATGGTGTCAAGCTACAAATGAGTAAATTGAGTTTCAGGCAGCCAGTTAGTCTTGGGATACTGTGTTTACACACAAATGGTTGACAGATGGAATACAAACAGACAGACACCCGACAAACATGATACGTGTCCCCTTAGGGTGGGCCCATGAACAAAACTGTGCCTCAACATGCAGCCTACATGTACAGAATCTTCTGTTTTCATATGTACAATGTCAAATGTACTGAATACAAGTTACAATAATTATATGAACTGAAGGAGTGGTCTGAACTATATATACAGTCGTCCTTCTTTTGAAAGACCCCTCTTTTGGGAGACCATCTGCCATTTGTGACCATTTTCACTGTGCAAAAGTGCTTTCTAATGATAATTTACCTCTTTTGGCAGACCACTTGCAGAACCTGACCAGTGACCATCTAAAGTGACCCCAATAGACCACTTATCCATCCACAAATTCACAATTTCAGACAAGTAAAGCCCAACTATTTTCTGCAAGATTGGTAAAATCATTTGCCCAAACCAGTTTACAAATCCGAAATACATTAAATTTTATAATACCAACCAATCAGTCAACACATGATTGCAAGATGGAATGGGGTTAATAAGCATACATAAATCATGTTTGAATCTAAATTGTGGATGGGAATTGAAAGTTACAGTTTGTTGTTAGGCAGGTAGTACAAGAGTCGAGCCTCCTCTGGGAGACCACCTGCTTTATGTGACCACTTCTTGGATGGCACTAGGGGAAGTCTCTCAAAGAAGGGACCACTGTACAACACAAGCACAACACATCAAGTCTGAGACAGGCTGTGTTTTGCATGTTGTATACATTTATGTACCAGTCCAAAAATGCTATAATCTCATGTATTTGTCTCTCCTCGCATCACATGTTCTCCACTGATAATATTAATAATGATAAAATACATGGATCGATGTCCAAGCTAGGCCAGAAGGGCCTACTGCCCTTTGAACACATGTACCAACAAGCCATTATAAGCTTACCGGCTTTGAGGTATCTCTTGACAATCAGTTCGTTCTGTTGCTGATCTCTGCCACCAATCACCAAGTAGTTCTCAGAGCTGATAAACCAAAGGAATTTTTCAAACCTACAAAACAAAAATTAAACAGGATCAGTATACAGCCATCATAAGGCTTAGCAAAGGAAACAGCTTTCCACAACTGCTATCATCCATTCAACTAAAACCACCAAATGACACCAATTTCCCATAGTCTTTCAAGACATTTAGCACACAGAATATTTTAAATGTATATCACTGAAAAGACCCAGTACTTGGCACATGCTGTTGAAACAGTTAAACTCCAAAAAAAACATGTATAAACATACAAGCACACGTAGAACCTATGTACATAATGGCAAGTTGCCAACAAGTGGTCAATTTATTTTCCAGATAATTTAAAAACATGCACTACATATATATGCTCATGCTAGTGGGATCCTTCTTGATTCACCTGTTTGTACTAGAAAGGCTGGGAGTAAGAAATCAAGTACAAAACTCACCAGTACGTCTTCCGCGCTTTGTTAATTTTTGCAGACACAGCTACTTCCTTTAATGTCTGTTTTGTCTTTTTCTCTGCAGACTTCAAGGCCTAAATTAAAAGTTGCATGTTCATACATATTCATGTACATACATTTCAGGTAGACAGATAAATTTTTTTTTTTTTTTCAATTTTACCACTCCAACAAGAGAAAATGGTCACATCATTTTGCTCTGGTGAAGAAACCTTCCCAAACAATCCTAAATCTGTCATTGGATAATGATCCTTCTTTCCTGGCAAAATGGCACACAGTATGTTGTCAATGTAGTCAGATACATAGATTGCATACCATGTCATCCTGAATCTTTAAGCTAAATGCACTGACTACAACTTTCCTCATTGAAGTTTGCTCTTTGTTGACAATGTATGGTCATATTTCTTATAAGTACGAGGCTGGCACCATATACACTTAAGTAGTAGATTGCATCGGTGCTTCTATTGATTTTTATAGCAGGGTTAAGAAAAAAATTAACTCAGGATCTTGAAAATTTTGTTAATAGCAATTACTAGGCAAAAATTGTCACAGAAGCACAGATAAATTTGTTTCTGAATTGTTCAGTTTACCAGTTTTTAATCATTGAAATTTGACACAATGAAGCAATTCTGTTCTGCAGGAAACTTGACTCTGCTAACATTATGCAAGCAAAGCTACAGCATGCTGAAAATACAGTATTTTCACACTACCTGGCTACCAGGATACACTTATATGCATACCACCAATAATTGCCATGGGTCATAACCCATGCCACATCGCATGCACAGATGTATATGGGATGCTTTAGAGAATGGGACTTTGATGGCCATTGTGAAAGATATCAATGAAAAAGAGCAGTGTACCATGTGCGAGCATACAAGAAGAATGGTTTAATTGGCCTGTTAATAACTGAATACACAAGTCACACCACACTAGTCTTGCCTGATGTCCTGCAAGGGCATGGGTATTTTACAAAGAAATACACTAGGAAGATGTACATTTTTCCTAAAAACTGCCCACAGATACCAGAGATACATTTTGTATGAAAAATGTTGAAAAGAAAGTTTTTCATTCACACTTATTGCTTTACATACTTTAATTCTGAAATGCTCAGTCAATGGTGGAATATAAATTTTATTCAAATTTATCAAAGTTTGCCAGACTTTCTATTGTTATCTGTATTCACTCATGCATTTCATGCACATACACTATTACGCCATAGTTGATGTCTTGTACAAATGGATATTGCTCAAAATGTTGGTGTACAACTGTAGAGCCCCAGGGTGTACTGCAGATACCTGACAAATAGGCAGTTTGTAAAAATATCCATGGAAGAGTGGGGTCACATTGAAGACATGCTTGGAAGATTTTCTTTATTTGCAAACTTCCACAGTAATCATAAACTCAGTGACTGGTTTCCAAGGTTCTTCTAAGTTGACCAGATTACCAGTTTTACTTCATCATTACGTATATATTTTTTGCATTTTTTCATGATTTTACATAATAAAACATGTACAATTAAGTGTTGTTTTAGTTGTGTGCAGTTGGACAAGAAAATGAAAATTAAGTACCTGGATCCATTATCCATCTTGAGAAACCATCCAAAAGGGCCATGTCAGTATTTTCCCACTGCCTGAATGTTGATAGTGTCTACTTAAACATTTTTTTGTGTATGAAGGTTTGTGCAGCAAACCATAAAGGATTACATGCCCAAATTTTCCACATTTTAAAACCAGGGATACATGAAAGTGTTTTTTTTCCCCAAGGATTTTTCAAGATCATTAGAATGCATAAGGCAGGGTGCTTACTGGACCCATGACCATTAAAACTGAAAAATGACCTACCTAAATTTATACCAGATCATCTTATAAGGGCTGGTTCAACATGTCAACAAGAATTCCCAGTCCAACTGGCAGAGGGAGGGACTCCAATGTATGAAAGACTGCTTATTTTTTTTAATTTCATTTCAAGGGATAATGCCTGTACACTGCTTACAAGGTTTATTTCCAGTAGACCAGTCTACATGGGGATCTCTGCTCTCTTTCACTTGCTTACCACCTTCTGTGTCAGGTTTCTCTGCCATCTTGACCTCAATACAAATTTTGTAATACCTGGAGTGTTGACCCATCAATTTTGCAACAGGATTATACCTGTGCGCCGCATGGTCGCAAGTTAAATAAATGTATCCCTGTAGCCACAACTTACAGAATAAGTTTTTTTTAAGGCATGTGCAACCGGCTGCAACCAATGGCAACTGTGGTCTGTTATCCTTACCTTTCCTGAGGCATCCATAGTCTTCTGTTCCTTCTTGGCTGCCGTCCTTTTCATATCATAAAATCTACAAATGTTTATAGTAAATGTAAACACATCACTTGATGAAATGAGGGAAACATTCAAATTTTTATACATGATAAGATAGTAATTTCTACACATACATGTATAATGATCATGTGTACCAATAATTTATTTTAATGGTAATGACATTAAGCAACGACTAGTAGTGGTAGTTAAGGTTGGAAAGCCATTCAGTTGAAAAGTATGTGCCATGATTATACAAAAGTGATCAAAATAATTCCACACCAAATTTCCACATATGTATCATCTATATCTGATCCCCATTTCAGCAAACCAGTAGCAATGCTTGCTGGAACAGGCATAACTGATGCAAATCAAACTTTATTTATATTTATCTACACCATTCACCAATGACAATGTCTGTAACTTGATCATTTATCTATATCATTCACCAATGACAACATCTGTAACTACATCATGTTTATATCATTCACCGATGACAATGTGTGTAACTCGATCATTTATCCACATCATTCGCCAATGACAACGTCTGTAACTTGATCATTTATTTACATCATCCACCAATGACAAGCCAAGGTCTGTAACTTTAACCTTTCAGTCCTATTTACCTGAGCTATTATAACAATTCTACCTTTAAATTCTTAATTTAAAGATCTTTCACTCAAGTTCCATGTCTGGCCTGAATTTGGTGGTTCCAGAGAAAGCAAATGATCCATGTTGACAATTTCCCTGGTAATGTGCTGAGGAAAGCTGGGGACTCAGTCTAGAAATTAACACTTTAAAGCTTAATACAACAAAAACGTAGTGTTGACTGTACATTTTGCTCTGCACCTGTCTTATGTTGCGAGTCTGTAATACAAGTGAAATACAATACAATATATAATGACTTACTTCCTGGCATTGGCATAAGCTGATAAACCCAAATCGATGTCCAGCTTCATTGGTTTGATGATGTCTTCGTCATCCTCAAGCTCATCCCCACTGCCCATGTAGGGGTCTCTTCATTGGGAAGCAATATAAAGGAAACTTGTTTATAACCAAAAAAGGAAGCAACAGTGCAGAAAAAACTAGTATATGCATATATATACATGCACAAAAATCAGACTTCTGCCAAAATGAGACTGATTGAAACGACAATGAAATAAAAACATAAAACAGATACAAGTTTTCATGTGTTCCCAGTAAACATAGCATGTAATCAATAATGTAAAGGAGATCAGGCCTCTTCCTTGTCCAGTTTAAATCAAAATCATGAGGCATTTGTATCTAGATTGTCCAAATTAAACATGTTGGCACATAAAACCAAATGCTGACAATTATATTGAGCCCAAAATTGCAACACTTTAATCAAGACCCTTAGTAAAACACAGTGACCCCCACGATTTCAAGGCTATACTTTTTTTCCCTTGACTTTTACTCATACAAGTGTATTACCAATATGGTCATCATCTTACTTGAGCAGCATGGTAATGTGGTTAGTGTCCAGCTTGAGTCCCTTGATGGCACCAGCCACTGGGTCTCCCTGCAGTGTTGCCTCTTTCACCAGGTTATGAATCTCGGTCCAGTCAATTTGATTGGCTATGGCACTTTGGACTGTCATAAGGGCTCGATCTACCTGTTAAAAAAGAACCCAATCAACATAAAATGAAGATCAACGTGGACTTTCACCCTTTCCATTATTTCCTGACAATTTTTTAGAAATGCAAGGGGTCAGATTTACTTTATAACAATTTACTCCCCTGTGGTTAACATACTATTTTCCAGAGGTAATCTTTGGTTGGGGCTTGACAGGTACTGCCACCTGTTGTTGTTATCATACACCTACAAGGCTCATTGACAACCAGTTGATACACCTTGTATATAAATGGCATTTTTGTTTAGTATATATAAGTTCTCAACCATCCACATTAACTTTATACAGACTACCCTGAGTCTATTTCCCCACACACAGTGTACTGTTTATAATAAAATCAAAATGTGCTATTACTATTTGCATGAAATATACATGTATACGATGTTATCCACAGTACATTTATTTTTCACAGTGCCTTCGTGCAATTCTAAATGTACATGTAGGCCTGTCTTTAACAGTTTTATATGCACACCACAAAAGTTGTATAACATTACAAAGCTCTGGGCTTACATATTAGTTCTAAAACTCATTTCCACATACCAGTGGGCAGTGTGTTTTTGCACTAGTTTTGAAGTCTGCATATTTTTAACAATCTAGTTTGTGAACTTCTTTGAGAATTTTACAAGGTGCTGGGAAGCACAATGTACCTTCGAAAAACAAACATTTTTAAAATCAGATTTTACAACTATTGGCTCCACATGCACACAGCCCCCACCTACCAGTGTCAAGTTCATCTCTATCAGCTGTGCCTTCTTCATATCATTCTCCTACAAACCAGAAGTCACTTGAAAATTATGTTCATATCACGTCTTGAAGAAACCAAATGCAGATCTTTCTAAACTGTCTCAGTGATGGTTTTCTGTTGTTTGCTAAATAATATCCCCCCCCCCCAAAAAAAAATCATTCTCTATTTTCTCTACAGGCTCTATGATAAACATGATTCTTCATATCTAGCCATCACAGGCACTTTGTAAATTTGTTCCATTGATGAACACACACACACCAAGAAAAGCTAGAAATCAATACATAAAACTTCATATGTCGCCATGATAAGTACTCCTGTACTTTTGAACTACAGATGTGAAAAAGATACATCTAGCAATGCTACAAATCAATGCATAAACAGTTAACTCCATATGCTGTCATTATTACTACTTTGCACATTTGTAGTACTGATTTAAAAAAAAAACAAGTTAATGAGTATTGCAGAGCAATACATAGTCCCCCGCTCATCGCCCACGAGGTTGAATGGACTACTATATAGGGGTGTGACCTAGATGAAAAAAAAAATTAAAAGTATGGCACATTCTTAGATTAAGCTTCACATTGGTGTAAAATTTCATTAATCTAAGTAAAAGGACAAAAAAGTTATGGCCCGGACAAGACTTTGAATGGATTTCACAGTGACCTAGATATTTGACCTAGTGACCTACTTTTGCCATGTGACACAACAACTCCCCAGGTAGTATTAAAATAATAAATTTGGTAGCTGTAGGTATTATAGTAAAGGAAATATGGCATGGACAAGGTTTTACATGGAGTTTACACTGTGACCTAGATATTTGACCTAGTGACCTAGTTTTGCGTCGTGACACACTTTTAGGTCACAATACATTATCAGTAAACTTTTATAACAAGAAGTCAAAATTTTTTAAGAATTACAGTAAGGACATGAAAATACTGTACATTTATGTATTATTGTGACCCAAATATTTGACGGACGGACGGACACACGGACGGTGCCCATTACCATATCCCCTCTAAGGTCTACCCACCATAAAAAAAATCAAAGGGCTGGCATCAATAATTTAGAAGATATGGCCCGGACAAAATTTGTATTGTATCTTGAGCTTGCTTAATGAACTTCGTTAATTAATGAATTAATGGAAGTAATTAGCCACAGAAAACAATGCCTATGCACACCTACTACCTATGGTCTATCCACCACAAAAAATTCAAAGGGCTAGCATTAATAGTTTAGAAGATATGGCCCGGACAAAATTTGTCTTGCTTAACGAACTTTGTTAAATAATTAATTAATGCAAGTAATTAGCCACACAAAACAATGCCTATGCACAGCTACTACCTAAGGTCTACCCACCATAAAAAAATTGAAGAGGTAGCATTAATATAGGGAAGATATGTGCCGGACAAAATTTGTTTCTGTATATTTACATATCGTGGTGACCCAAACATTTGACCTAGTGACCTAGTTTTGCTTTATGACACTTTCTTAGACTAAGCTTCACATTTGTGTAACATTTCATGACTCTAAGTAAAAGGACAAAAAAGTTATGGCCCTGACAAGATTTTTCATACATATGTATTCTGTGACCCAGATATTTGACCTAGTGACCTACTTTTGGCACATCATACACCTCTATCCTAGGAAGTACAAACACATTAAATTTGGTAGCTGTGGGTGTTATGGTGTTGGAAATATGGCCCGGAGAAGCTTCGGACGGACGGACGGAAGGACGGACGGATGAGGTGCAAACCTATAGTCCCCCACCAAGTGGGCGGGGGGACTAAAAACAATGCTGTTGGAAATCAATGCATGAAAATTTATTTTTTGCACTTGTACTAGTCTTGTGCACAAATGGAAGTCACAGTGTTGAAACATGGCCAAAGTATATAGTTTTACCTGTTCCTTGTGTAAAGCATCCAGTCTCTTGTCATGATCTTTCTTTACATTTTCCAATTTTTTAAGCGCCAATTTTTCCTGAAAAAATAGCATAATATATTGTGTATAAGCATCAGATTTTCATGACATGTTTATTATCCTCAATTTGTCCATTGCAGTACCCTTCAGAGAAATAAAAACTGTGAAATTTTGAAATTCACAACCAGCAATCAAATAAATAAGTCATGTTTTGATTTTTAATTGATTTGGGAAGGTTAATGCCATCTAAAATTTGTGCTCATAAAGCATGCTGGTATATTTCCTCACATACATGTATTGCCAATACCTGCCCATATCTATAAGCTGTGCTACTTACAGCTGTACATACACTTCATTGCATATCTCAATCCTGGGCAATTTGTGTACTTTTGCACAATAACAATATGTGTGTAGTGCACATGAAGTGGATACCATCAAAACACGCAAGATACTTTTGTAGCAATTTCACCACACACACAAAAAAGTTTAGTATACAGTCCTACACACAAGTTCTTTGGTTTTTTTTGTTTTTTGTACAATTCAAAACAACAAAACCTGTACATACCAAATGTGCCATCAAGGTGTGTAATATTAACAATTCAACAACAAACTTTACTTCACTTTATAACAACAAATTTGAATAATCTTTCATGTTTATGGTACAAACCTGCTGTAATGCTTTTGTGTCCAATTTTTGGCTTTCCATCTTTGAGAAAAAATCATCAACAGCCTGAAGCAAAAACAAAAATAGACATTTACTACTATGTACATTACAGTACTCTTCTTCTTTTGATCAACATTATTTCCTTAAGATTGTAGAAGAGGAAATGTTTTTCAATGAAATTTACGTATAGTAATTTATAATAAAAACTTACATTGAATTTAATGGTCTGTGTCCTAAAATTTGTAAATAAATGTGTTATACATTAACAACCTATTTATATGTTGTAAGGGTCCAGAGGGTTACAGATGTTAATAACATACTTTAGTTGGACACCACAATCAAGTTACAAACTTTTTTTTACAGTGTCACCAATGTTGCCAATAAGAGTAATGGTCACAATTTTTTTTTCTTTTTCTCTTTTTCAGGAACCATCACAAGTCCTCAACAAGAATAACAAGAATCTGCACATCTGTATGGAAGACAACCCAAACACAGAAAAGGTACCCCCATGGGATGGACCCTAACAATACAGAGCCTCTTGGTGAACAAATTAAGGTCTAGGATAGTCTTAAGTGTCCCTGTGCAATTTGAAAGCAATTGGCTCAGCACTTTCAGAGAAGATTTTTTCACATTTTGCCAAAAAAATGAATAAAAAATTTCTTAAACATTCCAATAATCACTGTTGCATGACCATTTAAAAAAAAAATGGTGAAGACCCAACCAAGTTACATCCCCACCAAGTTTGAAGTGAATCTGGTTAAGGGTTTTGCAGAAGAAATAAAATATGTGACTTTATTTTACCATTGCAATGGACATTGACTTGCATTGGAACCTGTGGGAATGCTTGCATTAACCAAGAAGTACCCTTATTGAAAAATTGGTTAAAATCAGAGGTGTGAAATATCATCACCTCGGGAACAAGTTTGTTTGACCCTTGCACAAACGACATTTCCACTGAGTTTCACAAGAATCTAAGAGCTGGTTTTGCAAAGTTAAAAAGAGCTTTAACACACAAAAATCATTAAAAAACAGGAAAAAATATAAAAAAATGTAGCACCACCTGGTGAGTAATTAAGGTCTAAGGGTCCTCAGAAGTGTCCCCATGCAATTTTGAAGCAATAGGAGACATTCATATTTAACTGCGATCCTGCTCACATCCTGTGTTGCCGGGGCAACAGACTGATGCTTCCACCATGATCAGGGCAGATTTGTATTATATACTACACAAACACCCATAAATAACACCTTTTCAACCAAAAGAGAGCCCATTTCTAATTGTTTTAGGCATCCTTTATGTTTCAAATATATGTTAATACATTTTCTTAAGATTACTGTGTGTTTGTGTTGTTCATTTTGTTGAGAAAGTACTTTTGACCATGCCAAATACATGGATCTGCCCTGATGCAGGTGGCTCCCTCTTTTGCTCAATAGGTGTTAGAGTAGGACTGCATTTAGATATGAATACATCCTATTGGCCTGACAGTTTCTAAGAAGATTTTGCAAACACACACACACACACACACACACACACACACACACACACACACACAGCAAAAACAAAAACAAAAAAACTTAAAAGAAGCAAAAAATCACTGAGCCATGGCCCAAGGTATATCCCCATGGCCACCAATTTCATGTGACTCTGACCAACTGGTTATGAGAAGAAGTAAAAAATATAAGTTGTTGAGGGATGACGGACAGTCAACAGATGACTCATCTGACCATACTATTAAGTTCAGCTGAGTGACAAGTCAGCAGAACTGAAAATGTTATTAGTGAAAAATGATACACCCCACACCAACAGCTGTTTCATAGTGCAGTAGTGTTTCAGACTGATGAACATAAATTTCAGTCATTTAGTGTCAAATACATGTTGATACACAGCACCTGGTAAAGAGATGTACCTTATCAAACGTCTCAAACTCTACGTGAGGACTATTTTCATGCTGCCTGAAGAGAAATGGATGAAATTCATGGTAGATCAGAAGTTCTGCTGGTTCTCCCTCCTTGGGGTTTGGTCGCTTTTCTTTTCTTTGTATGATATAGCCCTTGACGAAAACAGTAACAATTTGAAAGTATATCATAGTGTATGCATACCAACATGCAGCAACACTTTACATGTGCAAAACAAGAGAGAATCAATAAGAACATCATTCGGCGGCATATGGCACATTTTGGCAGCAGTGGGGCAGTGCTTGGCAGCAATGCCCCCCCCCCCCCCACACCACCACCACCCTAATTTTTAGCCTTGGCAGGAATGGGCAGAGACTTTTTTCACTGCTGCTTACTGCCGCCCATTGCTGCTGAGAAAAACTCAAGGAGTCCAGGGAGCATTTATGAATTGTTTCAGACATAGGCTAGGTGAATGAATGTAAGAACATGATGGCAAAATGGGACTGAAAATATAAGTTAATATTTATACTTAGTGCATTTTTATGTGTTTGTATATAATTTATTACATATAATATATATATATATATATATATATATATGTATGCATATATATGGTATGATTAGAATAAATATTCTAATATTTGACAAATTATCAATCCAAACATCACTCTCAGAAACAAAAGATCTTTATTTGTTGTCAAGTAGTCAGGTGAAAATAAATATTTACAGGGCATTTCAATTGTTATAAAGTGATTCTATATTTCCTTGTGAATAGTTCACTTTAATCAGTCTGGACTCATTTGTTCCTGATTATACACATATGTGTTCTTATCTGTTTATTAGTATCATACTTTACTCATCAAGCTCATACATTTTTTTTTCTTTTCAATGTTCTATGATATCCTCCTGAACTGTAAGAAATGCAGCTCTCAAATGCTCTGGCCTAATTCATAATGCCTTCTATGTAAACATGAAGGTTGAGGCCCATAAGAAGCTATCATGCCTTGCAGTGATAAGTGGACGGAAAGCATGAGATATGGGCACACTGAATGCCTTCACCCTGAACTGACCATTTAAGGGTTAAACACAATTATAATTTCACTGTTATTACATAAAGCAAACAACGAAATATTTAGAGTTTAGTGTTTAAGTTAAAAGCACAGATTAGCAGTGAACTTGCTGTAATCTCATGATGAGACCAGCAAGCTGGAGTTGTGTATTCAACACATTACTAAGCTTATCTTCATTAGTATATGTATATGAGTATGTACATACATATATATATATATATATATATATATACAGTAAAACCTCTCTAACTGAACACCTCCCTATACCGAACACCTCTCTATACTGAACACCATTTGTCGGTCCCAAATATATACTTTTAATGTTATCAAACCTCCCTATACCAAACACCTCACTATAGTGAACATTTTTTTCCGGTCCCAAGGGTGTTCAGTACAGGGAGGTTTCACTGTATATGATATTCTAGTGTGCTACCAAACATATTGACATCTCACCTTACATGACCCCTGACCTAACATCTTAAGTACTGTGTCTGCTTCTTCCATGGCTGATACCAGCTTGGGTAAATCTGCAAGGTTAAAAACCATTTTAATACTTTTCTTTTTTCTTCTCCTTTTTTTTTTTTACAAATGGATACTTTCACCTTACCCACAAGATTTGCTTACTCAACAATGGTAAAGAATTGATGAGGAGGAGTCTGAGCTTTCTGCAATGATACATTTACATCGCAAATTACAAGCAATAAAAAGAAAATATATGAAAAATACATAAATAGATATATTACAAAATGTTTTCAATATTATAAACATTATGCTTAATTACACAGCTGCAAAGGCACTGTTATTTGTTTGTAAAATGTTTGTTCTTTGACTCATATTCCAGTGTTCTCTTTTCTACATTATGTCAATTCAAATCTTCTGACTTCATATGAATTAAATGAGGTCAAGCTCACCTTCTGCTAATTTAAATTCCTTTCCAACACGAGCATTGTCAGTGATACCTGCACCTCTCAGGCAGTGGTCAATCAAGGCAGGCCCATAGGCTGGAAGTACAAAAAAACCCACCACTTTTGTCTGGTTCTTGTAGTCCATCAATATTTATGCATCAAGACATTATGCCTTTTTCACCAGGCCCCAAATTCCTCATAAACAGACTTTGGTTCAATATCAAAGCTGCTTTGGAACATTCACACATGAGCACAGCAGCCACTAAGCACACATAGACACACATCTACCCTACCCATGCCTACATGTACATCCTCATGCTGCATATTTGCACCTGTACATATATCATCATGAAACTACATACTGTTTTGTTTTGTTTTGTTTTTTTTTCAGAAAGGATTCATCCTAGATTAAAAGTATTTTGATAAAACATGTACTATTTAATTACATGGTTAACCCTTTTCCCTCTACACTGGCCAAAAGCAGTTAGTGGTCAAAAGTTGTCTGCTACCATGTTTTGGATTAATTTTAACATAATAACAAATAATTTGACTGAAAATTGTACATGAAACATGTCAAGATAACATGTCCCAGGGCAAGGGCTTTTCTTGGACTGGGTTGGCCACCTGGCTAAGCTGTTGACTGAGTTTTTATTCAAAGGGGAATGGGTCAATGAAAATAAGTTACAAGCAGAAGAGCCACACGTACCAAGCTGTGGATTCAGTACTCTCTTCAGGTTGTCTCCTTCCTTGGCTGATGTCATCATACCAGTAAGCCTGCATAGAAACCAAAGTTCCTTTAAGAGATCATACACGACCCCCACATTCAAGTTGGCAAATAATTACCAAGCCACAGAACATGAAACTTTAACAACTTCATAATTACTTGAACTGACTGTATGAATATTCTTCATTAGCAGACTTTTCCATATTCTGATTATGTGATTTTTTAATCATGGAATACAAAACACAGTCAATGGCATACACATTACATACATAAATTCAAAGGAAAAAAGAGATGTTGTCTTAAGTCACCTGGTACTGAAGTGGTTCAACCATCTACTTACTGCTCAGCTGATGGTGGACCACCATACTGTTTCGCAAGATCCAATGGATACTTTTCACGTACAGCAAATTTTACGTCCTGACTTTCATCAGTCCTTTGTCGCAGGATATTTAAAATTGTATACTCATAGTCTGTGAGAACTATGTTCCCCTGCAATAAATGAGACAAACGTTAATTAAAATAACAAAGAAAATCACAATGGTTTAACAATGGGATGTTTGTTTCTATTGCCAATCTAAGCAGTAGAACTAAATTCACAATAAATCAGATGTTTGTTAAAGTGTACAAACTGTCCCTGATGATTGTTAGGGTATATCTATATCCCTATACAATAGACCATGTCAGAAATTTCACCACCAGATGGCTCTGGGGTACTATCCACCCTAGCTTGACTGAGTGCCCACTAGCTAGGCATGGCAGAGTATGGGAGGTGGACAGTCTTTGAGTAGAAACAGGAACTAATCAAGAGAGGAGCACCAATTAAAGGCAAAAAGTGTGATTTAGTAGAAAGGTAAGTACTTGCTGATCAGTTTCATATATTATCTTACAGGAATTTATCCCAAGATTACAAGTTTAGTCACTTGACTCCAATGGGTTGAACCAGCAGTTTACATCACTGGTCATATATTGCTGTGTGTGTGTTGTCTCTTGGCCACACACAATTCTGTGACAAGTCAAATTATGAGACTGTGATTAAAAGTATAATTAATGTTCCATAAAGAGAGACTTTCATAGCCATACATACATTATTTTGAATGTGGAATACCCTGGTCAAAGTGCACATAGGCCACCAGTAGCCTGACCTGAGCCAAGCCTCTGGGGCCCAGCCAGTAGCTTGTATATTGGGTCACTCCAGGGGATTAGCAAGGTGTTAATGCTGCTGTTGTCTAGTTCCTCTGGGGAGAGTGCTTTATGGGTGTGCTGTGTATACAAGACACTTGTTGGTAATGTGTTTGTCCAGAATAACAATGAGGTAAAAACACTGCATACTCAAAGGCAAAGATGAAAAACTAAACAAGAAAAGGAAAAGTAACTTTATGTCCCCTCCAGTTTGAAAGTTTACCTTTTTCCTTACATTTGAACAGCTTGGCTGCCCTTCATTACCTCATACAGTTCAGTTGACAGGACACATATTTAGTCTTGCACTTTTTTTCAGACTTGACGCATATGACAGAAATAACAATTTTCATTCTGAACCTATACTCAGTCTGAAAAAAGAAACACCCCTTCCTCAATGGCCCAACCAAGGATTCAAAACCATAACTGAAAGCACACAAAACATACCGCCAATGTGCATGTCCCATCCCAAAGTTACTTTTCCTTTCCTTGTTCAGTTTTTCATCTTTGCCTTTGAGTATGCAGTGTTTTTACCTCATTGTTATTCTGGACAAACACATTACCAACAAGTGTCTTGTATACACAGCACACCCATAAAGCACACTCCCCAGAGGAACTAGACAACAGCAGCATTAACACCTTGCTAATCCCCTGGAGTGACCCAATATACAAGCTACTGGCTGGGCCCCAGAGGCTTGGCTCAGGTCAGGCTACTGGTGGCTTATGTATACTTTGACCAGGTTATTCCACATTCAAAATAATGTATGTATGGCTATGGAAGTCTCTCTTTATGGAACATTAATTATACTTTTAATCACAGTCTCATAATTTGACTTGTCACAGAATTGTGTGTGGCCAAGAGACAACACACACACAGCAATATATGACCAGTGATGTAAACTGCTGGTTCAACCCATTGGAGTCAAGTGACTAAACTTGTAATCTTGGGATAAATTCCTGTAAGATAATATATGAAACTGATCAGCAAGTACTTACCTTTCTACTAAATCACACTTTTTGCCTTTAGTTGGTGCTCCTCTCTTGATTAGTTCCTGTTTCAACTCAAAGACTCTCCACCTCCCATACTCTGCCATGCTTAGCTAGTGGGCACTCTGTCAGGCTAGGGTGTATAGTACCCCAGAGCCATCTGGTGGTGAAACTCATTTCTGACATGGTCTATTAGTTATTATTTAATTGACTCCTTTCACAGAACCAGCAAAGCATAGACTTTTCTCACCTCCAGCAGACTGGAGAGGGCATTGTGGGGGTGAACACTTGTGGACATAGGGTAACGCATGTTAAAAGTACCAATCTTTAAAGTAAATTTGAGATCAATTATAGAAACATTAACATAAATTGTAAAACTTTTTGATTAGTATGCCTATCAACATCAGTAATGTACTAGGAATTTTTAATTTGAAGATGTTTGAAACTTTTTACAGGCAAAATTATTGAGACCCTCATACGGTAGTCCGTATCTGTGTACTGACCACCCACACTTGCATAGGTGTCAGTTGGTTTCTGACACCTGTGGGGTTAATCACCAGAGTAGTTTGTGAAACCTTTAAACTGAATACATTTTGGCAGTCTGTGCTCATAATTCCACAGCATATGGCTCTGTGGGATATTACCATTCATACAAGTGTGGTGTTTAAAGGGCAAAACACCATTGTTTCAGTTATGGCAGACACGTCACTGATTAGGCAAGCTTTACTGCCCTAAAGTAGTCTTAACCTATTGTTATATGTTCAACATTTTATGAAAGGTTTCATGAATAGTTTAGAGGACATTTTCTTGCCATACTTAAACTTGTGCAGCCGAGATATTCAAGTTATTTTACCATGTAAACCTTGCTCTGTGGAAAGTGCCTATGTTAAAACTATCCAAGCAAGTAGTCTTACCCCAGCAAAGGGGCTTTCTGTAGGCATTGGAGGTGAGAAAATCAATGGGCACATTGAGTCAATTACCTGCATAGTTTTTGACACCTATGTACTGGGTAAATTTTGACATTGAGGAATGTCTGCTCACTACCATGCAGCAGCATAGTCAACAGTGGCTACTCACCAGTCATTTATGTATGTGCACACTCTGAAAAAATCAACTCAGAACAAGGTACTTGCTAGTATTTCACTGAGGAAATGCAGTTTGTTTTCCCAAAATTGCCCTCATATACTGTAATAAGTTTCCCTTTTTTCTCATTGTTGTGTAAACATTGTTGCAGCTGAGTTGCCACACTCTTTTCATATGCACAGCTATCTGAACATGTATTCATATTTTCCCATCACCCGAGGTTTGTTCCTGGATAGGTACCCATGTTAAAAATATACAATCAAGCAGGCTTGCCCCGCAAAGGGGATTCACTTGAGAAAGGAGGCAAGAAAGCAGTTGTGCACAGTGGCTCCACTTGTGGGGGAAAGTCCTGAATTCTTCACATTGGTTCTCACTTTCTTACACCACTTTAAATCATTTTCATTCTGTAAACATCATCCGGTCTGTATATATGTAATGAGGAATACATATATACTGCACAAATAGATACCCTGTGTTTTAATACCATTGTACATGTACATGTGAACGCACCAATTTCACCTGTTTCTGATGCTACAGAGCTTTGCTGTAGTAGCCCTAGGGACTTCTGATTGTAGTCTTATGTATAGTAGTCCTTCTCTTATGAGGCCACCCAAAATGTGGCCTCATAAGAGAGGTGACCTTTCTTGAGGGGAAAAACAGAGAGGTGTGTGAACAGCCCATGTTCAGTTGACCTAGAGGTTCAAGGTCACCCATGTGCTGAGTAAGTCTGACCTTTATGGAAGAACACTAACATATGCAACACCAAAGTCCCAGTTCAAGTAGTTCTCAAGTTATAGTGAAGAGTAAAATTCATGTATGTTGCACTGTGATCCCAGAAATGAGGTCAAGGTCACTTATGTACTAAGCATGACTTTTATAGAGAAACAGTAACATGTGCAACATCAAGGTCCTAACTCAAAATAGATTTCAAGTTCTCAAGTGAACAGTCAATTTCATGTCAGTTGTCCTGTGACCTTGGGAATGAGGTGAAGGTCCAAAAATCACTGGTGCATGATCACTTGGCCAAAATATGCAGGGGATTATAAAAGTACATCCCTACCAAGTTTGACACAAATCTGGCAAAACTTACTGAAGTTATAACCATTACAAGAAGTTCCCATGTAAAACTTTCCTATCAGAACTTTTCAACAATTTAAAAAAAAATCATAAGAAATTCAAAAATCACTGGAGCATGACCATTTGAACAAAATTGGTAGAGACCCACCCAAGGTACACTGCCACTACGTTTGAAGTCAATCTGACTGACAGTTTCTTGGGAGAAGTCCAAAATGTGAGTTAGCATTAGAATGCCCATGGAATTACATAGTAATCAATAGGAAAGGTGCATTTACCAATACGTGCGGAAATTGAAAAAATCATTAAACATCAAAATATCACGGCAATTGGATGAGCGGTTTTGGAGAAGATTTTTTAAGATTTGAACGAAAAAGAACAAAAAAATTCAGAAAAAAAAATCCAAAAATCACTGGAGTGTGACCATTTGAACAAACTTGGTAGAGAACCACGCAAGGTACATTCCCACTTTTAAAGTTTGGGGTGAATCTGGTTAGTGGTTTTGGAGAAGAAGTCAAAAATGTGAATTGTGGATGCTGACGGATGGATGACTAATGCCTAGCCTCCACACAAGCTCAGCTGAAGGATAAGTCACCTTAACTAAAAAAAAATCATGAAAATCCAAAATCACTGAAGCCTGACCATTTGTTCACACTTGGTAGAGACCCATACAAGGTACATCTCCACCAAGTTTGCAGTAAATCTGGAGACTGTTTTGGAGAAGTCGAAAATGTGAATTGTGTACGGATGGATGGACACATGACAGAAGAACGGACGGAGGAGGACCATTCTATGAGCTCAGCTGACTGACAAATCAGCTGAGCTAATAAAATGAAAACCCCACACTTGCTGCATGGAAAAGTGGCCTTTGTAGAGGAGGTGATCTGATACAGCAGTACCTGCTTTTAATGACCATCCTGCTTCCAGCAAAAAGTGGTCTTATATTGCAGGTAGTCTCAAATACAGGTAAAACTGGAACAGAAGATTGGCTTCACAGCAAATCTGTTGGGGGTGCCTTCAAAATGAGAACAGTTTGAAATGCTACACTTTGCCATTGTTCAACATAATCTAAATTTTGTGTATTAGCCTAATTTGCATGAATTAAAATGCTACAACGTTGGTTCTTAGTCCATTGGGTGTGGCCATGTCACAGACTTATAAACTGCAGTTTGAATGATACCACTATCTATAATAGTTTTCAAAGATTTAGATCTTGTGTATTTGTCTTTTTTTGTAGAAATCATAATTCTACAACTTTGGTTCACAGTTAGTTCATTGCATGTGGCTTTGCCATAAACCTTAAAAATTGAAGTTAGAATAACACCTCTATCAATGATAGTTTTGAAGTAATTCAAGATTTAAATTTTGTGGATTCACATAACTTGCATTAATAAGAATGCTACAACTTTGGTTCATGATTCCTTGGATGCAACTATGTCACAAACCTATAAATTGAAGTTGAAATGGCACCTCTATCTATAATAGTTTTAAAGCTATTTAAGATTTAAATTTCATGTATTTGCCTAATTTGCAAAAGTTTAGAATTCTACAATTTTGGTTCATGGTTAATAGATGTGGCTATGTTACAAACCTACAAATTTAAGATGGAATGGCACCTATATCTATATTGGTTTTGGTGCAATTCAAGATTTTGATTTTGCATATTCACCTAATTTGCATAAATTAAAATGCTACAACTTTGGTTCATTTGATGCACCTTTGCCGCAAACCTGCAAATTGAAGTTGAAATGACATCTGTATCTATAATAGTTTTGGAGATATTCAACCTTTAATTTTCTCAATGCTCCTAATCAGCACAATTTAACATTCTACAACTTTCATTTGCTGTCGTTTACATCAGCAGGTGTCACAAACCTGTAAATGGACATCCAAATTTTGTGTCTATCTGTAATAGTTTGAAAGATATAGAGCTTTAAAAAATTTAATTGCCCCAAAGTTTGTATCTTTTTAACATAATCATGTCTATTCCAAACAATAGCAGGTCAGTCACCATAAGTTCAGTGGTTTTCCGACAACTAGAATAGTGTCAGAGAGAGAGAGAGAGAGAGAGAGAGAGAGAGAGAGAGAAAGAGAGAGAGAGAGAGAGAGAGAGAGAGAGAGAGAGAGAGAGAGAGAGAGAGAGAGAGAGAGAGAATGTATGCAGTTTGACCTTTCAAGGTCACTCATGTTTAAAATAAACCATACAAACTGAGAGCCCATTTATAAGTACTTTCCTCTTAACAATTAATACAGTGAAACCTTCCCATACCGAACACCCTTGGGACCTGAAAAAAGTGTTCAGTATTGGGAGGTGTTTGGTATAAAGAGGTTTGATAGCATTAAAAGTATATATTTGGGACCGAGAAATGGTGTTCAGTATAGAGAGGTTTTTCGGTATATGGAGGTGTTTGGTAAGAGAGGTTTTACTGTAGTAACATTGGTCGTACGATGCAACATTAAGAAGGTATAAGCCAACATATAAAAAATTGCTGGATCTGCACAAAATGCATTTGACCTTGACCCTTGACCTCAAGGTTATACATTATCACCAAGTTTGAAGTGAATCTGGGTGATGGTTTTGAAGATGAAGTCGAAAACTTGATCAACAACAATCCCATTTCACTTACATGGTAGTCAACAGAAATGTATGCAGTTTGACCTTTCAAGATCACTCAGGTTTTAAATAAACCAAAAAGCCCATTTATAAGTACTTTCCTATTAACAATTAATAGTCAACATTTATAACTACTTTCCTATTAACAAGTAATAGTCACCTTGGGCCTACAATGCATCATTAAGAAGGTATAAGCCAATATGTGAAAACTGCTGAGTCAGCAGAAAATGCAACAAGGATTTGACCTTGACCTTTGACCTGAAGGTTATGCAAATCTATATTATTATATGGGACAGACCCACAGATTATCTGTACCAAATTAAGAGGTAATAGATCAAGAGGGGACAGAAATATAAAGAAAATGAGATATGTGGCGGCGGCAGACCACAGGATTAAACACAATATGCATCCCCCTGCGGGGGTTGCATAATTACACTGTGTGGGGTGAAGAACCTGGCTAAGGGGATGAGCACTGGTGCAAAAATGACAGTTTAAGAAGAAAACAATCCAAATACATGTACTGATTACCTTTTTTTATTAAAAAAGTGCCTACTGTAGTAGATTTTGGTATACATTTAAGGTGCATGCTGCCAATAGTGGGGAGGTGCCAACTGCAGGTTCCATTAACATGTTGGTAATAGGGAAAATCAAACGGGACCAAAGAAAAGTGGCCATTGTAAGAAGG
Source organism: Hermodice carunculata (assembly GCA_964020975.1). Lineage (NCBI taxonomy): Eukaryota > Metazoa > Annelida > Polychaeta > Eunicida > Amphinomidae > Hermodice > Hermodice carunculata. The sequence continues at coordinate 33,085,028 of OZ026615.1, read as the reverse complement.
TGTTCACTGCAGAGAGGTGCCCGCTAATGAGGGCTTACTACATATATATATATATATATATATATATATATATATATATATATATATATATATATATATATATATATATATATATATATATATATATATATATATATATACAGTTCCGCCTAAAAAAACAGTTAAGTCTAAAACTTAACAGCCAAACGCGTTTGTGACGTTTGGTTGGTGTTTGGTTTGCGTTTGAAAACGTTTGAAAGTGTTTGGTTTGCGTTTGAAATTCGTTTGAGAAGCGTTTCAAACACTTTCTACATTGCGTTTCAAACACTTTGAGCAACGTGTTTGGGACACATGCGTTTCAAACGCTTACAGATGCATTTACAAAGTTTAGGTGTTATATTGTATTTTCCCCTTGTTGCTTAAGTTAGAGATACACAAAATGAATGTTTACATTACTTTTCTTCCACACACAAGTGTACATAAAATTGTTCACAAGAATATGAGTTGATAAAGATTCCAGTGGGAATCGAAATATAAAAAAATAAAGAAAAAATATTTTAATGTAAATAAAAACCCCAAGTGAATGAATGTATTTGAACTAGGATGCGTCTTGAAGGAACGACGAAAAAAATAAGCAAACTTGGAACTCTGTACAATGTAACGCTAAATGCCCCACATGTAGTATGAAGAAAAATACTTGGTTGGTGCTGTAATGCAGACGCTTTTTATTCCGTCAATTTTGTTTTTCCTTTGTATAAACGTTGTACTGCTTAGTATATATATATATATATATATATATATATATATATATATATTTGATTTTCTTATTATCTACGCAGCCGTTTTAAGAATCTCCTACAGTAGTTTTTTTTAAAAATAGCATTCAGAGAACAGATTACCCTCGGCGCCAACAATCTTTTTTTTCCTCAATTCTGCATTTCTTGAGATATTATGGTAACGAGATTGTCCCCTTGTGCGCCACTCAGACGGCCTTCAAATGAAAACTTCAAAAGTTTCTTAAGTTTGAAAATAATAAGAAGCTAGTTTTCAATGAGAACGTGGTCCGTTTAATATAATTTGTATCTCTGATAAAAATTTGTGAAGCTGCAATGCATCCTTGTTGAGATATTATGATAACGTGGTCCCCTTGTGTGCCGCTCAGAAGGCCTTCAAATAAATACTTTAAAATTTCATTAAAAAAAGTTATAAATGCAAAAAGGAAGCTGGTTTAAATAGGTACCTGGTCCATCATAAGGTGCACCTCTGAAAAATAATTGGTAAAGTTGCGGTCAGCATTTTTTGAGATATCACGGTAATGTCGTCAGGGTTAAGGCAACTCAGACGGCCTTCAAATCAGTGCATGAAAAGTTTCATTAAAAAAAATGTAAAAATAACCAGAGGAGGCTGATTTCAGTAGTAACCTGGTCCATTATAAGACGCATTCCTGGTAAAAATTTGGTAGAGCGACCTTGAATAGTTTTTGAGATATCGCGGTAACATCCTCATGGTTGACGCCAATAAATACATTAATAAAACGTTTCGTGAAAAGTTTATAATTAATCAGAGGAAGTTGCTTTTCAATGGGAACCTGGTCCATTGTAAGGTACATCTCTGATAAAAATTTGGTAAAGCTACGGTGAAAATTCAGATATCGCACGCGGCAGTAACATCGACAAGATGGACGGACGACAATATCATCCGGCACTTCATGTGCAGAGGGTAAAAAATGGGAATAGAACACTTACAAGGGCATATGAGACTCCAATGATTATACATGAATAAAGACAATGCTCTTTCAAGTTTGATTTTATGCTGTTGTTTTTTTGTAATGAGTAAACAAGACTGAAAAGCTTAAAGATCCAGGTATTATGTGTGTGCAATCACGCCCCAGGGCTTACAATGCATGAATCATTTCCTGATTATCTTTACTTATTTCTCCCCAATGGTTGCACTTATCTGCACGAGTTGTGTGTCAATTTTCTTTTCGTTTCTTTCTTCTTCAACCCCCTCGCCCCCCCAATTCTAATGAGACCATTCCGTGCATATGAAATAAGGTAATGCTAACTATGTAGTCGTGTGCCCAGGACTGACTATACCATTTTTGTATTAGGGGTGTTGGCTGCAATACATTTGACTTTGTGTTGTTGTGTCACAGGCTTCCATGGGGCTTGAGCTTACATTATCAAATGTGCCAGCAGTATTATATATATATATATATATATATATATATATATATTTCGATATATATGTATATATATATTTACATATATGTATATATATTTACATATATTTGATTTCTTGCATATACGGACCATGGACTTTCACTTGTCTGCTCAACACTTTAGAGACGAGAGGGTGGAACGGATTATAATATATACCACACCAGGCAGCATTTGAATATAAGTGGTGTGGACATCGCCTACATTCTTCTTTCATTATGATTCAATTTTGCGGATTTGATGAAATCTATAATAGATTTCGACATAAAACTCAAATAAGAATGTGTATTTGCATCATGAAAACATGAATACAGAAAGAAACAATTTCCCAAATTAGTCTTTTATTTTTAATTAATGATCCAAATGAGTATGCTAATGATTGTGGTCACAAGGTGTTGCTGTGGGTGACACCTTGTGGCTAATCCTAGCAGTAATACATGTGCGGCAAGCAAAATGGAAACAGGTCCGCTTGACTCCTGTGAGAATTGCAAGCTTGTGACAGTCGGCAACGATATATATCCAAATAGATACGTATATGTATTTCCAAGTGTTTCAAGTAGGCCTTGTTAAATTTACTGGTGCATCTAGTAGGTTTGTACTTTTGTTGACCAACACGCAAAGGGATCCAATCTGATGGTGGATTAGAAATCGCATCAGTTCTCTTGTTTTGTTGTGTTGTTTTTCTGCAGCTTAGATCACTGATCAGTGCCGATGATCCACATGTGAGGGATACGTGGGAAAGACTTCACACAATTGAAATGGCAGTTGTCAACTCGGCCCTCTGTCTTAATTTTTTATATTTGTGTTTATCTTCACTAATTAATTAGACACTTTGGAAAAGGGCTAAAATGCGTAGATCACAAGTACGTAAAAAAAGACGTTTAAGTCCTTTATTTGTATAGGACTTTTTCCTTTGAGCGTCGCATTTTGAATATTTATTTGGATTACCCCCCCCCCCCCAAAAAAAAGAAACAAAGAAACAAAAACTGTTCGATTGATTTGCAAAATATCCAAGAATCATATTTTTTTTGTGATAAAATCCAAATAAATAACGGTAATTAACGTCCGGTACAAACAGGATTCATGTTCAAATTTCAAAAATGGTTTTCAACATATCACTAGGCCTACATGTATTTATAGCTGCTATAAATTGGGAGTTTTTTTTTTTTTTTTTTTGTTTATTTGGTCACCGAAAAATAATTTAGGTATGTAGGCTACCTGTGCATATGATGTCAAAATAATAAGCGTGTCCGTTATTAAATCTGATTTCCTTCGCTGTATTTTCTTGTGTGCCTGTATTCAAAATGAAATTAAACTATAATTTTTTCAAATGTTGACATGAAGTAGCGTAATCAAATGGCCAGATCATTAATATTGTCAGTGCAAAGCCCGCAACTATTGCAAATTTTGCTCTGGTCAACATCACTGAAAACTTCCATTCACAAACTGGTCCAAATTAAAAACAATTCACTGAATCTATTTAATTTGACATTACGTTGTTGGGACGTATCGGCATACAATTCCTTCATTGGCGGTTCCTTGCTCATAATTTGTGGAAAGCGTCGGTAAAAAGGTAGGCCCTAATTGCAGAAAACCATTAGCTTCAATATCGTGCACTGAAAGATTTACAAATGTTGACCACCATTTTGACTGTGGGCGAGGTCACATGATCTCTGCATGGACCACATGACCCCCATGCCTGGACTTTTGCACACGTGGGGAACAGCGGTTTCGATTTTCTTTCATTTTTGTGAAAACGTAAATAATTGAAATTGATGGAGACCTACTACAACTCTCTAAACTTTGTTGAATGACAGTATTGGTTTGTTTACTGACAATGAAGAAATGGAGACAGGGAACAGAGCAAATACTTATTGCAATTAAAAATTAAAAATGACATGGTTGTTAAAAGTGGTTGTGGATGCCGGAGATTCAAGCACTGAAGCAAGTTCGAGAACCGGCCATTTCATGTTGAGACTGACACAGCAAACGATAGACTATCATGTTTGGACGGAGACAAACTTCAAAAGTGTTGTTGTAGTTATGCCGGTCATTTTTCCCCTGAATACGAAAAATAAAAAATAAAAAACATCGATGTTCATTATCTTTGATAGTGTTTTTACGAGAACAGTGGCAGCTGCGAATGGTGCTGTGCCTCGTGGGCCGTTCCTTCCGAAACTGGTCATTCGTCTTGGTCAAACAATTCAGTACAGATGGGGCAATCAAAACGATGTGGCCCCTAAAGTCTTCTGCCCTCTTTACATTGCATTTAAGTGTATATACATGTCCAAATAAATTTATTCAACCTGCAACTAAAGCTTTATTTCTGTGTTAGGTTTAAGTAACTGAACGCATAGCTTGTTGAAGTGGGACATTTTGCCACTATCAAACATTTGGGAAATGCTTTAGTTTGTAGCAACTATGCGATGAAAAGTCATTGACCTGTTTGGATGTGTTTGAAACGCAATTGTGAAAGTGTTTGAAACGCGTTTGGTGAAGCGTTGGAAACGTTTTTGTTATCACAGCGTTTGAAACGCGTTTGTAACAAAGAGTTTGCAACGCATTTGCAACGCGTTTGTTTCGCGTTTGAGTTTTCTCGCTTGCGTTTGAGGATCGTTTGGGAAGCGTTGGTGCGTTTGGCGTTTGATAACTTGAACGCGGGCGGAACTGTATATATATATACATACATATGTATAAATCAAACAAATTTTGCAAAAAATGTTCTACTGTATGTATCAAGCACTCAGCCTACTTACCCTGTCATATAATTCCAAAATAACATGGTATGCAGCTTCGTTGGATCCAAACTGGAGGTCTATGATACGGTCTACACCCAGCTGTTCTATTTTTTCTAATCGTCTGCCTCTCAAGTGCTTCCTTAGCTGTTTAAAATGTGTTATTAAATAAAACATTAGGTTTCACAAAAGTAGCTAAAAATAAATAAATCAGGTGATGAAGTTATCCAAAAAAAAAGTGCCCACAAGCTGACATGACATCAGTACATGTAATATATTTTTCCTGAATCCACTAAATAAAAATAAAAAAATAAAAAAAAAATAAAAAAACAGTTTTGAAACAAAATTTGTGTTTATAATTAATTCTGACAAACCTGTAGGTGTAATTGTTACTTTATCATTCAATATTTGGACATTATATTGCTTCTTTGTAATACCAAACAAAACTATAAATATGTAACAACTTTGCAACAGCCAGCTGTTTGCTTACCTTCATGGAAAAGCCAGAGGGAGTCATGTTCTTGGGCCATTCAAAGTCAGTTGTATGGATTCTGTTCCCAGACTCCAGCAGTATCATTGCTTTACTGTCAGGCCTCAAGTATCAGAAACACCAATTAATATGTGTGTACGCAAACTTAACAAGTTCTTAAAATGATGAAGTTCACTAAAGAAGACAGGTAGATTTTATTTATTTATGCAAAGTAAAGAACAGTCCATAATCAAGCACAGTTAACTTAAGTTTAATTTTATATTGGATACTATGAATGACTTGAAGCCATATCTTATCATAGTGTCACAAGAAAGGCAGAACCACTCAGCAGTTTTATATATGGTTTATTCTTCATTAAGATGATAATGCTGCTCACAGAATACTTCAAGTAAATGCCAAACTGCAGTTCACTTTTTACTTTTAACCTTTGAAACTGTTAAGAGCTCTGCATGTTTAAAGATACAAAACAATAGGACTGTGATAGTCCTGTGCTCAAGTGACCATGTATATGCACAACAAAGTTGTCCCTGTAACTTTACAACTTGTGTCATGGTCACCTTCATGTAATCTCTACTTAGCCCTTATAAAGGACCATCACAATGTAACACAGTTGGACATCGGGAGGTTCTCACATTATGGCCTCTTGTTTTACCAACCATACTAAACAGATATCAGCTGAGGTAATTATGGTGGCAGAAGCTGATCAGATCCTGCAGAATATAGAAAACCTCTAGGATAAACTGGTAAGGTTGGAAACACTGAAAATGATATTCACAAAAGCTACCCTGTGACAGCCCACATTAAGCATTTTATCAAGTCCAAACTAGTTCGAATACAGGATTATGACCATTTCCACCGTCAAAGAACTAGGGAAAACAGTTCTGGACTTCGCAACCACAAACAACATACCCTAAAATTGTTCTGGTGACTTGGAATTACTACAGCCCCTAGAGAAGGAGTTGAAAACTAAGAAAATAAAAACAAGAGAGCCATGATCCCTATTTGCCCTTGACCTTCAACTCGGATAAAAAAATTGTTAAAGTTCAACATATGCACCCTACATCCAACTTTCCATACATGGTCTGTTTGTTCAAATCCTGTAATAACTTTTTCAGTTATTGAAGAATTTAAAATAAAATTAATTTGGACAAGTGCCAAACTCGATAATTACGGGGTCACAGCGACTGAAAAAGTAGGTCATCAAGTACAGTTTTATGTAATGTGACAAAGTGCAAATTTGATCTGGAGGCTCAATTCTCTTTGCCACTGATGTCCAAGCTACCCCCTGCCATTACAAAATCACCTCTTCCAACTTTACAGGTATGGTGACCTCACAAAAATACGTCAAGGTCACTCATATTACGTAACATTCTAGCATTGGACATGGCAGGGTTTCCATTAAACCCCAAATTCGGGTATATTACCCTTTCAAAACATGAAATACCCCTTCATCAAAATTCAAAGGGGTCCCAACTTCCTTTATTTTCTTTGTTACTGTGGCAAAATATAGCTTAAAATGTGACTCTCTTTCAGGTTGGGACCCACTGAAAAAAATTTTAATGGAAACACTGCATCTTCTACATATCCTATAGATTTGGCAAGTCTACTCCCATTACTTTTCCAGATATGGAATTTTATATCTCAAAACACATTTTGGCTCATCATTTCTTTCAAATTATAGGTGGTGCCATTAGTGTCATTATTTACTAAGACTTTGACTTCCCCCACAATCCTGCCAAATTCCCTGAAGATCCCACCTCAAATTAAAGATGCTACAGCATTCACAAGATTTTTACATTTTGACCCCTATATTGCATAATACTGTAGATGGTGCCACCAATGTCGAAAGGGACCTAGATTTTAAAACACCCCACAAGTCCTAAAAGTAATATTGGGCTAACTTGAAAACTGTGGACAGTATCATGCTGACTAGCGAAAGTTCACAGATGCATAGACGGACAGACATGAGCAGTCACATAAGCTCTGCCACCTTAGGTCAGCAGAGCTAAAAAAACCAATAAATTGCAGTTCCATCTCTTGAACAAATTAGTCTTGCAGTATCCAGCATACTGGTCAACTCATACAATTTTAAAGCACTTGACTGAGCTGTTTCAGAAAAGATGATCCTTCAAGATTTTTCCACACGAACAGAACAAAAAATTAACTAAAAATTCAAAAATCAATGAGACATGACCATTTCAACAAGTTTCAGCAGGATCTGGATAATGGTTTTTAAGAAGTCAAACATGTCACTGAAAATCAGTAAATTTTTGTGAGAAGTCAAACATGTCACTTCATATCAGTGAATTTTTGTTAGAGATCAAACATGTCACTCCAAAAAAAAAAAGGTTTTTGCCATAAGGGCAACCTTTGTTATTCAATTCTTACATCAGGACCATCATCTCTAAATCTTTGAAAAAAATGAACTATTTATGAACCAATGCAATACAATATTCTTTCATATAGAAACTAACTTGTGTATAATTTTGGTGAAATTGCTATCCAGATTTTTATCACCCAGCCAAGCTCAAACTGCTGAGAATAACACTTACTTGGCAAGCCTTATCAGGTATGTTTTATTGTCCAAGTCATATACATTGGCCACACGCATCCCAGCCAGCCTGAAAATGTACAGAACTGCAATGAAACAAAAATTGACAATGCCAACTGTTCCAATTTACATTGTACCACCTAATATTTCTTTTGAAGTCTGATTTTGTCTACTTTCACCTTATAACTTTCAAGACTTGTTTTTTTTTGGGGGGGGGGGGGGGGAGAGAGGGAGATGCATGCTCTTACAGAGTGCTCTCCAGTTGTTACATAGGTTTTTAATTTTGCAAGAAGACAATATATATACATATAATTTGTCTTTCTCAAAATCAAGATGTGCAATGCAGGAAAGTTGATTTGTGCTGATAACAACTGAACACAGGACAGTGAAATGAAATTTAACTTCTATAAATAACATTTTATTTTGTGTTGTTGTTTTTTTTTATTTTAATTTTAATTGACTCCTTTTGCAGAACCAGCAAAGCACAGAATTTTCTGACCTCCAGCGGACTGGTGAGGGCATGGGGCATGCATTTGTGTAAAATGGCATCAATGGATCTGAAGCAGTGGAACATGGACACATTTCTGAGACTTATATAGTGAATAGTCGTCTGCAAAGAGAGCCACATGTACTACCATAACAAGTGTGTAGCTACAAGATGAATACAAACATCTGTTTTCTGAAAGGTTCGCTTTCTGCGGTTCTCCAACAATGTATTGAGTTTCCATGACCCAGTTTCTGGTGTGTTGCATGAGGATATCCTGAAAGTTCAGACATTGGCAGAAACTTTCAAATTGCAACAAAAATATTAAATCTCCTTTGCACGAAAACATTTTTGACAAAATAAAATAGCTAACATCAAATAAATGAACATTTTATGTTGACCATTTCTTCCTTGATCAACAGCTATTATGTTTATCTTGTACTATTAAAGTGTACCAAAGAACATTTTATCTTATATTCACTACTGGTTTGTAATTGGGGTCCAGGTAATTAGGGCTGGTGTACACCTGGGTGTGTGAACATGGAATTTTCATTTGGCCATGTGCCTGTTATGTGGAGACAGACATAGAAAGGTGTAGGAAGGCAGGACAATATTGAGAGAGCAGTGCGGGATGAAACGTTTAGAAATGTGGTTTACATTATGCTGTTTTATTTCATATGTGATGTCCCACTCACAAAGGAATATGCTAATTACATGTATGTTTCCCCTAAACCAGACCTCAAATTTAGTAACAGCATATAAATATGTTATGGGTCCACATTACACTACAGTGGTCCCCCTCTTATAAGGCTCCTCTCACCAGAGGCCACCCGTCATGGAAAAACCGGCATTTTTGTGCAGAAAGTGTGTTATTTCCATTATATTTCCCCCCTTGAGAGAGGTCACCCCTCTTATACAAGGCCACTTTTTTGGCTGCATTTGGGGTGGCCTTATAAGAGGGGGACCACTGTACTTGGCTACACTTGTTTTCCATGGAAAGGTATAGGAAGGTAGGACAATACCTGAGAGGGCAGCATGGGATGAAACTTTTAGAAATGTGGTTTAGATTGTGCTGTTTTATTTTATGTGTGATGTTCCACTCACAAAGGAATATGCTTAAGTTCCAGGAAAGATGATTTGCTGCATAGCAAATCAGTGTGTGTCTTCAAAGCATTTTGGTATGGCAATGTACAACTATTCCATAACACAGGAGTAGAAGTTGGAATGCATCTCTATTATTTATAGCTTTGAAGTCATTCAAGAAAATTTATAATGGAGGTATTTAGCATAATTTAAATTGCTACAACTTTTTATTTTTAATTCATTAGGTGCTCAATGGTCAACAACCACTAGTAAAAGTTGGAACGACACCTCTATCTATTATAGTATTGAAGATATTCAAGATTGAAAATTTCAAAAAAGTACCGCTAATTAGCATAATTCAAATTGAAACAACTTTTGTTTTAGATTCATTGCATGCGCAATGGTCAACAACTCCCTAGTAGAAGTTGAAATGGCATCTCTATCTATAATAGTTTTGAAGATATTCAAGTTTTAAAATTTCAAATGCTGCTAATCAGCATAATTTAAATTGCTACAATTTTCACTTTAGATTCATTAGATGTGCAATGGTCAATAACCCCCATAATAGAAGTTGGAATGACATCTCTATCTATTATACTTTTGAACAAATTCAAGATTTAAAATTTCAAATGCCCCTAATTTGCATAATTTTGAACATCTTCATTCCTCTGTATACGACAGTCAAACTCCTTGTATGGAGGTACAATCATGCCAAGTTTGGAGTTTCTATGTGTAATAGTGTCAGAGAAAAGTGTCGGACAAATTTGCTGATAAAGAAAGAAAGAAAGAAAGAATGAAAGAATTTCAGGAAAAACAGAAAAGTGTGTGTTGACATAAACATTTTAATTACATGTATGTTTTCCCCAAACCAGATGTCAAATGAAGTGAGATCATATAAATATGGCATGGGTCCACATTACACTACTTGGCTACGCTATTTTCAATGCTTGTCTGTTACATATTACAAGTTCTGCTAACTCACTATTTTGATCCCCCCCCCCCCCCACACACACACATATAATGTGAGATGAAATCACTATTGTACATAACCTGAAATGCATCAGATTTCACATCACGGATATGCTGGGGGATAGAGTTTCACATTGAAGAACCAATATTAGAATGGGAGTGTTTATGGTTCCTGTTAGTATGAAAATGTTCTTCACTGGAGGACCTAATATTATATGTGTGGACTTATGTAAGAGAAGTGATGAACTGACATAAGTTTTAGGGTGTCTGGTTGTTGAAAATTTCCTAGAGAAGTACAGACCAGCTGTAGTGGAGCCTTTGTTTGACACTCAGACATTTAAGGGTGTCCAGCATATCAGTGATGTGAGTTCTAGGATGACAACCTAACATGATTCTCATGACGCGACGCTGGATCTGTTGGAGACGGTTCAATTCATATTTCTGAAGTGAATTGGACCTAACAGTACTGCAGTATGCAAAATGAGAAAGAATTAATGTACTGTATAAGATTAACTTGGCATATAAAGGTAAACATTTTGCTGCTCTGCAAAAAATACCAACTGCTCTATTCAATTTTGCTACAAGGGTATTAAAATTGTCAGAAAAACTCATTTCTGAATCCAGAGTCACGCCAAGGTACTTGAAATTATATACTGGCACCATGGTTTGATTTTGCAAAATCAAGTCCAGATTTTCATGCTGTTTTTTCTTGGATGTGAACAACATACGATTTGTTTTACTTGTAATTAGGCTGAGTTTGTTGGCTGGAAGCCAGGTTGCTATTAGCTGGAAATCTTTATTCAAAGCTCTAGTTATGGAGTCAGGGTCAGGTCCAGCAAAATAAAAGATAGTATCATCAGCATACATGCTGACTGTACATTGATTGAAACTACTGCAAATGTCATTTACATATATTATAAAAAGTAAAGATCCCAAAATTGAACCTTGCGGGACACCAGTACTGATCAGCATTAGATCAGAGAGGTTACCACTTTTTTAGGCAATCTGCCTCCTGGCTGTCAGGTAGTCCCTGAAGCAATGCTGAACAGTATCTTTGAAACTGTAGTAATTGAGATTTAACAAGAGTATTTCATGATCTACTGTGTTGAAAGCTTTTTTTGAGATCGAGTGTAATCAGAGTTTTCTTGCTGATTTCATTATATACATATTCAGTAAGATAGTGTAAGCTGGTCTGGGTAGAATGCTTTGGCCGGAAACCTGATTGCTGGGTACACATAATATTGCTGTTGGCACAAAAGGTATAAACCTGGTTATGTATAATTTGTGCCAATAATTTCAAAATGACTGGTAAAATAGAAATTGGTCTGTAGTTTTCAGGATCAGGTTCTGGAACCTTTTTTGAACATAGCAGAGATCTTAGACAGATTAAAATCATCAGGGATTGGACCAGTGTCCATGGACAAATTAAAAATATAAGTCGGACTGCCAGAGATTGCTGGTGAAGCAATCTTCAGCAGTCTGGCCTGGATGTTATCCATTCCAGTAGCTTTTTCTCTGGGTAATTCAGCTAATATTTTAGAGACGTCATGTTTTGAGACCTTTTGAAAAGTTTATCCTATCTAAGTCCTGTTGTAAGATTTTAGCATACGACTCACTGGATACAGTAAGGTACCCCATGGCGTCGTCTGCAAAGAAATGTACTTCAAATGGTAGGCTGTGTGGCAGGTCATTGATATAATAAAGTGCTAAAGAAACAAGCAAGGCCCGAGAACTGAGCCTTGAGGGATGCCTGACATAACATTGCCCACATACTGCATTGATCCAGACATTGAAGACTTCATCAGAGAAAATAGAGACAAAGTATTTAATGAACTGAATTTTAGAATAACTTCTGGAGAAGCACTTAAGGCAGTTTCTAAGCTGCAAAACAACAAATCAGCTGGATCTGATTAGGGCCTGTATTTTTCCGTTTAAAAAAACTAGAAATTCCGTTTCACCAGCTAGAAGTTTCCAAATTCCGTTTCAGTAGTTCTCTTTGTATGTAAAACACATTAAGGCAAAACAGCAAATTCCGTTTCGGAGGTAACAAAAATTCATTATTCCGTTCCGTTTCGGTTAAAAACGAAAAAATACAGGCCCTATCTGATGAAATAAATAATGAAATGATAAAAAGTGCTATTACAGAGCTACTTCCATTATTAACCACTTTGTTCAACAAAACATTAGCTAATGGAACCTTCCCAGGTTTGTGGAGAGTAAATTTGTTCACTCTTGTACACAAAAAAAGGTTGCGTCCACTGTCCAGAAAATTATAGAGGTATTGCTGTTTCTAGCAACTTGTGTAAACTGATGTGTTCAATTTTGAATAACAGACTAACAGACTTCACTGAAGAACACAATTGTATCCCAATTAACCAAATTGGTTTTAGACCTAAATGTAAAACCACAGATCATATCTTAACCCTGAAAACTATCATTGACAAATACCCCAACAAATTGCCAAAGAAATATTTATTTACATGCTTTGCAGATTTCAAGTCTGCCTTTGATACTGTGTGGTGTCAGGCCATCTTTTACAAACTCATAAAGTGTGGTGTAGGTGGTAATTTCTTATCTCTTCTTACTGACATGTATAATGAAGTCTCATATGCAGTCAGAACCAATGATGGTGTCACTGAAAAATTCACATCTAATGTTGGGGTGAAACAGGGATGTGTCTTGAGTCCTGGTATGTTCAATATATTCCTGCATGATTTACCATGCATGATTTACCAAGCATCTTTGATCACACATGTAACCCTGTACAACTTGCAGATAGTAACTTGAATTGTTTAATGTATACAGACAATTTAAATCCATTGTCAGATTCACACACTGGTCTACAAAATGGACTGAATAAGCTACAGGCTAACTGTGACAGATGGAAACTCACTGTTAACCTAAACAAAACCAAAATAATGATATTCAACAAGGGATGTCACCAAATTAAAAAATATAAATTCTACTACAACGGTAGTGAATCGGAAATCACTAATAATTACTGCTACCTGGGCATTGAATTTACACCTGGTAATTTCAATGCAGCAGTCAACAAACTGAAAGACAAGTCCTCAAAAATTCTGTTCAAATTTAGATACTGTCTGACCAATGGGGACATTGATGTAGCTCTAAAACTCTTTGATTCTCTGGTTTTACCTATAGTCACATATGGATGTGAGATTTGGGCCCCCTTCTACACACATGGCCTCAACACCAATTATCTTATTACAAAATGTGACAACCTCCCAATTGAGCAAATACATGTTAAATTCTGCTGCTTTATCTTGGGCGTTCATAGGAAATCATCAACAGCTGCAGTTAAAGGCGAACTAGGAAGTTTTCCAGTTTTGATGTATGGACTGTGTAGCAGTGTCAAGTACTGGGCTAATTTACATAATCCCAGCCATGATAGCCTTATTGCCAACTGTTTGAGAGAAAACTATACACTACTGCATACTAATAATCCCTGTTGGTAGCAACATCTGAAAAGGATATTCGATACTTTTGAAATGCACTTCTTGGAACAACGTGGGTGGTACTAACATTGAAAAGTGCATACAAATTTTGCTGGAAAAGCTGCACTGTAACTATGAATTCTACTGGCTGAAGCATATTCAAGGTAAAAATAGAGGTAACAATAAACTGAGAACATATTGTAAAGTCAAGACCTCCTTCTGCAGAGAAGAATATTTAAATATGAATCTTAGGCTCGAAAAACATAAAAATTTGGCAAAACTTTGAATAAGCGCACGTTTTGAAAATAGAGACTGGATGCTACACCAAAACTGATGCTCAGAATAAAATATGCACAAACTGTACCAATCATCAAATAGAGGATGAGCACATTTCTTACTCAGCTGTAATCTTTACAACCAAACAAGGAATGACCTGAATGTAAAATTACAAAATTATGACCACACATATTGAAGTTCAGATCGCAATAGAGAAGATGTGGTGGGGCAAGGCGCCAGGGTCTGATAATTTTTTAAGTGATTTTATAAAGAAAGGGCCAGAGGAAATGGTAGGATGCTTTCAGATTTTATTTAAAAGGGTTCTTGAGAAGAAGCAGGTACCAAGGGAATGGAACAAACTTAAAATAACTTACACCTCAAAAAAGGGCAGCAGTTCCCAATTGGATCAGTGTAGAGGTATTGCAAACTCATCAAACGTAAGGAAAATTTTCAGCAGTCATGTACAGGAGGACGAGCAGAAAAGTTGAAAGCCTGGGCCTCCTGGGAGAGATCCAGAATGGATTTAGACGAGGGAGAAGGGTGGGTGACCATGTATTCACTTTAACGCAAGCTCTGGAACTGGCAAGACAAAGGCGCAAGAAAATCTTTATGGGCTTCTTAGATGTGAGAAAAGCATATGACAGAGTGTGGAGGGATGCACTATGGGAGAAACTTCAGGGGCTTGGTTTTAGTGGAAATTTCCTCCAAGTCATGAAAGCAATGTATAGAGATGTAGATTGTACTATTTCAATGGGGAACATAGAAGTGGAAAATAAGCAACTAGATATTGGCTTAAAACAGGGTTGTGTGCTCTCTCCAATTTTGTTTGCACTTTATATTAAGGAATTGGGGGATCAGTTAACAGAATGTAACAAGGGGATGACAGTAAGACAGCACAAAATTCCTGGTCTATTTTTCGCCGATGATATAGTGCTTATGGCAGAGTCAGAAAAAGAAATGCAAGATCTACTGGACATAATGGGAGAATATGGCAACAAATGGAGATTGGAATTCTGTGAAGAAAAGAGTCAAGTCATGACGCTTGGAAAGAATCCTGACATAAATAAAAGGTGGAAAGTAGGGAAATTCCAAATTCCAGAAGGACAGGAACAGTTGATTGAAATTGGGGAGGTTGATGAATAGGAGTATTTAGGGATTAGAATAAAAGCAACTGGTAAAGGCATGTTCAGGTATCACATGGAGAAGATAAAGGAAAAGGTGAACCGAACAAAGGGAATGATCAAAGCTACGTCACTGAACAGCTTCAATAGAGCACTTACAGCCAGAGTATTATGGGATAGAGTTGCAAAACCTGGGATGATGTATGGTTTGGATGTAATTTTGGTAAATGAGGGGGGCATCCAAAATACGGAGAAAACACAGAATGAGATGGGTAGGTGGATTCTGGGGGCGCCGCAATGGATTCTGGAGGCACAGCAAATGAAGTGGTCTTGGGGGAATTGGGGTGGAGTTACTGTTACAGATAGAATTGCCAAAGCCAAGTTGAATTACTGGGGATACCTACAAACAATTAGTGAAGACAGATGGTGCAGGACAATATACATGGAAGCAGTAAAGGCACAAACAAAGCAGGTCCAAAATATAGACAAATTAGCAGAAAAATATGACTTGAAAGGTTTGACGAAGTTGATGAACGGAAGTCATACATTAAGAAGACAGTTGCATAGGGACGGCGAGTAAAATGGGAAGAGGCGGTGAACAATAAAAGTACACTAAAAGCTTATAAAGTGTTCGATAAACCAAAAAGGAGCACATCTTGGGATGGAGGGAAGGGATCTAAACTTTCGTTCCAAAGTAGGGCAGGGGTTATCAACTTGGAGAAGAGACGTCAGAAATAGACACAGGGTAGTAATGGGAAATGTAGAGTTTGTATGTAGGAGGCAGATGAGACAGAAGACCACTGGCTACTGTGGTGTGATGCATACATGGAAATGAGGGAAAATGTATTCAGAAGTTGGCAGGATAAGGACTACAACTGTAAGGGCTTAGAGGAAATAAGGGGACTAGAAGAGGTGGACCATGTTGCTTGGTTTCTGGGCTTGAAAGGAGATTTTCCAGGGTGTAAGGAGGGTATTAAAACTGTACAAGACTACCTGGTAGGGTGCTGGGATAAAAGGAGGGAAATGTTAGAATGGGAAGAAAACAGGGTGAACTAATGGGTGAGAAGGGGATATGGAAGGGAAGGGTTGTAGCCCTTTTCATGGCTGCCATGACTGTAGCCGCAGCTAGCTGCAGGTGCAGGCCATGGAATGCCTGAGGCTTAGAGGCAGGGATAGGGACAAAGGGCAGGGCTTAATGTAACGGGGCGGGTCATCGTGGGGGAAATTACCAGGAACAGGGGGCTTCCACTGCTGTGAGAGAGTATGTGGGACCCTTCCCAGCTAACACACAACGTTTTTATAACGTTGTGTCAACGTGTCAGTTTGGTTATATTATAATATAACGTTATGACAACGTTATAACAACGTTTGCCAACAACTTATGTATGTTGTTTGAAAGTTGTGGCTTTGTAATGTTACAAATAACGTTATTATAACGTTACAGCAACGTTTAGTGAAAACTATTGAATAAAGAGAATATTAAGAATGTGTGTAATCCCGTTTAAGTGTTCATTGTCCAGATCAGCCGTAACTGTCCATATGATTATGAATTTACTTATTTTCATATGGTGTTTCATAACGTTATTACAACGTTGCAGCGACGTACCATCTTAGGGTTTTTCAAACTTTGGTTCATTGTCCGTTAGATGGCATAATATGCACCGACGGTTTCGCAATCATCTCTTTTATAAAATCGACAAAACTGAAAACTATTACTACCATTTATTCGGTAAATTTCATGTACAATGATTACACGGATAATTTAATTGTTATGAACATTGGAAGATTTTTTTCAAGCTACGAAAGTAATCCAGCATGTGCTGCAGCTCCGTACGTGAGTCATTCGTTCCCGTGTTATTCAAATACGCACAACTCTGTTCAAACGGTACTGTCTTTTGCTGCAAAATCATCTTTACGAGATTATTTACAAAGGTATGTATATATATATATATATTATATTCATTGAACATTCTCTGTACATTGAAACGAAATTTGTGACAAGAATGCATGCTGAAACTTGCCATTTTCATAAATAGATGGATCTCTTTGTGTGCGTTTAATAGTTTTCACGCCCAAGGTCGGATCGGCGTAAATGCATGTGATTTTTGAACTGTCTTAAGGTAAAAGTTGGTCAATTTCGATTTATTGTCAATACATCAGTTTGACGTGTTTGTCATGTAATGCTATGGGGAAGATATCAAACTTAGAGCAATATCGATCTTTGTGGAATGCGAAATGAATTGGGGAAGGGGGAGAGAGAGAAAGGGAAGAAGAGAGCTAAAGGAGTGTCCAGGATGCAATTATATAGATGACCAAAATAATGGCAAGAATGTTACGCGCTTGCGTAGGCGACTCTCGGGTTACTCCAGATCGGCTTGTTTAGCGTTCACTTCCCCTTCCAGGATTTTTGATACCTCTTTATAACCCTGACTCTGATTGATTACTGGTGTAGCGTGGCCTAATATTGTCCACCGAATGAAGAAGGAGGGCACTTGTCAGCTATATCCCTCTCACACACCACACAAAAATTTTGCGTATTTCAGATTTTCATCAATTAATGTCCTGAGTTATGATTTGATCATTTTACAAACCAAGTGTGGGTTTCTGTGTTGATGTGGGCTTGTTTGCGTTATAAGCTTTCAAATAATAAATCAGACATTTAATTCTTTAAGCCATGGTTACCCCTACAACTTAAGTCCATATAATGCCGCCCCGTTGACAAATTTCAAGCATAGGCATATTATCGAATATGTCCATGTTTCATTAAGCAAGTAAGATTCTGCGGTCGATTATTTTAGTCTATTTTTGCGTTTATGTCTACATTTTGCTGTTTATAATTTCCACAGAAGGCGAAAAAGAACACCCCAGAAGACGGTAGCCATGACCAGGCTGACACAGAAGAGCCACGTTAAGGTGTGCACCCACTGTCCAGACTGGCTACTGTTCAACTAGTACCATATTACGTGGGTCAGCTGCTTTTACAGTAGAACATGGCAGGGTGGCAATGTCCACTTATGCTACTTATGTGTACATGTAAATAAAATGGTATGACGCATCACTATGAGCGTTTTTCATTGTTTTTCTGTTTCATTTTTTATAGTTTTGAAGGGCTGAAATGTCAGACAACGTTGTCACAATGTTGTCACAACGTTGTGGGAATGTTGTCAAGTCAGAAAACAACATTTTTCATAACGTTGTCACAACGTTGGGATATAACGTTAGACAACAACGTTGTCACGACGTTAAAATAACCATACACAAATACGTCGCCACAACGTTGTATCATAACGTTATCACAACGTAAGTATAACGTTATTACAACGTTGTCACAACGTAATTTTGTTAGCTGGGTTGCGCCTCAGCTCAGTTCCTGGGAATCATGTTTTTCTTTTCTTTTTTTTTAAAGGCCATCTGTTACTTACAGAACCATGGCAGATAAGTGAGGGGGCCACAGTGATATTATTATTACACAAATCTATCTGAGAAGGAAAAACTCAAATTTTTATTGACTGGTTCACAGGGTGACCATTATATCAAAAGACATACACTGTCAGACTGTCAGTGTCATTTATAAACTCAGCATTTGAGGTGCGTAAAACAACATACCATATTATATTACACCCTGGCTGCCACATACAACCTAATATTATGCTACATCTTGGCTGTCACAAACAGGTGTGGCTCTTTGTAAATATGTTCTAGAATATTTAGTTACCCCGGTAAGTTATTTTTCTTTGACCATCGTGAAACCATGTGTATATTATTTGTATCCTGTACCATATTGGGATTGTCACTGTGCAAAATGAAATATCAGACTAATTAACCCATATAATATCGGTCTCTGGACTGAAGGCCGCTCGTGAGACCGATATCATGCGGGTAAAGGGGTTACACAGTTAGTGGTTACACAGTTAGTGGTTACACAGTGTCAGTGATAGTGCCACTCACCTGGTTTTGATCTCTGAGATACAAGCCTGTATGTCAATCGTACTGAAGCGTACTTTCATTTTGACGAAATCTTAGTACTTTCCTCTTTAACTAGTTATCTTATTTATTGCGAACAAATGCTGTCAATGTTATTTTACATGAGTTAACTGTGCATCAGAACTCCATGTGGCACGTCGCGCAACCCTCATGTAATCTTGTTGCTGTTCCGTGCCAGGTTCGTACGCAGCATTTGATTGGAGTTCAGAAATCTAAACCAATAATAATGCATGTTACAATGAAGTTTGATTTTATTTCCGGTACACAGTGCCCTCTGTGAGTCACTAACATAAACCATACAACAACAATAAGCAGGCGGCAAGGGGAACATCAGAGCCAAATTGTTTGGCCGTCAAATGTTGTCATCGCCGTAAGTTCATTTCACTCTGCTATGTTCTACATAATATACACGATGCGTCCTGCATGGTGGACACTGTCAGTTTGCATATCTGCCCTGTGACTATGTGTTGAAAAGGAACTTGACTAGACTCTTGATTAACATAAACTTTGAATGATGTTGATGTTCAGCTGCAGACCAGATAAGAATCACTGTATGGACCACGTGGACATTAGTCCCAAACATCCGGATACAGTGCTTTTGCTGTAGAAAGCCTCACATTACAAGGTGCATTCTGATATAACACGGTGGGTCCCCAGTTTCCAACTGAAGTTCTTTTCCTGTTAGTGTTACTTCTTTCTATGTCAAGTGCCTCCTTGCTTACTTCTATGTATATAGGTCAGTTTGCTCATGGAGATATTATGCAGTCTTATATTTCAGATCTGTATGGTTTGCTATAAGATGGTCCATGGGTCTCCATCGTCAGCATTGTTATGGGGAATCACGTTGGTATACTATGTATACATTGGAATTGCATATACCATATTGTACAAATACAGTTGAAGATATTAAGAATTTTTGCTTCAGGTTCATTTAGTGTCCCGTCTAAGCACCTCTGGTCCTAAAGGGCAAGTCCTCCCACCCTCTAACTACGGACTTATTAATGAGAAGGAACCCAAACTCGCAGATTCCCCATATCACATAATTAAAATGTAATTAATGCACTGCAATAAGCCTTTGTTCTTCAATTGAGATGCGCAATACACACATCCAGCCTGCTTGCCAGTGGTGTCCATGCTCGTTGCTGCACTCAACCCCCATGTTTCAATATGCAAAGTAACTGGAACTAAAACTTGAATTTTACCAATCTTCTCATGTGTTGCAACTTTCCCTCTGTTATAAGTATTTTTTCTTTGTTTTTGTTAATTAATGAAAAAAAACCCGACATTTTGTTTGGACACTATTGTTGACCTGCGTTGCACAGTTTGGGCTCAAGCAACCTTCCTCAGATGCTTCAGACACGGCAAGACAAACCCTGTTTCATTCTGCTGAATAGGTATTCCTGACTTAAGTCTTGCAGCCTATCAGTGGCCCTGCCAAGGTGTTCTGGCCAGTTTTGATAGCAACAGTAATGATTTTGAGTTTTACGACTGGGAGACTGCGTTTTCACGGTTCGGTTGTGTTTATGGAGGGTGGTGACTATCATCATTCCTGTAATGTGAATAAGTGTGGGTTCCTTCTCGTTAATAGGTCCATGTTCTGACTTTACAAATCCAATTCATAGAAAAATCTGACACTATTACGCAAAGTACAGATAAAAATGAATTTGGGGAGCAGGCTGTAATTAATTTAAGGGGTTGTCTGTAAAGCTATTTTACAGTATAAATTTTAGAATATCAAGAAGTGTTTGGGGGTTTTTTTGCAGACCAGATAGATTAGTTAGCGATCTATAATATGGCCAAATGTTCAGTTTGAAAAATGTCAATTTTTAAGAGAATTTTGGAGCTGAAGAAATCATGTTTTTTTTGTATTTACAACAGAATGTAAATGGGTTGTGAGTGAGACTTGTGTCTGCTAGGAAGTGAGCAAGCTGCTCATTGGTTGGGGAGAACAGTGGACAAGTGGGCACTCCTAATCTGTTATTTTAGAGAATGAAATAGCTATTGGGAAACTGTATCATTGTGATCTTCTTCTCCTGGTAAAACTTCAAAGATTCCTTTTTAAACATAGATCTAAGTGATATTTTTTATGACAACTCATCAAAAGTATAATATTATAAGAGTACTTCTCACAAGATAAGTATCAAGTGGAGGGAGAGAGTACATTTTCCCCGAAGGCACGTTTACCACTTCCAGAGAGCCAATTAGACATACATTGTGTTTTCTTACAATTCTTATTTTCTTTGGACTTCTCAGAGGTTTTTAAGAGATTGGTCGTAAATAGTTGAACTGATTTTGATGAAATCAAAAGCTCTTGAAAACATACATTTGTGCCTAGAAGCAGTGTGTGGCGTTTGTAGATATTTTTATATTTTTGGATGCTGAATTTTTTTTTCCTTTTCCTTTTAAAGAAAAAAATGGAGAACCGTTCCTAGACATTACATCAAAATTTTATTATACCAAAATTAAAGATTTTATGTGAAATGTCTCTGGTTTGTAGGCCCAGAAAACCTCTGAAGTGGACCCTTTGTAATATGTCACCTATCATCTCAAATAAAGAGAAAATGATTTTTTTTTTTTTTTTTGGTCACATAATAAAAATATATATTAATATCTAAAAGAAAATGTGTGGTTTGGGGGGGAGGCTAACAGCAATATTTTAGAAAGGAGAGTAAAATAAGATACCGCAACACTATATATGCTAAGCTTTACAGATGTCCCCTCGAATTTTTGTTCTTCCAGCATATTTCAAGGAACATGGTCCTGTTGAAGTGAGCCTTGTTGGTTGCTTCTCATATGATAGTCAGAAACAATCAGGCAGCCATGGAACCAAAAGCCTTGAAGCTGAGAGGGAGATAGTTTCTAGGTTGTCATGTAGGGTTTTCATGGTGCAAGTATTGAATATGAATGCATGTACATAATTTGCATCAAATTAAGGTCACAAATATATAGAATGATGTTATGTGTATTTTTCAGATGATGATGGAACCACTGGACCCATTTTTCTTACATAGAAGATCTACTCTTGATGACTATCGTGTCACAAAGCACACTTACACTGACCAGGCCAGGCCAGTACAAGTTTTGCACCACCTTAACAAACTGAGACAAAATGGATTATTCACAGATGTTACCATACAGGTAAAAGAAGAGGAATTTACCTGTCACAAGGCAGTGTTGGCTGCAGCTTGCCCTTATTTTAAGGCCCTGTTTCAACACAGTGAACAAGCCAGAAGTAATCCAGTGGTACACTTACAGGGTGTACCACCTACAGGCTTTTCATGCCTGCTTGACTTTATGTATACCACACAGGTAGAAATAACACCAGACAATGCTGTAGATATTTTTGAAACTGCAGATTTTCTGCAATTTAGGGAAATCACAGAATCAGTGAGCCTGTTCCTGCTGCAGCACATATCAATCCAGAATTGCCTGCGAGTCATGCTTCTGGCAGATGCCCATTCATGTGAAGCCCTGTGCAAGGCTGCAATGACATATGCAGCTATGAATATGGATGATGTGTGCAAGACCAAGGACTTCTCGCAACTTTCTGTCAGCACTTTAGTTGCATTGCTGTCACATGACCAGTTAACTGTTACAGAAGAACACAGTCTCTTTTTTGGTATTTTAGCATGGATTTGTGAAAACGAAAAGTCTCACCAGGCAAACATAGATGACATTTTAAAGTTTGTGTGTTTTGATGGCATAGATAAAGAAGTTCTGTTATCTGGGATATCAGGATGCCCAACCTTACAACAGTCAGCCCTTATTGAAAAATTTCTGAAAATGAAAGAACAAAGATCTGAAGTTGAATGCGAGAGCTTGGATGATTCTTCAAAATCCCACACTGAAGGAGAAGGCTCTGTAGCTAGGGTCAATGCAATGGGCATTGGACATCGGTTAACAGAAATACTTGTAATTGTGCCAAGGGAAACCAAAGTTGAAGAAGGCAATAGACGAAACAGACAGTTGCTCTTCTTTAGTGAACATGAGCAAAGATGGAAGCATTTGACCTCCTATCCCAGTGATAACTGGAATCTGTTTGCAGTAGCTGTGTGTCACAACAGGATATACTTAACTGGTGGAGAAGACATGGAGTCATCAAGGATTCTTGATGACACATGGAGTTATGATGTTAACAGTGAAACCTGGGCATTCCTACAGCCCATGTTGAGAGCAAGATCAAACCATAGCTCAGCATCTGCTCTTGGGAAAGTTTATGTTGTTGGAGGCAAAGCTATGGAGATTGAACACTTGTGGAATGATGGGGAAGAGTTTAGTTGTGAAACAGGGCAATGGACTCTTTTACCAAGATTGCTGCACACAGAAGGAGTTGGACGATGTGGTCTGGTGCCATTGGCAGACAGAATCTATGTACTGGGAGGTACAGAGAGTTACACAAATCCACATACAAGTGAGATTGGTAAAAGACAATACAAAGAGGCTCAGTATTATGATACCAATGCCAAAAAATGGTTCATGGCCCCAGGTTTGTTTCATGCTCTTGAAGAACATAAAATGAGCATTGGTAGTGGAGACTGTCTGGAACATGAAGGACTTATGATCTTGATTGATGAAGATTTCAGAGGCAAGAAAATAAAAATCTATAACCCAATTACTGAGGAATTATCTGATCTTCGGAGAACACATGGATTCCATCGTTTTGGTGGTTATGCATTGTTCAAGAACAGATTATATTGCACAGGTGGTGTGGGTTACCAGTTTCGATCCCATGAGCTGGTGCATTACTGTGACTTTCAGACTGGAGCCACATGGCAGAATGTTGCACCACTCTCATTTAACTCTGCTTATCATGCATGTGTCAAAGTCTTTAAACATCTATCTTAGTAATTTTGTGCATTCAAAAAGTCATTGAAAATTATCTGAGAGACATTTGAAAATTTTATGAGCTAGTGTGCCTGTGATAATGGTATTACCTGCATTGTATTCGTGCTTCTTTGAAACAGAGATAGACTTTTTCAGCAATTTCTCAAGAGAAGTGCAATAAATTCTTAGTGCTACATATGATTGTATGTAGACTTTAGAAGTTGTTTCAATTGAGTCAAGTTATCCAGTGCTATGAACAGTAGTTATATACATGAACTTTACATGCTTTACCATGAAAGACAAAAAAAAAAAAAAACCTCAAAACATTGACATTTTATGAGTCTTTATTTTATGGAAGCATTAGGGTGTTTACATGTAAATGAGATTAGTGCCAAGTCAAAGAAGAAAGAACAAATGCCTTGGTAGTTAGATCTAGAATAAAACGTCCATTGATTATTGTTCAAGTCTCATGGGTCCTCACACTGCTTAAAGTATGATCATCTGTAGGGTAAGCACTTATACATTGCCTTCAATCCTCTAATATAAGATACAGCTTGTATTAGAGAAACGTTGTTCACCTCCAATATTCAAGATCATTAACTTGCGATGTAGCTCTTACTAGAGGTTTTCATTGTACTGCACTTGATTTGACCATGGTTGATGGCTGTCCCAGTATGGCACATACATGTAGGGCCCAAATAACAAGAGAATAGTTTTGATTTATAAGCACACTTAAAGTAAACATACTACATGTGCAGCATAAAGGTGGTTTATTGATAAAATAATGTCTATGGGTGGAGCCTGCTCATGATTTTTACAATATTGACCAAAGTAAACTGAATCTGTTGGTCAAAAGGCCAGAAGATGGATTCACTGAACCACTTATGGTTGCTTGGCATGATCATGAGCATTGGATTAGTTGTCGTCAGTAACTTGGCTATGTTTGAGAAAATGTGTCAGTTCTGTGCTGATTGGGGAGAAGACAAATGGCTGCTCTATGAACAGGTCAGGAAGAAGAGCCATAAAGCTAGACGTAAGCGGCTGGCCATTGCTGGCAAATGACAGGCTTTGGACTCTGCTTCCTTTGAGTCTTCTCCTCTGACTCCACTAGAGAAGCAAAGGTGAACTCATGCAGCTAGCTCACACACTCTGGTGGCTGCTGTCTCAACACCATAAAATCCTGGAGGAATAAGGAGAGGAGGTGATGTAGTCGCAAGCAGGGAGGCAAGAGATCACCTTGCAGGGATCGCCATTGCCCAGCTAAGTCACAGGTGATCACCAGTGCTCCTTTAGCCACTGAAACGAGGCTTGTCCTTGCCTGTCTATTGCTAGGAACACAGCAGAGATGCTTAGAGCACTTGTTCCCTCCTCTCAGCTGTGCAGCCAGCATCAAGCTTACCAGAGACTCAGGAGTTATCGCAACTCTAGCAGGTGTCCTTGCGCCAGCAGACTTCTGAGTCAGCGGTGGTTGCAGCTCCCACACATATGGCCAGTTTCAGAAGTCCTTGTCAGGCGACCTGGGGTAATACAGATAACTTGTGGTCAGATAACCATGGCTTATACAGATAACGAGGGCTTTTGACCCAGGGTCAAATGAGAGTGGTTTCATGTTCAGAAGTTTGGGTCAATTCCAGGTTTTGTTACTCTAGCTTGTGGACCTTGAAGATGAACTATGTGTGGCTGTAAAGAGCTGCATTTCTTTTGAATTATTGTGTAACTATCCATGTTGAGATCTGTGTGTTTGTTGTTTTGTTCCTGAATTCATGTCTGAACAAGTGACAAGAAGATACCACTGCCCCAGGAATAGTGCCGAAACATGGGAAAAGAAAAAAAAAAAAAGGTAAAATCCAAATTTTTTCTGATTTGGAAAAGAACATTTTAATCGAATTGGTGGCAGAGGAGATTGGAATTGTTGAAAGCAAAAAAAAAAAAAAAATGATGGTACCATGGTGTTGAAAAAAGAAGCAGCATTGGACAGAATAACAAGTAAATTCAACAGCTGACATGGCGTTAATCAGCAAGAAAAAGCACAGCTGAACAACAGTTGGGGAAATATGAAAAAGCAGACAAAAAGATGTGGCAGTGCAGGCATAAGTACAGGATCCTTATCTAGTCAAAATCTGTGGCGAAATTCAACATGGTCATATATGATAAATGGGGCATTTTCTCGGGACAAAATGTACATTCTTGGTGAATCAGATGCTCCACCATTTCAAATTGATCAAACCAGTCCAGAAAGTCTGCCATAATACACAATTTGCTCTCTTGTTTTTGAACACAAACATGGGACTCCTTCTTTTCCTTGCTCCAATCACATTTAACCAAGGCACCACTCTGCGTTACAACTCATAGGCAAATTGAGGATGGCTTCATAATGGCTTAATCTTCTGAAAGCGACCCTACTGTTGACTCCGGGCTTTAACTAGGACTTGAGAGGGGTTCAAATTGACCACAGGTTGATTTCAACTTCTGAAACTGGGCATGAGTCCCCCAGAAGTCCAGCTTGCTCATTCCACCTGGGAAGAGCAGATGCAGGCCACAACTGAGATGGAGATGACTTCCACGGAAGTCGTCACTACCCCATCATAAGGTGTGGTGATGGAAGACTTACTTCTGTCACAAATGGCTGCTCCATCACCAACGGGCGAACAGCTGTTAAACAAGGCTTTGGGCATTAGTGCTGCGGTCATGGTCCCCAAGTCTTTGGACATCCACAATGATGTGGAGGATGAGCTCCTGCTGTTGGATTAATCTGACGGCATGGCCAGGCCGTTGACTTCCAGCGGGCCCTAATGGCGTCGCCGTCACCTAGTGTGGCCAAGCCCCTTGGCATCTGTGGTGCGGGCAGAACTTGTTTCTGCTCCAATGGGTATCACCCTGGCTCCATTCCACCCCAGGGCTTCATAATAAAATGAAACCTCATTATAACGACACTCAGATATCTGACATACTCAATATGATGACACAAATTTTAATGGGAAAAGGCTTATTTTCTTGTTATTTGACTCATTTATCTGACATTCAGTGATCTGACAGATTCCGTAGGGAACATAGGGTGTCACTATAATGAGTTTCCACTGTATCAAAGCCCATATCCAGAGCATGGCGGGTGATGAGGCAGCCTGGCCCTCTTCATAGCAGAGGAAAGGTGCGAGGCTGTTGTGATGTCCTGCCGGGGCTTGTCCCTGGAGAACAGGTGTCCTAAGACCCCTGTTCTCTTTTTGCCCTTCGTTAGCTGCCCCGAAGCATGGCTTGGCCCTCTGACCCGTCCTGCTTCTTTGTCCTCATGTGATCCCAGGAAAAGCAGGAAGCAATCCAAGAAGGGCAAGGGGTTCACCAAAGGGAAGAATTCGGGCAAGCATCAGGACTCCCGACTCTTGCTTTCTGGACACCCCCCCCCCCAGTCTCAGCTTGCCCTATGTCCCCACTCTGGACATCTCAGAATGCCCTGTTGGTGATTGTCTCTGCCTTCTGCACTCAATGGGAGTACATTACAGATGACTCATGATCTTAAATGCTCAAAGACATGGCTATTCTCTGCCATTGGGGAAGACAGGCCTCAGTTGTGCCACGCACCCAAGTGGTTGGCACCTTCTACCCAGGAACCCAAAGCATCATCATTCCTAAAGGCAGTGGAAAAACGTGGAAGCAAAGGGGCAATAGAGCAGGTGGTGGATCCTGGTTGCATATTTAAAGGTATCATCCTTCAAGATGGAGACCCCTCAGTAGATGGCCGTGGCCCTGCGGCCCCTGGAATGGAAGACTTCCTTGGATCTCAAGGACGTGTTCTTCCTCCTGCCAATTACGGAGACCTCAATGAAGTATCTGCAGTTTGCATTTTTCAGACAAGATTTACCAGTTCAGGGCACTCCCATTGGTCCTTGCCATGACACCTCGTGTTCACCTGCTATTTATGTGGACCTGGATGATTGGTTTATTTGGGCCTTCAGCACCTAGATTTGCAGAATCATACACAAACCATTAGGAGCTTTACTGAAGCTTGGGCTGGATTCCAAATCTCCCAAAGTCCAGCTTATTGCCAGAGCAGATAGTGGTCTTTCACCATACTGTGTAGGAGGAACCAAAAAGCTGGGATGGTTGGATGGGAATTCTAGTTACCTGGGGTGAGTAATGTTTCTTCATAATAGTTTTACTGTTCAAAAATGTCATATTAAGGACACTTCTATCATGATGTTACCCCATAACTAAGGAGTGACAAATAGGAAGCCTGAATAGCAGTGTGTTGTTACCCTCCATAACCAAGGAGTAGCCAATAGGAGTTGTACTTCAAATAGTACAACGTACTGCCATTGTAGAACCACTCTGTCACTTGAAAAAACATATTTTAATAAACATTGTGTGAGTGTTTCTGCCACTGAAATCTGTTTTTTTAAACTATTATTTTTGAAGTCTTACCCTACTGAGAACACAACTGTGTGATAATTAGCATAATCAATGAACTTGCTTTCAACTAATATCATTTATTATATAATAGATTTGGACACAGGCAGAAATGTAGCTAAGTTTCATATGTGAACTCCACAAACGGGCTACTGATGCCCAGCTAGGCAGTAGGTGTATAAGTATTACTATGTCTATGGTCATATGGATGATGCAAATGGTGCAATGGCGAATACTGCATCTGCTCGTTGATGTTCCAAAACCCAATATACCCGACAGATTCTCTTCATTGACAGACGAAAATCTCTATAATCTTGCTGCAAATAGAAATGAAAATCCACAGGCCGCGAAACAATGTGGGGAGTTAAAGTGTTCCCAGCTAGGCCTGCTTATGTTTTTCACACACATCCAATTTGTTTACATACTTGTTGCGTCGTCTGGTAGCAATGTTGGAATTATAGCACATAACCTTGATGTTTAAGTCGTTTTTTTTTTCAAAGCACGGTGGCTTAAATTTCCACTAATGGCTTGAGTATGTTATGTCCTTTGAAATGATCATGTTCTTGTCGAAACATGGTTATCAAAAGTAAAGATATTGTCCTCTGAAATAGGTATGTCATCTGAATAATTTCACTGCTCGTCACTGCACGATGCAGTGGCCTGGTGTCCATTCTCTCTTGACATCTCAATGGTTATTGTAAAATGTGGAATCAGTTTTAAATTTGGAATTAAAGGTAAACTCTTGACAGGTGGCACGGCAATAGGCAATTGCTATTTCATAGATAACTGTGATAATATCCAATGAATACATGCAGTTGCATGCAAGTTAACATTTTTTTTCTTTTATGTTTGTCTTATAAGGTGACGATATTATGTTAACATAGTTTGCTGGCAATAGAAAAAGCGTGAACCTAAGAAGCCTGGATCATTGCTTGGACTGCAATTTGTGAAGATCATATCTCACAACTCTTCATCATGTTAAATCTTCATATCAATATAAAGAAGAAATGCGAAATGTGATTCTAACTGAGTTCATTGTGTTTCTTTTATATATATAATGTGGATAACTATGGGCATGTACATGTATGTAGGCCCAGATCTATAGAGGCGATGTAGAAGCTATCCTGTTGCGGTTCCTACAGCCTAATTTTTTTTTTCAGTCACATTGGGCGAAATGATGCAAACGATGCACATTGATCAACCAAACGAATACATGTAGCTCCATTGGGACGCTGAATGATGAAACCAGCATTTTTGGGCATGTAGTCTTATAGATTTTTTTTTTATAATTATTTTCTGTTGGTGGTTTTATCATGATAGAAAAGGGTTTAATACCTCAGCTCAGTGTGTTGGGGCTGTACCCTGCACTGGCAACATGTACAACACATTCGGCCTTCGGCCTACTATGTTGTACGCGCTGCCAGTGCAGTGTACAGCTGCCATGCACTCACCTTTGGTATTAATCCCTTAAATAACAACACTGTAGGTCGCTTAAGCTGATGTACCATCATGAAGACTGGAGGTGGGAGGTACCTCCGAAAAAATCTTGCCCAAAAACTTCATACTTGGGAGCCACACACCAGACATCCATCGTGGACCCCCAGTGCCCCCACACCAACTCCGTTGAGCTGGAGGGGGTGGGGAAGGGAGGCACCCCCCCAAGACCAGTTGGATGGAGCTGTCAAGAAGCACTTTAGCACTAACAGCTGCACCTCCACCTCATCAAGTCCTGTTGGTAGAAGGATGTAAAGGTGTTATGGGGACACCAACTAAGGGGAGCCATAGTATTCCTTGCTGATGTATTTTTCAACTCATTCTAGGAGCCAGATAATGCTTTACTCTCATGAGCCCGGAGAGTTTGAAGACGTCTAAGCTCTTAAACCATGCCTCTCTTGTCACTGTCAGGGATTTCTTCTGTGGTTTTTCCAGGTTAATCCCTGTGGATGTCCCTTGTATGACAATTACTTTGTTTGACCAGAATGCTGGACTTCGAATTTTGCCATGGAGAACTTGTGTTCTCTCTGCTCTGCTTTAGAAAAAAAATGTAAACATATCAGGCCACTTGGTAGGCCAAGGAGATAGTTTTCTTTATCTATCCTAAGATGGTCTTAGGGAACAGAGGCCTGCACTCTGTCTGCCTGAAAAGGAGAAGCAATAGTTTTCCGCCCAGCTCAATGAGGTTCCGTCCTACTCAAATAGAATTAGAGCACTCTAATGGGACAAATGGCCCGATCTGGCTTGAGCCTCGACATCGTCACCAAAAGGGACTGGACCCCAAAACCTGTCAAAGCAGTTGACGGGTCACTGGCCACTTATGTCTTAGATACAAAATCCCACTTCAGGCCTCAGAAAAACATCTTTCTAAGGGATATATTTCCCTGCACCAAGCACCTGTGGCCAGAGCTAACAGGAAACTTGTCTTGAAGGTCAGGATCTTAAGATAGCTCGAAACCATATCTTTAGGCTTGAAAAGAGGCTTGGTCAGCGCCATAGAAGTTAAGTTACTGAAGCAACGTGGATACAACTTTTAGACACCATAACACAAAACTTAGGGCCTCAATGCAAAATGGGAGACCATGTGAAACCAGTCTTTACATGTCAAATCAGCTGCAAAAAAATACGCTTACAGGCTTATGTCAACATCTGCACAAGCATGACCCACATGCCTTCAGGTTCACCTAATTTGTTTTGCTTCGTATGGGAAACAGGATAACTTTAAACGCCATGCAAAGACTCGTGGACTGGGGGAATTAACCCCCAACAAATACCATCCTGTCAGGATGTCTCAGATCCCGTATCGATATTCCAGACCCATCGAATCATCAAGCCGGGTTGACCATGTACAACAATCTTTCATTGTGTGGCCAGTCGCCAAAACACACAAGAAATCCTTGTACAAGACTAGTAAACACATTCCAGTGACAGTCCTTAAAACCAACCGTAAATTGTACAAGGGCTTTATAGGTCATCAACTGCCCAACCGATTCCCCACCTTCAACCAGAATCATAAAAAATTCATTGACTCCATCCTGATTATCATCAAAGACACATATATCAGTGACGAAGAAACAGACGGACCT
Organism: Hermodice carunculata; assembly: GCA_964020975.1. NCBI lineage: Eukaryota > Metazoa > Annelida > Polychaeta > Eunicida > Amphinomidae > Hermodice > Hermodice carunculata. Next base: position 33,053,377 of record OZ026615.1, on the reverse strand, counting down.
CCAAAACCGATGCCCCCCCCCCCCCCATCATTTGGTAAACTTTCATGTACTTTCAGGATCACCAAGAACGAGAGATCTCCCACGGTGGTGAATTGAAGAAGAGCTGCACCTAATAGTGCCGTCAAGGGCCTTTTTTACACAGCAGTTTATTTTCCACTGTAACTTAGAATGACTCGCTCAATAGTGCTTTTCTCTCTGTTTATTGATAATTTTACTTAATTTTATTTCAATAATTTTATTCATTATATATTCAATGGCATTCGTTGATATCCTCTGGTCTGCTACCCAGACAAGCATGAACTTTCTGAAACTCACTCGATGCATCCTTTACCTGAAACGTGTAAAAATATAGTGTAAAAGTTATCGATCTCTGACGTCACAATACTAGTGACATTAACCAATGACATTGTCAATCTGGCCTATCCATACTGCTTGGAAATTGTCAATCACCTGCATCCTCATTTTGTGATATTAGTCAACTTTTTTATGCACCCTCAGGTCTTCTCCCTATATATATATATATATATATATATATATATATATATATATATATATATATATATATATATATATATATATATATATATATATATATACATATATATTGTAGTGATAACCCCTCTGGGTTAGTCATTTCGATATTTCGATGTGCAATAGGGCTATCCAGTATCAACAAATATGTTTAAATTAAAATTCTTAACAGTACCTGTGTGTTAAGTAGCCTGCAAATATCTAGTTAACAGTGTGCATGTGTGTGTTTAGTAACACACGTTTCTGTTTGATAACGCTTTTAATAATGCATGTGTGTGTTTTTATACACGTTATGACAGTGTGTGTTACCTTGCGTCTGTGTTTGTTTTCTAATTATTCAATGTGTGTATTCATAAGCATGCTTGTTTGTTTCATAACACGCATGTGTGTTCAATAACACATCTATTAAATAGCACACATGTGTGTAATACTAATATCGTGCATGGATGTTTAATGGCACACATGTGTGTTAAATAGCATGCCCGTAACATGACTTTGTTACCTTACCCACTTGCCCATACTTTGTTGATGTGAGATTAAAAAACAACATGCATGTTTTGATAATTCATACCATGTGTTCTACAAATTGAGCACACGCATCAGAAATATCGTATTTACACTCATCTCGCCGCCAAACAAACATGATGCAAATGCATAACTGATTGATTCTTTTAATAGCTATATAACATGCCAGTTAGACTGACTTTTCCAACCCAAAGCCCAGACATACTGTCAATATTGAAGGCCAGGTTCTCATGTTAAAAAACACGGGTATTAAATAGCACAAGGTGTTTAATATTAATGACATTACGAACGTTTTTGGTATTATTGTATACTGGCATTGTGTGAAATAAGTTTTGAATCCAAATCCCCGATGACAGTCGACCACATAAGGGCTAAGTGGAAGTTTAAAACAAAACCATGTGTGCCATTTTCTCTCAACATCCTTAGACGCGAATGACCAGTTTTTGCATTTATATATATATCCAAGAATGACAAGATCAAGTATTGTACAGCAAAACATCATCCCCTACCAGAAAAAAAAGAAAACTCATACTCTATGGCTAAAATATTTAGCTCAAGGTCACAGTGACCCAAATTTGGTGTGCAACACAGTCCTATCCAATGAGGTGTCAGCATACCAACTTTGGCAGGTATGAATGTTCTGGTTCAGGAAATATGTCCCAGACAGCTTTGTCAGAGGGATGGACAATAGGACAGGGTGCAAACCTATAGTCCCCGGTGGGGGAACCAAGGAAGGGCCAAGTGTTGGTGAGAATGGGGTGGCTGTGTTCTTATTAGGAAATAAATGCTGCAACCAGAACAAAACCTTCTCAATGCCAAAAGAAACTGCCATTTCTGTCAGAGTTGCTACCACCCAGATGACCATTCAATTCAAAAAAGCAAATCTTGAAAACTTCATAACTTGATTAATGAAGGAGGACAATAGGCTTAATAATTCTGTAGCATACATGATATCTACAGATCATATTATCTAAATTTTATTCAGGCAGATGAAGTAGTTTTCCTGAAATAGACACGACTCACCTTTGTCATTTAATTCATCAGGGAAAAATTCGCAAATTACGAAAACCACCACATTGCACATCTAATATATATGAAGCATCTGCCCCGAAACTTTCTTTACAGCCTCAAGCTGTACTTTCACAGGACTACTTCGAGTTGGTTTGAGGGGAAAAATAAGTAACGTTTCTAGGAAGGAGGTTATTTGTTGAATAAAACAGTGAAAGTTATCACATATTTATAGTTTTAATTAATGCACTTTTAAATCGGAGGATTCATTCACATTTACAGGCTCTGCCTGATCGTATGTGAGACAAAAACTAGAATCTATGCACTGCATTTGTCTCTAATCAGATGTGAACTTAGTTGACAGAATGAACCAGTTGTTTTACACAAGCGTAACTCAAAACGCCTTAACGGGGCTTACCTTTATTATATTTTACAAGTTCTGTATCCTTTTATTGTCCGCATATGATAACCCCAAATGCATCTATAAACGTCGTCATAGAACTGTGGGCAGAGGGTAGATTCTTGCTTTTCATAAGAGTAGGGAATTTAATTGAAGTACTTCCATGAATGAAAGTTTCCTCTGTCTGTGTCCTTTGAGTGTGATTCTTCTGTGAGCATCCAGCATTAGATTGCATACATACATAATGGCGCTCTTCTGGATGGCTGCCACGCAGCTAATTTCCAGTAACTCGATCTTGATCTTATTAATTTACTCATATTGGGCATTGACAGTCTTACTTCTCCATGTTCTCATAGCAGAATTTCAATAAAGTTGCCAAAATAATATTGTTAGTACATCCTCAATAAATAAGTGTGTGCAAAGTCACCTCACATGGCAATTTCTGTGGTAAGGGTTTTTCCAGTTTGGTCTACGCGGGGGGGGGGGGGGGGGGGGTAGGGCGCAGACCAATTATTTTTACGTCGGCTATGGGTATAATCCATTTTTATGGCTGTGGTTGTGCGTAAAGCAATTTGAGTTACCTTGGTGGTCGGTCTCCAAGGTGGTTGGTCTCCAAGTGGAAGTAAAATTCTTAGTGTGTGGGTAAGTTTCATCATTTAATTCGTAGATTGCACCTTAGGCTTTGCCGTCACGATGTTTTGCATCGTCCGCCATTATGTTTTATACTGCTGGAATCCTCAGATTTTGGTCTTTCTATGCAACTACCTCTTTGTTTAGTTAAGAAAACAAATATTCCTGGGGTATTCCTCCA